>JXCR01146371.1:150126-176170 GCA_002079205.1 Phalaenopsis hybrid cultivar
GATGTTCATTAATGTAAAATTTGGTCTGAAGATGAAAACAAGATTGGATAATAGGAGTTATTGAAATGTCTTCTTCAAGATTCTGTGGAGTATACGGGCAGGTGACATGCATGTATTGTATAATTGTTTTGATGTCATTTCTTCAGATGTATTGAGTGTTAGCTATCATTTAATGCTTTTCATGTTCACGTTTTGTTTTCTCAAATTTTTTTTTTGTTGGAAAAGTTACCTACATTCCTAGGGCTGTCAAAAAAGCTCGTTGTTCGCGAACAAGTCGTGTTCGGTTCGTCAATGAGTTTGTGTTCGATTCGTTCGATAAATAAACGAGACAAACATGAACAAATTTTTTTGTTCGGTTAGTTAAACGAACCAAACACGAACAGTGATGCATTTGTTTGAGTTTGAATCATTATTATTCGAAATATAAAATAATTTAAAAAATATATATATATATATTGATATTTTAAAAAATTAAATTTTATAATTTATAATAAATTATAAAGAATAATATATTAATATATTATATTAGTAATATACTAATATATATTATATATTTACATAATCTAAGTTAAATAATTAATATAATATATTATTTATATATATTAATATTAGGGATGTTAAACTGGCTCGTCATTCGCGAACAGCTCATGTTCGGCTCGTTCGTTAAGAAACGAACACGAANTATTACCATTTTAACTTTTAAAAAGTGCTTAATGCATAAGTAAGATGACATACATACGTAAAAAATTGAAATATAGGTGCCCGATTTGCAAATAAATAAGATTTAAATGGTATGCATGCANAATTGAAATATAGGTGCCCGATTTGCAAATAAATAAGATTTAAATGGTATGCATGCAAATATTTCTTTCTTAGAAAATTTTGACAATAATTTTATTATAATTTTTAATAAATTATTATATACTTTTTCTACACCTGTGTTTCATTATTTGATAACTATCATAAACAATAGTACAACAATTGGTTCATTTTTTATGGGAAAGATGATGGCTATTTAAATTGCACTGTAAATAATATAATGCAACAAAATAAGACTTTGTCAAAATTAGTCTTAATCAAAATTTGTATAATAGTTCTATGAATTATAAGGTGCTGTTATAATAATGATTTCTTGTTATAATGGTGATTTTATGAAGAGGGGAACTTTAGTTTTAGTTGTTAAAATAATTAGAATGATATTATTAAATTGATTTTTTAAATTTTTATTAATAGTTGAACTGATCTTGTACACCAGCAACTGGTCACAATAGCGAGCGCATTTTCTGTCAAGACACCTGATGTAGCTCTACGTGTCGCGGAGGTTATTCCTGAGTTATTTTCAGGTTATTTCTGGGTTAATTTCAGGTTATTTCTGGGTTATTTTCAATAATCTCGAAATAACCCAGAAATAACCCAAAAATAAAGACCGCATGTTATTTCTGGATTATTTGGAGATTATTGAAAATAATCCAGAAATAACCTGAAAATAACTCAGGAATAACCTCCGCAGCACGTAGAGCTACGTCAGGAGTCCACACAGACAAATTAGGCCATAATAACAAGGTTTTGTCCAGTATATAATTGAAACAGGCCAAGGTTGTTTTTTCTGAAAATAAATAATTGAATTTATATATTAAAAATTATCCTTTACTAATAACTAATATTTTGTTAGGTAGATTGTTTCACAATTAAATTATTTGAAATAAAAAAAAAGGATCTTTTCATAATGAGCCAAATGCCACATAATGTTAACTTATTACAAACTCAGTGAAATTTAGCTGAAATATTTGTTTATGATATTTAGTTAAGATATTTAGCTAAATTATTTGGTAGAATATATTTGCTATGTAAGTATAAAATATCTTAATATATTTGCTCTATAAGATACCCCCACTTTTGCATAGTGCACATAGTATATGTTTTATGTCNCATGTGTTTATGTCCTCGCATTTTTTATTATGCTAATATCACTTCAAAAATGCTCTTAGAAGGGTAGTAATGTTCCTTCCTAGACATAATATATGTCCATTTTTCAGGCATCTTCATCTTTCATGAACAAGTTTGTAAATTCGAGTGAAAGGCATCTATCATTTTTAAGTGGGAGAAAAGTTTTATAGTGGCTATTTACCCATAGAGTTTANGATAATGGTGATTTTATGAAGAGGGGAACTCTAGTTTTAGTTGTTAAAATAATTAGAATGATATTATTAAATTGATTTTTTTAATTTTTATTAATAGTTGAACTGATCTTGTACACGAGCAACTGGTCACAATAGCGAGCGCATTTTCTGTCAGGACACCTGATGTAGCTCTACGAGCCGCGGAGGTTATTCCTGAGTTATTTTCAGGTTATTTCTGGGTTATTTTCAATAATCTCGAAATAACCCAGAAATAACCCAAAAATAAAGACCGCGGGTTATTTCTGGATTATTTGGAGATTATTGAAAATATTCCAGAAATAACCTGAAAATAACTCAAGAATAACCTCCGCGGCACGTAGAGCTACGTCAGGAGTCCACACAGAAAAATTAGACCATAATAACAAGGTTTTGTCCTGTATATAATTGAAACAGGCCAAAGTTGTTTTTTCTGCAAATAAATAATTGAATTTATATATTAAAAATTATCCTTTACTAATAACTAATATTTTGTTAGGTAGATTGTTTCACAATTAAATTATTTGAAATAAAAAAAAGGCTCTTTTCATAATGAGCCAAATGCCAGATAATGTTAACTTATTACAAACTCAGTGAAATTTGAATTAAAATTCAACTTTGAAGATCAGATATTTAACTGAAATATTTGTTTATGATATTTAGTTAAGATATTTAGCTAAATTATTTGGTAGAATATGTTTGCTTTGTAAGTATAAAACATCTTAATATATTTGCTCTATAAGATACCCCCACTTTTGCATAGTGCACATAGTATGTGTTTATGTCCTCGCATTATTTATTATGCTAATATCACTTCAAAAATGCTCTTAGAAGGGTAGTAATGTTCCTTCCTAGACAAAATATTTGTCCAATTTTCAGGCATCTTCATCTTTCATGAACAAGTTTGTAAGTTCGAGTGAAAGGCATCTATCATTTTTAAGTGGGAGAAAAGTTTTATAGTGGCTATTTACCCATAGAGTTTAGGATTCATTTACCATAGATCTATAAAGTGTCATTGAAGGATGCATTCTATAGGTGCAGATAATTAAGATCCTCAGATTAGGTTTGTTGACTAATTAGTAGAGAGCTATGATAATCATGCGATCTGAATTGGGTTTGTTTCTGTTTATTTTCTTCTTTTTATTTTTGAAGGAGTCGTCAGTTAGTTAATCGTTGTATAATTATATTTTTCGAAATAAGTTTCTCTTCCGAAACATAAGAATGATTCGGGAAAGAAATGAACTAAAAATGCAGAGACTTACAATGAAGAAGACAAACAAAGAGAAAGAGAAAATGGAAAGCCTACGTGTGATAAACTTCACAAGGATATGTCAAGTATGTTCGCCTAAACAAAATCGGGCGTAGGCACCTTGGACTAATATCTGTGAAAGAATACCTACATAGATTACCCATAACCAGATATTAATGTGTGTTTGCATGTTGTGGGGTCTAGAGTGCTCCCAAAGGGACATATACTAGGTTAATTACATCGTAGGAGTTGCCCAATAATACTCTTGATCCAAAGGAGTTTTGCTTACATTAGTAGTGACAACTAGTATATGACTATCAAAGATAGTTCTTTCACAGGGGAATGTCCCGATGCTTTCAAAGCTCTCACTAAGCCACGGGATGGAGAGTCAGTCTCTTGCGGTCCCCACATAGGTAACAAACTCACTGGCATACAGAGCCTACAAAATAATTGAATCATCTCGATTGGGAGTCCCGATACGTCAAAGTACATCCAGGTTATAAGGGTAGAGGACAAATCGTCGTATCCCAAACGTGTAAGAACTCATCAGTGATCAGACAATCGAGATGATACCAACGAAGATAAAATGAGCAACATGGCTCAATAGGGGTAGTCAAAGGAAGGGAGGAGTAATCCCTAACAGGTAGAGGTAGTCAGGTCGGGGTACCACATACCCATCATCCTAAGCCACTAGGACCCTAAATCTACCTGGTCTTGAAGGTAGTTGATCCAACACGACTTGAGATCCTCGGTCTGCAATCCGTGAATTGCGTCATCCGCAGGGACATCAGTAGCCCTAAGGTCAAAGGAACAAAATTTTATCCCATGAATATCAGGTGTAGCTCCAAGAGGTGGTACATATACTTGCCAAAGTGGCGAGGATGATGCTGGAAAGGAAGAGAAAGGAATGTTCAACTACAAAGCTGGAAATGCTCCCAATAAAAAGACTTACACCCCGTCTGGGTCGGGGAGCCTTCTGACGACCTACGTGCACTAGACAACCACCTAAGTAGAAATCTATGCTGAGTCGGTCGGGTTAAAGAAGCATGAGGGCTTCTCCTCGGGACATGCATATGATGCAGCTATCTATCACAANATGTTTATTTTCTCTTTTTTATTTTTGAAGGAGTCGTCAGTTAGCCGATCGTTGTATAATTATCTTTTCCGAATAAGTCTCTCGTCTGAATCATAAGAATGATCCGGGGAAGAAATGAACTACAAATGCAGAGACTTACAATGAAGAAGACAAACAAAGAGAAATAGAATATGAAAAGCCTACGTGTGATAAACTTCGCAAGGATATGTCAAGTATGTTCGCCTAAACAAAATCGGGCATAGGCACCTTGGACCAATATCTGTGAAAGAATACCTACATAGATTACCCATAACCAGAGATTAATGTTTGTTTGCATGTTGTGGGGTCTAGAGTGCTCCCAACGGGACGTATACTAGGTTAATTACATCGTAGGAGTTGTCCAATAATACTGTTGATCCAAAGAAGTTTTGCTTACATTAGTAGTGACTACTAGTATATGACTATCAAAGATAGTTCTTTCACAGGAGAATGTCCCGATGCTTTCAAAGCTCTCACTAAGCCACGGGATGGAGAGTCAGTCTCTTGCGGCCCCCACATAGGTAACAAACTCACCGGCACACAGAGCCTACGAAATAATTGAATCATCTCGATTGGGAGTCTCGATACGTCAAAACACATCCAGGTTATAAGGGTAGAGGACAAATTGTCGTATCCCAAATGTGTAAGAACTCATTAGTGATCAGACAATCGAGATGATACCAACGAAGATAAAATGAGCAACATGGCTCAATAGGGGTAGTCAAAGGAAGGGAGGAGTAATCCCTAACAGGTAGAGGTAGTCAGGTCGGGGTACCACATACTCATCATCCTAAGCCACTAGAACCCTAAATCTGCCTGGTCTTGAAGGTAGTCGATCCAACACGTCTTGAGATCCCCGGTCTGCAATCCGTGAATTGCATCATCCGCAGGGACATGAGTAGCCCTAAGGTCAAAGGAACAAAATTTTATCCCATGAATATCAGGTGTAGCTCCAAGAGGTGGTACATATACTTGCCAAAGTGACGAGGATGATGCTGGAAAGGAAGAGGAAGGAATGTTCAACTACAAAGCTGGAAACGCTTCCAATAAAAAGACTTACACCCCGTCTAGGTCGGGGAGCCTTCTGACGACCAACGTGCACTAGACAACCACCTAAGTAGAAATCTATGTTGAGTCGGTCGGGTTAAAGAAGCATGAGGGCTTCTCCTCGGGACATGCATATGATGCAGCTATCTATCACAACCCTAAGCATGGAGGCTTTATTAATATGACTTGAGATATGCCCATGTTATGCATCCTCTTATAAAACCGGCCCAAAGTCCATGAAAGAAAGTAAAAGGTAGATTTTAAACTTGAATGTTTTAATCNATGGAGGCTTTATTAATATGACTTGAGATATGCCCATGTTATGCCTCCTCTTATAAAACCGGCCCAAAGTCCATGAAAGAAAGTAAAAGGTAGATTTTAAACTTGAATGTTTTAATCCTGGATTTTAATTAATCTTAAAAGTTTATTAGGATATTGCAAGAAAATTTTTGATTTTAGGTCCTGAGAGATCCTAAATGATCTGCATGATTTCCAAACAATCTACGAAGTAAAAATGACAGAAACGTAATTCAAGCACACAGGCATGCAATAAGGACAGTAAAACAAGCCAAATATGAAAGAATAAAAGGCTGGTATCGCTAGGTTGACAACATATCTCACAAATAGAAAAAAATAGCTAGGCATCGCATAAGTACATGTTTGGTTCTAATTCTATACATAAATGAGATTTAAAATTAAGGAACAAGACATGAACAAACAACTCCTGGTCCCNAGTTGACAACATATCTCACAAATAGAAAAAAAGCAGCTAGGCATCACATAAGTACATGCTTGGTTCTAATTCTATACATAAATGAGATTTAAAATTAAGGAACAAGACATGAACAAACAACTCCTGGTCCCTGTCACATGGTTCCGCTCATCTAGCACCTTAGAACCCGCATCACATAAGTATATGCTTGATGGCAACTAATCAGTTCGTCTGGTTGGGTTTGGTTGATCCAAAGTATTTCGACCCTAGAGAGTTTGCAACTATGTTCTCTAGTTCTAAATAGTCATCCGAGGACGATTCAGTCGCTCAAAACAAGCAAGGCTCCTCAAGTTTGCTTCCGAAATCTTACGTTTTTCTTTTAAACAATACTTTTGCAAATATTTCGTATAGACAACTTTTTCATAAGCATGACCATTTGGTAAATATAAAAATTGCATATTTCTTTGGTAATGAAGCGGTTCGGTTTTCTTTTCTACCTTTTGGTTTTTTTCTTTTGCCACGTCTTTTTGAGGGTCTTGCTCGGTCATGTGTTGATGATTGATCGATGCTCTGTAGTTTTTGAGTTGTTTCGGCTTGGCTTAAGTCCTATTTTTCTTGCCTTAACTAATGTCACCACCTAGGCTATGCGCTAAAGTATTTTACGCCATATCCTTTACAGAGCTTGTCACGCCTCGCACAGGGTTTATGTAGAGATATTAAGTAATTATTCTTGTTGTTACTTAGCAGTGGCATGCCTCTAGGGCTACTTCTGATTCAAGTTTTTCTTTGTGGTTTGGTAGCTTTTATACTTTTAACTAGTCGGGNGGCTTCCAGAATCTTACGTTTTTCTTTTAAACAATACTTTTGCAAATATTTTGTATAGACAACTTTTTCGTAAGCATGACCATTTGGTAAATATAAAAATTGCATATTTCTTTGGTAATGAAGCGGTTCGGTTTTCTTTTCTACCTTTTGGTTTTTTTCTTTTGCCACGTCTTTTTGAGGGTCTTGCTCGGTCATGTGTTGATGATTGATCGATGCTCTGTAGTCTTTGAGTTGTTTCGGCTTGGCTTAAGTCCTATTTTTCTCGCCTTAACTAATGTCACCACCTAGGCTATGCGCTAAAGTATTTTACGTCGTATCCTTTACAGAGCTTGTCACGCCTCGCACAGGGTTTATGTAGGGATATTAAGTAATTATTCTTGTTGTTACTTAGCAGTGGCCTGCCTCTAGGGCTACTTCTGATTCAAGTTTTTCTTTGTGGTTTGGTAGCTTTTATACTTTTAACTAGTCGGGTGATCTTGGAGCCTCGATCGACCGTTTTATCTGACTTTTTTCATATTTGAACTTAGTCAGGCAATTTCGGCACCGCGACAGACCGTCTTCATATTTGGGCTAAGCCAAGCAATCTTGGCAATGCGATTTGTCGTCTTCATGTTAGGGTGAAGCCAGACTATCTTGGCACCACAACTGACCATCTTCATATTTGGACTCAGCCGAGCGACCTTGGGGCCGCGATTAACCAACTTCATATTTGGACTTAACCAGACGATCTTGGCACCACAACTGGTCGTCTTCATATTTGGATTCAACCAGGTGAGCTTCATGTTAGGGCTAAGCCAGGCTATCTTGGCACCACAACTGACCATCTTCATATTTGGACCCAGCCGAGCGATCTTGGGGCCGCGATTAACCAACTTCATATTTGGACTTAACCAGACGATCTTGGCACCACAACTGGTCGTCTTCATATTTGGATTCAGGCAGGCGATCTGTGTTGCGAATGTTCGTCATGTTTGGGCTCGACCGGGCAATCTTGGTGCCACAACATGCCTTTTTCATGTTAGGGCTTAGCCGAGCGATCTTCGCACCGCGACTGGCCTTCTTCATATTTGGACTCAGTTGGGCAATCTTGGCACTGTGACTAGCTGACTTCATATTTGCGCTCAGTCAGACGATCTTGACACCTTGTCTGGCTGTCTTCATATTTGGGCTTAGCAGGGCGATCTTGGTACGATGACTGGCGGTCTTCATATTTGGGCTCAGTCGGGCGGTCTTAGCACCTTGTCTGGCCGTCTTCATATTTGGGCTCAGCGGGGAGATCTTGGCGTCGCGGTTGGGAAGGGAATCGCCTGAAGGGATGCTTCTAACTTGAGTCTTATAACCTTTAATGTTGAGTGTCCAAAACCCGCTGAAAGAGTAGAAAAAAATGAGTTGCTAATACTTGTAGCCATTGGTTGGCAAAGGCTTGCTAAGTTGAAGTAGAGTGAATCAGAAAATGATTGGACTGTGAAGCTNAATTAACGAACTTCATATTTGGACTTAACCTGACGATCTTGGCACCACAACTGGTCGTCTTCATATTTGAATTCAGTCAGGCGATCTATGTGTTGTGAATGGTCGTCTTCATGTTTGGGCTCGACCGGGCAATCTTGGCGCCACAACATGTCATTTTCATGTTAGGGCTTAGCCGGGGGATCTTGGCACCGCAACTTGCCTTCTTCATATTTGGACTCAGTTGGGCAATCTTGGCACTATGACTAGCTGACTTCATATTTGGGCTCAGTCAGACGATCTTGGCACCTTGTCTGGTTGTCTTCATATTTGGGCTCAGCTGGGAGATCTTGGTACGGCGACTGGCGGTCTTCATATTTGGGCTCAGTCGGACGATCTTAGCACCGTGTCTGGGCGTCTTCATATTTGGGCTCAGCGGGGAGATCTTGGTGTCGTGATTGGGAAGGGAATCGCCTGAAGGGATGCTTCTAACTCAAGTTTTATAACCTTTAATGTTGAGTGTCCAAAACCCGCCGAAAGAGTAGAAAAAAATGAGTTGCCAATACCTGTAGCCATTGGTTGGCAAAGGCTTGCTAAGTTGAAGTAGAGTGAATCAGAAAATGATTGGACTGTGAAGCTCTTCATTTGCCTAGAGAATAAAGAATGTTGAAGGAATAAATATATCAACCACTTTCGAACACAAGCAAAGTGCTCCATCATTCAAACACCAACAAATAAAAAGGAAAAGCAAAGTGAGAATGGGGAGGAGAATTCGTCTTCAACCCACTTATTCAAAGAAAGAGATGAAGAACACAATAACAACATGAAAAATAGAGAAAGCACAACAAGCATTATGCATCATTATCTATTTATAAATGAAAGAATAATGCATTTATTTTTGGCATGTCATTTCCTAGAAATTTAATTCAAATAATTTCCTTGATACATCTATGATTCTTTGAAATTGACAACACTATTTTTCAATCAATGNCTTCGAACACAAGCAAAGTGCTCCATCATTCAAACAACAACAAATAAAGAGGAAAAGCAAAGTGAGAATGGGAAGGAGAATTTGTCTTCACCCCACTTATTCAAAGAAAGAGATGACGAACAAAATAACAACATGAAAAATAGAGAAAGCACAACAAGCATTATGCATCATTACCTATTTATAAATGAAAGAGTAATGCAGTTATTTTTGGCATGTCATTTCCTAGCAATTTAATTCAAATAATTTCCTTGATACATCTATGATTCTTTGAAATTGACAACACTATTTTTCAATCAATGNCTGACGCAAATATCAAATATCGATGCATGATATAAATCTCGAGATAATATATTGAGCAAGAAACATTCAAACATCAATTGCGCCACTAACAAATTTTCATCATCTGACACAAATATCGAGACATGACACGAATCTCGAGATAATGATTAAGCAAGAAACATTCAAACATCAATTAAGGGTCATCCGGAGCTCTGATTTCAGCAAACTTATAAGCAAACTGACCGGCTCGATGAGATGAACCTAATGATATAAAAACTAGTTCAATTTGAGTCAAATCAAGCCCAGATCAAGTTATTGAATAACTTTTTGAAAATTTCCGTACACATATAGAAGGTCAAACGGATGTCGAATCTGGAAGTTTATAGTTGAATCGAGCATCTCGACAAGACGAATCCAATGAGCTCAAGATTGCTTAATTCTGACATCGTTGAAGCATCCAAATGTCCATTAAACACCGTTTGATTGAAAGAAGCTCTCTGGATTATCAGATTAAAATGGTTCATATTTCTGCATTCATTGCCCTTAAAACCCTATAAATAGAGTCTCACCTCTTTCATGAGGGGAGAGCTGAAGCCTTGGGAGAGAGCTTGTGGTTTTGAGATGGAGCTGAAGTTGAGCACTGCCGCCGACCACTGTCGACCATCGTTGGTCGTAATCGACCGTCATCGAACACCGTCACCCGCAGTCGAAGACTGATGATCGTCGTCTACCATCGCCGACAGTCTTCAAACACCCTTGACCGTCGTCGACCATGAAAAATCTAGTAACCCTATCCCGTCTGTGGGACAAGAGCATACCACTACGGTCCATGTGTCACTTACAGCTTATGTGGTCATCAGCTCATACAATTCCTGAATCCGGCCCGAACGAACTACTGGAATCAAATTGAACAAAAAAATTTTCAGACGCAAAATTTGGCCTCTGGCGCCGCTGCGCCAGAATGGGCGTCGACAGCGCCCGACTAAAGGACCATGGCGCTGACAGCGCCATCGGGAGCGCCGACGGCGTCCCAAGCATTTTCCACATGTTGAACGGTTTTNAAAGCATTATGAGGAGTGAAGCATTAGGGCTCAATTCGGTCGCATTTTCCATCAATGGAGACAAGTGACGTTAGGATTTACAGACATACCACCAAAATCTTGTGTAATTAGATGTCTAACACCTAGAGTTTTTTTTTTGCATTTATATGATATCACATCAAAAATATTATCATTTTAACTTAAAAAATGAAGTACACTTTTTCATGTATTAATATGGTAATGTGCATGTAAAATTTAAAGTTGTGTTATATTTGTAAATGCATAATAATTGAATGATATGCATGTAAATAAAATTAGAAATACATTAATAAATTTTCATCATCCTGTACAAATATCGAGGCATGACATGAATCTTGAGATAATATATTGAGCAAGAAACATTTAAACATCAATTGCGCCACAAACAAATTTTCATCATCCGACACAAATATCGATGCATGACACGAATCTCGAGGTAATATATTTAGCAAAGAACATTCAAACATCAATTAAGGGTTATCCAGAGCTCCGATTTCAACAAACTTATAAGCAAACTGACCAGCTCGATGAGATAAACCTAATTATATAAAAACTAGTTCAATTTGAGTCAAATCAAACCCAGATCAAGTCATTGAATCACTTTTGGAAGATTTCCCGACACATATAGAAGGCCAAACGGATGTCGAATCTAGAAAGTTTATGGTTGAATCGAGCGTCTCGACAAAATGAATCCAATGAGCCCAAGATTGCTTAATTATGACATCGTTAAAGCATCCAAATGTTCATTAAATACTGTTTAATTTGGGGAAGTTCTCTGGATCGTCCGATCAAAATGATTCATATTCTTGCACATTGCCCTAGAACCCTATAAATAGAGTCTCACCTCTCTCATGAGGGGAGAGCTGAAGCCTTGGGAAAGAGCTTGTGGTTTTGAAATGAAGCTGAAGTTGAGCACCGCCGCCAACCACTGTCGACCATCTCTGGTCGTCATCGAACACCGTCGCCGGCAGTCGAAGACCAATGATCGTCGTCGACCACCGCCGACAATCTTCGAACACTGTTGACCGCCGTCGACCACGGAAAATCTAGTAACCCTCTCCCTTTTGTGGGATAAGAGCATAACACTACGGTCCATGTGCCATTTACGACTTATGTGGTCTTCAGCTCATACAATTCCTGAATCCGGCCCGAACGAACTACAAACATCATCAATACTCGCCCCAACGACCTACGTGGTCATCAGCTCATGCAACTCTCGACTCCGGCCCCCGCAGCCTACGGACGTCATTAATACTCATCAAATACGACCTACATGGTCCACAGCTCCCGCAACTGCTTATTATGACTTCTTTGACCAACCAACACTTCTAGAGCAACCACCTACAACACTCACAACCGACTACTATCTCCACGACAATCAACAATGACCCTTGCAACTTGATGTCACCAAGAACTGCAGTTAGATTATAATTATACAACTTTCTAATTTCATCTTCCCTAAATTTGAAGATGAATCAATCTGTGTATTCATCATTCATAGTGAATTATTTCAACATGGTTAGACCCCATGATTTTTTCTCTTTTAAGGGTTTCCCTTCAAAAAGTTAAAGTGTCTTCTTCTTCTTCTCTTCTTTTATCTGTTTATGTTGAATTCTCATGCAATGCTAGGACGATAATTCATTACTCTACCATTGTGAATTATCTAGCATGCATCAAAAAATAAAAAAAATAAAAAAAATAATATATATATATATATATATATATANTCTTCATAAACAACCAGACAATGCATCTTGCTTCAGAAGGAATCCCACAGCCTCAAAAAAGTTAAGTACAAATCAACATTAACCACACAATATGTACCTAAAAGTTTGCCTTGTGCTCCTTCTCTCAAATGGACTACCGGCTTCCGGCGAAGCCAGCAAAAAAGTAGGAAAATAAGACATAACTGAGTCCTGTTACCTTATTCCCCGTCGACTTCTCCGATTGCAGCATAGAGATGTTGAGATCCCGATCTTCTCGCTTTCGAGAAACAAGAACCATTGGAAGTGTGCGATGATGTTGTCCACAATTAACACTATGCCGAAGCGAGGAAGACGATGAGGAGTGAAGCATTAGGGCTCAATTCGGTCGCATTTTCCATCAATGGAGATAAGTGACGTTAGGATTTACACACATACCACCAAAATCTTATGTAATTAGATGTCTAACACCTAGATTTTTTTTTGCATTTATATCAACTAAATATCTCATACCACATCAAAAATATTATCATTTTAACTTAAAAAATAAAACACACTTTTACATGTATAAATAAGATAATGTGCATGTAAAATTTAAACTTGTGTTATATTTGTAAATACATAAGAATTGCATGATATGTATGCAAATAAAATTAGTATATATATATATATATATATATATATATATATATANATAGAAGAAAGTTTATCATTTTTGATGCACAAAGAATATACGCCCCAACGACCTACGTGGTCATCAGCTCATGCAACTCCCAACTCAGCCCCCGCGGCCTACGGACGCCATTAATACTCTTCAAATACGGCCTACGTCGTCCACAGCTCCCGCAACTTCTTATTATGACTTCTCTGGCCAATCAACGCTTCTAGAGCAACCACATACAACACTCACAACAGACTACTGTCTCCACGACAATCAACAATGACCCTTGCAACTTGATGTCACCAAGAACTGTAGTCAGATTATAATTATACAACTTTTTAATTTTATTTTCCCTAATTTAAAAGATGAATAAATCTGTGTACTCATAATTTATAGTAAATTATTTTAATATGGTTGGGTCCCATGATAAGGGTTTCCCCGCAAAAAGTCGAAGTGTCTTCTTCTTCTTATTTCTCTTCTTTTATCTGTTTGTGTTGAACTCTCGTGCAATGCTATGACGATAATTCATTACTCTACCACCGCGAATTATCTAGCATGCATCAATATATATATATATATATATATATATATATATATATATATATATATATATATATATATANCACGTCTAACATCTAAGTTTCATATTGGTATCACTCAAATTTTTAATATTACATAAAAAAAGTTTAGATATTTGCATACAAGCTTAAACTTTCAATATTACAAAAATGAGTTTTCAAAAGCTTTTTTGTGCTATATAAATAGACCAGAGATATGATATATAAGGAAGCTATATCTTCACAATCTTAAGTTCTCTTTATTAGTATTTATTTTCTCCTTTAATTTCCTCTAGCATACATAAGGTATAACATAAATACAAATAATTACAATTGTAAAACCTTGTACTCTATTTGTAGAGGGCGAGTGATATGAAATAATTATTAATAATACATAAATATAATTCTCCAAAACTAAATGGCCATTTGGGATTACTTTTGATTTTGATTTTTAATTTTTTATTTTTGTTTTGATTTATTAATATCTATACTTGAAATGAAAAATATTTGACAAGTTATAATATGCTAGTGTTTTAAAAAGACATGAAGAAAAAATTTTAAGTGTTTTGGGTGCTTTTTTTAAAAAAAATTAATTTGTTTTGAAAATAAACAAACATAAGTGATCCTCAACAAACCCTAAAACTATGCTTCGGAGATATATAGAAGCTTGAAGATGACAAAATTAACTTATATAAGTGCATTTGAAAATAAAGTTTATGATAGAAGACAATATAAGTGTGCATATAATCATTTAGTATTATGTAATAGACCTTACTCACATATTATATTTGATCTTAAAGTAAGATGAGTTGATCATATCTCATTTGNAGCACACAATTTTTATATGTTTGCACGTCAAACATCTAAGTTTCATATTGGCATCACTCAAATTTTTAATATTACATAAAAAAAAAAGTTTAGATATTTGCATTTATAACAAGCTTAAACTTTCAATATTACATAAATGAGTTTTCAGAAGCTTTTTAGTGCTATATAAATAGACAAGAGATATGATATATAAGGAAGCTATATCTTCACAATCTTAAGTTCTCTTTATTAGTATTTATTTTCTCCTTTAATTTCCTCTAACATACATAAGGTATAACATAAATACAAATAATTACAATTGTAAAACCTTGTACTCTATTTGAAGAGGGCGAGTGATATGAAATAATTATTAATAATCCATAAATATAATTTTTCAAAACTAAATGTCCGTTTGAGATTACTTTTGATTTTAATTTTTAATTTTTTATTTTTGTTTTGATTTATTATTGTCTATACTTAAAATGAAAAATATTTGACAAGTTATAATATGCTAGTGTTTTAAAAAGACATGAAGAAAAACTTTTAGGTATTTTGAGTGCTTTTTAAAAACAAATTAACTTGTTTTGAAAATAAACAAACATAAGTGATCCCAAAAAAAACCCTAAAACTATGCTTCAAACATATATAGAAGCTTGAAGATGACAAAATTAACTTGTATAAGTGCATTTGAAAATAAAATTTATGATAGAAGACAATATAAGTGTGCATATAATCATTTATTATTATGTAATAGACCTTACTCACATATTATATTTGATCTTAAAGTAAGATGAGTTGATCATATCTCATTTGTATCTCATAGCTTGAAGACAACCTCACATGCGAAGGGGTTTCTATATAATCCTCCATCATAATCCTGTCCCAAGTTTAGCTAATAGAACAGAATAATTTGGTTGATGACATGTTCTTTGGAAGCTTAAATGAAACATTATGTCACGAGTTCTCATTAATGAGAAGTAAGAAATTGGGAATGAATATACTGGGAGAGCAAAATTTTTTATTGGGACTTCAAGTAAAACAACAAGAGAATGATACCTTTATATTTCAAATTAAATGCACAAATGACTTGTTGGGACAATTTGATAACTATCTTGGACTTAGATGAATAAGAAAAAAAAACACAAATAACAAACTTTATAGAAACATGATTAATTCTCCTTTATATCTCACTATGAGTAGGCCTGACATGGTATTTGTTGCATGTGTTTGACTCATTTTCAAGTCAAACTTAAGGAATCTTATTTTACTATTGCTAAGTTGATATTTTTATATTTGATAGGCACAACTATGTTAGGCTTGTGTTATCTTTAACTTTAATCTTGGGTCTAAAAGATGTGTTGATTAATACTGTCTGGGACCACTAAGATGTGGTTTACTAAAGGTTGACTACAGTTGATCTCACTTTTATTGAGGTCTAGTTTTTCTTCCTTAGAAGTCTAAGATTTAGCCATAGGACTTTCTAGTTGAATATCCTAGAGGACTAGTGATGGAACCCTATTCCATTAGAAATTCTAAAAATCTCTTTACTCTTCTTGGGGTCCACATATTTGTGTTGACCTCTAGCACTTAGATGGTTGAAACCAACATGGGGGAGCTCAAGGGGAGCCCCCATAGGATTCTCAGGCCTTAGGGCTACTCTGGGTGGCTTGGTCATGGTCTTGGTCAGGCACACACACACACAGTCCTAAACCCTAAAAACCATTCACCCTTTTTCACTCTCTTTTGGGAACTCATGTGAGTGGTCCCCCAAACCCTTAGCATTTGGCTAGGATGGCTAGGAACAGCACATGGAGGATCCAAATTGGGCTTCCCCTTGGTCTCATGGCTCAAAGTGGGTAATATCATGGTTAGCATCTCCAATGGCCTTCAATTCCACCTAAACACACATTATTAGCCTTCTACCCCCAAAGTTTTCCAATATTACAAAAATGTCTCNTTTCTTCCTTAGAAGTCTAAGATTTAGCCATAGGACTTTCTAGTTGAATATCCTAGAGGACTAGTGATGAAACCCTATTCCATTAGAAATTCTAAAAATCTCTTTACTCTTCTTGGGGTCCACATATTTGTGTTGACCTCTANATTCTTCCTTAGAAGTCTAAGATTTAGCCATAGGACTTTCTAGTTGAATATACTAGAGGACTAGTGATGGAACCCTATTCCATTAGAAATTCTAAAAATCTCTTTACTCTTCTTGGGGTCCACATATTTGTGTTGACCTCTAGCACTTAGATGGTTGAAACCAACATGGGGGAGCTCAAGGGGAGCCCCCATAGGATTCTCAGGCCTTAGGGCTACTCTGGGTGGCTTGGTCATGGTCTTGGTCAGGCACACACACACACAGTCCTAAACCCTAAAAACCATTCACCCTTTTTCACTCTCTTTTGGGAACTCATGTGAGTGGTCCCCCAAACCCTTAGCATTTGGCTAGGATGGCTAGGACCAGCACATGGAGGATCCAAATTGGGCTTCCCCTTGGTCTCATGGCTCAAAGAGGGTAATATCATGGTTAGCATCTCCAATGACCTTCAATTCCACCTAAACACACATTATTAGCCTTCTACCCCCAAAGTTTTCCAATATTACAAAAATGTCTCTCATGTCCCAAAAATTTCCAAAACATTCAAATTCACTCCAAACATCCCCAAAACCAATCCTAACCACCCAAGTATTCCAATTGCACCCAAATCCATCAAAATTGACCAAAATTCCTAAATTTCCCTGAAGTGTCCAAAGTCTCCAAATCACCCATAATTCCCACCAAATTCATTTCAAACTTCCTCAATTTCAAATCCAAATCAAATTTCACCATGTCCAAACCCAAGGGAGACTAAATTCTAGCGCAATTCTCCCGATTTTCAAACCCTAATTTCATTTTAAACCTGAAACTTAATTTTGACACTAACACCAAATTCCACCAAATTGGCCTATGTGACCAATCCAATTCCACCAAATTTACATCCTAAAATATTTATAACAATTTTTTAAACTCATTTGAGCCTTCACTTGACTTGGGTCCAAGCCCAAACCAAGCCTAAGCCCAAAAACCAATTTTGAGCCTAACCCTAAATCAAGCCCATTCCTTTTTAAGTTAACTCATGCTTAGTTACACCTGCCACATTTCAAACCCTAAGAAGCTGATCACATCACCAAATCCAATCTTGGACATGGATCAATGGTCCCTTAAATCATGCAAATTCCCTCCTAAATTTGGCTAAGCTCTCTATCCCATACAATCAGCCCTTAAGCCCCAATGTAATCACATTTAAAGCTTCCATTAAACCTCCTGACCTTGCTAACCCCCTCCCCTGGCCTAGCTGGTCGGCCTAGTCGACGGAAAACCCAAAATCGAGAAGCCCCTCCTTGGCTTAAACCCTAATTCCATCCATCTAGTGTGTCAACCTCCCAATGGTCACTTACACAGAATTCCCCTCCACCTAAGCTGCACTTGACAGTCATGGCCTAGCATATAAAAAAGACCCCTCCCATGGCCAAATGGGAAGAAGTGCTCCGGTCTAGGGGAAACTCTGCCCAATTGTCTTCAAACCCTTCTAGCACTTACATGAAGCTCACTCCCACTATTTCAAGCTCTCCTCACCACTAAAATATGCACATGAAAAAAATATTTCAACGCTAATCTTGATGAGATTTAACGGTTCAAGGGAGAAGAGTATAACAAGGGAGGGCTCACCAACAGAAGAACATGATGCCCACTTATCTGACTAATTGCAGTCATCCGAGCCAAAGTTGAATATGCATAAATATGAAATGTAATCTTAGATTTATAGATTTATAATTTTCATAGATTTTTTTGATGTTAAAGATTTGTATGTTATGCATGTAAATATGAAATGTAATCATACTTAACATTTCATATTTACATGCATAACATACAAATCTTTAACATAAAAAAAATATATATATATCATAATTATTAATTTTTTAAAAGTGAAATGCACATTTTCATGCATAGGAATGTAAATACAATAAAATCAAAGGTGACATTTCTATAAATCTCTCAACAATTATTTGATATGACAAAGAGCTTCTTATTTTACAAGAATAAAAAATAATAAAATTTTTACCTTCTTGAACAAGTAGAATAGCTCCCATAACAAGTACCTAACCCTCTTCTCTCTCTTCTTTCCCTATATATATATATATATTGGCCAAAGGGGGGACCCCCAACCAAGCCCATGTGATTAATTCAAGGCAAAGTGGGTGTGTGTGATGTGTGATGTGTGATGTGAGAATGATTAAGTATGAATGAAACGAGAGTTAAAAAACAACCATATTAAAAAATGAAGTGTGAATTGAGTTATGTAACCATCCCTTGGAGTATCAAAAATGAATCAAGTTATGTTGTAGCCATCAGTTTTGAAATCAAATGTGAATGAATTTTAAATTGGTAGCCACCAATACTGAAAATCAAAACTAAATGGTAACCAAAATAATTTATAGAATTAGACTCTATACTGAACAATAAATTTATAAACTTGGTGACAAACCACAAACAAGCATCTAAGATTTATTCAAAATGCACAATTGTGATCAATGACATCTTGTTATTTAAATCTATACAAAAAAGAAGAAATTTATGTTTGAGAACCTAAATTGATCAAACCACCTCTATGAAGTTTAGATAGTCTCATNGAATTAGACTCTATACTGAACAATAAATTTATAAACTTGGTGAGAAGCCCAAACAAGCATCTAAAACTTATTTAAAATGCACAATTGTGATCAATGACATCTTGTTATTAAAATCTATGCAAAAAGAAGAAATTTATGTTTGAGAACCTAAATTGATCAAACCACCTCTATGAAGTTTAGCTAGTCTCATGAAACAATCTAATTTGAGACCCCTAAATATTGATTGCTCATTGTGCCACCACTGGTCATATTCTCATAGGAAAGAAATGTCTGTGGAGCAAGGAAGTGTCANTGCTCATTGTGCCACCACTGGTCATATTCTCATAGGAAAGAAATGTCTGTGGAGCAAGGAAGTGTCAAATTACATACATAGTATCATACTTATACATGAAAATGTGTACTTTTTTCAAGTGGTATAAATACTCCTCTTTGTAACACATTCTACAGACTCAAAAATAACAAAATCAATCAATCAATCAATCCAAAAAAAAAAAAAAATCCATTCTTCACTGTACAACAGACTGAAGAAAAACTGAACACCTGATCTCTGCAACACATTCTACAGAACCAGAAAGGAAGGAGCTTGAAGAACCTGAATCTCTCAACCGTCAGCAACGATCTGAGCTCTCCCAAACCTCAACGGAACACTCCCCGCTCCTCGCTACTACCATTCTTTTACCTCCAAAAGCCATCTGCAAAATCCTCGCTCCACCCATATCCTTCTCCCTCCCCAACAAATTCCTCCTCATCACCTTCTTCTCAAACTCCATCGCCGCCGCCACCGCCACCTCGCTCCACACCTCTATATCCCCTCCCCGGCTGCAAAACACCTGCCTTCCTTCGCTCTCAATCCTACACCCCTTCCCTTCCTTCTTCCCACCATTCCAACTCCCTCCGCCAAGCCGAAACCATGGCTCCCCTGCATCTAGTTTCCTCAAATCCGCCATGAACACATCTCCAGAGTTCGCTCCCACCTTAAACATTGCAGATAGCTCATCCGAAACCGTGACATCCGCAAAGCAGTCATCTTTCTCCTTCAAATCGAAAATTGCAGCAGGGGTACCTCCGGCACGGATGTCCCACAGCTGAATGTTACCGACAACACCAGAAGGACTCCAGTGCGATCCGGCAGTCATGAGGAGATTGAGCGATGGAACCCATTTGAGCTTTGTTGCCGGAATGGCGGAATCGAGCTCAGCTCCATAGATCTCGCGGCGAGAGATTTCATAAACAGGGCGGAAATCGCCGCCGGAGTTGAGATCAAAAGCGACGATAGCGCTGGCGTTGCGGCGGCCGGATTCGTAGCTGGAGAAAAGGAGTTGACGGTCGGCGGATGCGCAGACTGATTGAACGGTGGCTCCGGGAGCAGAAGGATGGGGGTACCAGTTTAGGGTTTTGCGAAGAGAGCCGGACCTGAGGTCGAGAATTTGCAGGCCGGGGAAATCGGCTGCTCCGGCGAAAGCGAGAGAAGAGTTGCGGAGGGAGAAGAGGGAGTCCACAGCGGGGAGAGAGGTTAAGAAAGTATTCCGGCGACGAAGGGAGAAGTCGAAAGATGAGATCTTGGAACCGTGGGCGGCAAGGAGTTCGCCGGAAGGGGAAGCAGAGAGTGCGGTGACGGGATCACGGCCAGGAAGAGGGAGAAGAAGTGAGCGGCGGAGAGAGAGGGAGGAGGAAGAAGAAGAGGAGGAAAGAAGTAGACGAGGATCGATGCCGTAGAACTCGGCCTCGGCGGCGAGGTCTGAGATATCGTCGGCCGCTGCGGCGGAGGGGAGTCGGCCGGTGCGGAGGAAGGCGAGAAGGGAGGCGAAGAGATCGGGATCGCGATCGATGAAGGAAGGAGGGGAAGAAAGAAGAGAAAAGGATCCGGCGGCGGCTAGGGTTTGCGATGTGGTTTGGAAGACGCGGCCGCCGACGTTTAGGGTAACGATGGAGGGTTCCGGCAGCTTATGGGGGAAGAGGAGAGCGGCGGTGGTGGTGCCGTCGAAGGGTGGCATCGTCGGAATAGTTTTTTATTGTTTTCTTTCTTGAGTTTTGGGGAAGAAGGAGATGGGTAAACCCTAACTTATATGTGAGGAGGAGGGGAAGAAGAAGAAGTCAAAGGGATGGATGGTCAAAATGTGTGAACGGGTTGACCTAGTAATTGTTTTTAGAGGCAGTCGACAATTGTAATTGTTTTTCTTTAATGATAAATCATAATATTTAATGATTTATTATTTTTGAGAAAAAAATAATTTTTTATAATGTGCTTACATTAATTATATTAAATCATTTAGTTTTATTGTTAGGTATTAAAAAAATTGTCATAATAGAGGGAATATCTTATTTAAAATTGATGAGTGCTAAAAATTCATGGTAGTAGAGTAACAAATTATCGTCTTAACGTTGTACGAAAGTTCAGCACAAACACACACACAGATGAAATAGAGAAAAATTGTGATAACTCTAGAAGTTTTTACGTGGAAAACTCGTAAGATAAAACCACGGGGTCTGACCTAGTTGAGGAAATCCACTATTGATTGATGATTACAGAAAACCTTTGTCCCACATACGAGAAATGGTAACTATATTTTTCAAGGTACAATGTCGACTGACGTCGTCTGGTTGGTGGTGATCGATGACGGTATGTGGAGGTTGACGACGGTCAGCGGGGGTTGTAGGCGATCAACGGTAGTTGACGGCGATCGATGACGGAGGTCGGCGATGGTCGACGATAGAGGTCGATGGTGGTCGGCGATGATTGATGGTGATCCTGAGCTGCAGCTTCTCCTCAAGACCTCAAGCTATCTCTAAACTTTATGCCCCTTCATGAGAGGGATATGACTCTATTTATAGTGTTCTGGGTGCAATTAATGCATGAATATGAACCATTTTGATCGAACGGTTCAGAGAGTTTCCCTCAATTATACGACGTTTAATGGACATTTGAGTGTCTTAATGATGTTAGAATTGAGTGATCTTGGGCTCGTTGGATTTGTCTTGTTGAGTCTTTGGATTTGAGTATAAACTTGTCATATTTGACAGCCGTTTGACTTTCCAAATGTGTCAGGAAATCTTTCAAGGGTGGTTTAATGACTTGATCTGAGCTTGATTTGACTCGGATTGGACTAATTTTTATATCATTAAGTCCCTCTCATCGAGCCGGTCAGTTTGACTATAATTTTACTGAAATCGGAGCTCTGTATGACTTTTTATCAAGATTTGAACGTTTCTTGTTCAAAATATCGTCTCGGGATCCATGTCATGCTTCGAGATTCGTGCAGGATGATGAAAATTTATTGGTTCCGTATCAAAAATCCCATAAAAATATAAAGTTAAGAGTAGCTTTTGGGAGAAAAAAAATCTTATATGATAAATAGAAAAATTATTTCATCAAGTTGAAATTATATTAGTAATGTATATTTCGTATTAAATATATATTATGTATTTCTACAAATTAAAGAGATGATATGAACAATAATGGATGACTTCCATGATGAAGGTTGGAAAATTCTTATGTTATTGGTGTTACATTCAAAAGAAAATTGGTGGCTTATTCAATTGTTTCAGTTAGAGAAAGAGAGAAAAAAACATCGCTACAAACTTTTGTTTAGTGAATCTTATCGTAATCGACTTAGGAATCTTCTCCAGAGCTTTGACCTATCTCAAGTTTACAGATGTTGTTTCTCATGTTTGGCGTTGAATTGTCGGTCGATCGCTTACCTCGAAGAGTAGCTTTATATTCTCAGCCATTCATTATCTTAGAGATTCATGCTGGTAATTCTGGCGTATACAAAATCTATTTCCATTCATCTCATTTTAAATTATCATTCAATAATTTTACTAAGAATTTACAAACTCAAATAGATTTAAATAAAATGAATAAAAAAATGAAAATTTATAATACGTTTTCAAAATAATGGATTAAGAGAAATGATGCTTATTATAAAATTACTACTTGTAAGAATACGATAGAATGCAATTATTACTAATTAAAAATGTAATAAAACGATAATCATTTTGTTATGGATTCATTTATTAGAAGAAAATATAAAAAAAAAAATAAATATTTTTATAAATTATTACGAAATAACTTATGCAAAACTAAAGTTTATAATAAGAGCATATGCCTTCGAGCATTAAATGAGCGAGAAATAATATCTAAAATGATAGTGAATTAAATGGTGTATCAATAATGTATGTAATTGTTTGGTTTATTAATCATACTTCATAATTACATAGAATTGAAATTAGATTAACTTAATTATGAAGATAAATTCAAAATTATTTGAGGGTTACAAAATATGTTTAATTAGTGATATTAACGTGCTAAGTTGTTTAGCCAATATAGTGATGATATGAAGTACAAAATAGATAAAAAAAAAAAAAAACATTACAAACAAAAAACTATTGCATCAGGAATTATGATCAATCAGGGTCTGTCACATGTACAGACAGACTCACCCATGTAGTAAATTAATTTTTTTTTATCAAAATTAGTCTGTCTATACACGTGATAGGTCTTGATTAGATTCTTGATGTAATATTTTTTCATCCCAAAGATACCATAATTTGCACGCACAAGCTGACCAAAATAATGTGGGTCATATTCAAAATATTTATTTCGCGGGAATATTTTCTCTTGGGTTTATCTTTTTAATATATTGACAAAAGAAGCGAAGATATTTTTAATTAAAATTTACGAAAAAAACTTTCTTTTAATTTTATATTATTTTTAATCCTTTTTTTTTAAAATATTTTTTGCTGCCGCAATTTGACTTGAAATCAATATTGTTAGAATAATTGTCATTTACTNTTAAATATTTTTATAAATTATTACGAAATAACTTATGCATAACTAAAGTTTATAATAAAAGCATATGCCTTCGAGCATTAAATGAGCGAGAAATAATATATAAAATGATAGTGAATTAAATAGTGTATCAATAATGTATTTAATTATTTGGTTCATTAATAATACTTCATAATTACATAGAATTGAAATTAGATTAACTTAATTATGAAGATAAATTCAAAATTATTTGAGGGTTACAAAATGTGATATTGATGTGCTAAGTTAGCCAAATAGTGATGGTCTCATGTACAAAATAGACAAAAAAAAAAAACAAAACAACATAAACAAAAAACTATTGCATCAGGAGTTATGATCAATCAGGGTCTGTCACACGTACAGACAGACTAACCCATGTAGTAAATTAATTTTTTTTATCAAAATTAGTCTGTCTGTACACGTGATAGGTCCTGATTAGATTCTTGATATAACATTTTTTCATCCCAAAGATACCATAATTTCACGCATAAGCTGACCAAAATAATGTGGGTCATATTCAAAATATTTATATAATTTCGCGGGAATATTTTCTTGTGGGTTTTTCTTTTTAATATATTGACAAAAGAAGCGAAGATATTTTTAATTAAAATTTACGAAAAAAAACTTTCTTTTAATTTTATATTATTTTTACTCCTTTTTTTTAAAATATTTTTTGCTGCCGCAATTTGACTTGAAATCAATATTGTTAGAATAATTGTCATTTACTAAGAGTCAAGCATTCAACGTGGCCTATCTTTGACGAGATATTAAGCATGGACGATAATATTTTCGGTTTTTCTTTCTAAATTTTCAAAAATCACCTTTTTTTTTCTTTTTTTNGAGGCGAAGCATTCAACGTGGCCAATCTTTGACGAGATCTTAAGCATGGACGATAATATTTTCGGTTTTTCTTTCTAAATTTTCAAAAATCACCTTTTTTTTTCTTTTTTTTTTTTTGTTTGGAGCATTATAAATATATTCCACCTAGATCCTTTACGTATCTATCATTTAAACTTTACTTTTCTTATTTGATGTGTGCTAGAAAATTTGTGGTGGTAGGATAATGAATTATTGTCTTAGCATTGCACGAGAATTCAACACATACAGATAAAAGAAGAGAATCAAGCAAAAGATAGAGTTTTTACGTGAAAAATCCTCGAAAGAGGAAAAAACCACGTGGTCTGACCCAATTAAAATAATTTATTATAAATGATGAGTATGCAGGTTCATTCTTCTCCTAAATTCGAGAAGATGAAATTACAAAGTTATATAATTATAATCTGGTCGTAGTTCTTAGTGANTACGTATCTATCATTTAAACTTTACTTTTCTTATTTGATGCGTGCTAGAAAATTTGTGGTGGTCGGGTAATGGATTATTGTCTTAGCATTGCACGAGAATTCAACACATACAGATAAAAGAAGAGAATCAAGCAAAAGATAGAGTTTTTACGTGAAAACCCCTCGAAAGAGGAAAAAACCACGTGGTCTGACCCAATTAAAATAATCTATTATAAATGATGAGTATGCAGGTTTATTCTTCTCCTAAATTCGAGAAGATGAAATTACAAAGTTATATAATTATAATCTGGTCGTAGTTCTTAGTGACAGTAACTTCCAATGGTCATTGTTAATTGTTGTGGAGATAGTAACTTGGTTAAAATAACCACGCGGTCTGACTCAGTTAAAATAATCTATTATATGATGAGTATGCAGTTCATTCTTCTCTTAAATTCGAGAAGATGAAATTACAAAGTTATATAACTATAATATGATTGTAGTTCTTAGTGACAGTAACTTGCAATGGTCATTGTTGATTGTTGTGGAGATAGTACTCCGTCGTCAGTGTTGTAGATGGTTACTCCAGAAGCGTTGATTGGCTAGAGAAATCGTAGTAAACAGTTGCGGGAACTGCAGACCACATAGGCCGTAGCGGCG
>JXCR01146371.1:176530-247478 GCA_002079205.1 Phalaenopsis hybrid cultivar
AATATAGAGTATTTTTTAAAAACCCCAGCATCGATCCCACAGAGAAGCACAGTAAGAAATCCCTTAGGCTAATTCTAGTCTACTACTATCAGGTCTTAGTTTGGAATATGAAAATTCTTATGATTATAATATAAATCACAATATAAATTAAAGTAGAAAAACAAGTTAAAATGAGTTTAATTAATGCTAAAGAAAAAGTAACTAAAAGAACTAAATTTATTAAACTAATTTCTAAACTTCAAAGTTAAATTTACTAAGACTAAATAAAATTTTGTGACGAAGAGTTCAAATTTAAGAAAAAATAATTCCCCTTTACAATGAGTATATGAATTGTAAAGAAATTAAAATCATTTGAAGATATATATAAAAACTGTTTTGTGTTAAATAGGAGCAATCCTATTCTTTACCCTCTTCTGAGTGCTAAAACATTAACCAATCCAGAGTTTGGTCCCTAATTCTGTGGTTAGGTTGGGCGGATACCGGCTGCCACTCCAGAGCTCCCACTACTCGCTCCCTTGAGGGCTAAGAATCTCGCACCAGTTTCCAATCAACTGGACCGAATTAAAGATTTTAAACTGTCACCTTAAAATCTCCAATTCTGCATCCAACAAAGTATATTTCCCTATTTATCTGCACTCAACTCCATGGATGAAATACTCTCCTATGAAATTAAACGTGATTCTCTAAATGTTGTAAAAATCAAAGTCCTTTCAGAACATATGTTTCTCAACACATTTTAATATTTCAATTGACCAAATCGAAATATAAATGAAGATCTGAGTTCAAATCATCTCAAATTATTGATATTTAAAACAGTATAAAACAATCAATTATTTACAAACCATATCTCAAAGTAGGGAGAAGGATAAAAAAAAACTGCTCATAATTCATGAGAAGGATACGACAAAATTGGATTTCATTAATAAAAACAAGTTTAAAAACAAAAGAAATAAAAGATACAACTTCTCTCACAATCTTTCCCAAGCAAATCTCTAGAAGTTCTCTTCAAGTTTTTCTCTCTTTACAAGCACTCTCAATTCTCTCCTAAAAATGTAATGAAGAAGAAATCTATCACATTCCCTCTTCTCTTACAATTCTTGAAGAAAATCTACAAGCCCTTGTCTCTCTCTCTCACGCCACACACACACACAAACTCACGCCCCCCAAAACTGTTCTTCAAGCTATAAAATTCCCTCTCTTTTATAAAAGGCTGACTCTCTCTAAAAATCAACTCTTTTGAATTCAACTCTTTTGAATTCAAAGAACATGTCTATTGATCCAAGAGACATATCCCTTCATAAAAGAATCTTCCAAAGTATCTAGATGCATTGAATTACTCTAAGAGATGTTTAGAACAAACACCCCTTTGAAAATTTGCCCAATATTCGTTATGAACCGCCTTAATCCGCAAAAAAAATCGTCTTTGGCGCATCATGCGCCAGTTTTGGTGCATCATGAGCCAGTTCTCTGGATTTTGGCGCATCATGCGCTTGTTTGGCGTATCATACGACACTTTGCAGCAGCTCCACTGTTTTACTCCGTTCGACTCCGTTTCATCTTCGTTTCGCTGTGTTTCAGTTATGTTTTGCTCCTAACAGATCTACCTACAAAATAAGCATGAAAACAATCTTTCTTTAAATTGTAATTTCATTCAAAAATAGGTGAGAAATGTAAAGTAGATTAAACATAGAAAGTCATATTGAAATGTGCAAAGTCAGAATTTTCTTTATTGCTTGTTTTTACTCTAAATTGCATCATTTTTGTTTTATTTTTTCCAAAAGTTCATTTCATGTACCTGAAACAAAAAAACATGCAAAATACCATCCTTTCAAAAGTAATTTTATTAAAAATCACTAAAAACGAGCATAAAATATATATGAAAAAGTAGGTAATTTTTAAGCGTATCAGCGGTCGACAGTGATTAATGTCGGTCGGTGGTGATGCTGAGCTGCGGGTCCTTCTCAAGGCCTCAAGCTCTCTCTTTAGGCTTCAGCCCCCCTCATGTGAGGGGTGGGGGTCTATTTATAGTATTGTGGGTGTAATTAATGCAGGAATATGAACTATTTTTCGGACGGTCCAAAGATCCTCCATCGATCGTACATCGTTTGATGGACATTTGAGTGCCTTAATGATGTCGAAATTGAGTTATCTTAGACTCGTTGGATTCGTCTTGTCGAGATGTTTGATTCGAGTATAGGCTTGCTTGTGTCGATATCCGTTTGACTTTTCTTGTGTCTGGAAATCTTTCAAGGGTGGTTTAATGANACCTTAATGATGTCGAAATGGAGTTATCTTAGACTCGTTGGATTCGTCTTGTCGAGATGTTTGATTCGAATATAGGCTTGCTTGTGTCGATATCCGTTTGACTTTTCTTGTGTCTGGAAATCTTTCAAGGGTGGTTTAATGACTTGATCTGGGCTTGATTTGACTTGGATTAGACTAGTTTTTATACATTTGGTCTGTCTCATCGAGCCGGTCAGCTTGACTATAACCTTGTTGAAATTGGAGCTTTGGATGACTCTTACATGAAGTTTTAATGTTTCTTGCTCAGAAAATTATATTGTGATTCGTAACATGCCTCAAGATTTGTGTCGGATGATGAAAATTTATTATTGGCGTATCAATATTTATACCACCCAAATCAATACATAAGAATTNATCAAAGTTTTAATGTTTCTTGCTCAGAAAATTATATCACAATTCGTAGCATGCCTCGAAGTTTGTGTCGGATGATGAAAATTTATTATTGGCGTATCAATATTTATACCACCCAAATCAATACATAAGAATTAAGTGTTATGCAAGTAAATCTTCATTTTCTTAAAGTGTTATTATGTTGAGTTTAGGAATAAGAAAAAACTATATTTTTAATTATTTTTCATTGCTATGCCACAGCATGTTGTAATTATTATGCGCCGTAAAGTTAATATGTGGATTGTCTAATTTTACCCTCGTTATAAGAAGGTTGTTATAGCTTAAATCTTAATGTTGTCTATAGAATAATTTGATTTATTAAAATAAAAACTTTATAGCCATATTAGTTGCTATATATAGTTCTGAGGATCATGCAAGTTTTAGAGTTCATCTTCGCTCATTTTTGGTTAATTTCTCAATACTAAAATTCAAATTCACCTAACCAACTCGGGATGCACCATTGGAGAGTTCTTCATCTCATCTTCTCAAGAATTTCACAAGATTGCCCATAAAAATTTTCTTGGTAAATCTTTTGGTTAATAATCTCTCTACAAATAACTCTTGATTTTTTATGTGGTATTCAATTCAACCATGGTGGGATTTTTTTTTTTTTTTGGATCCACCATAGATATCAAAAGACTTCTATCTAAATGATCTGATACGACATTCGAAGAATAATATACTATCTTGAAAGATAAAAATATTACCTTAGAATGGATCTAATCATTCAGATGAAATTTTTTTTTGAGATTTATGGATCTGCGAACCAAAATTTTTCCCTTACCTTATAGATATAAGATAATATTTATTTTAATTATGGAGTCTGGTATCCCTATAAGGGGGCTCTANAATAAAAACTTTATAGCCATATTAGTTGCTATATATAGTTCTGAGGATCATGCAAGTTTTAGAGTTCATCTTCGCTCATTTTTGGTTAATTTCTCAATACTAAAATTCAAATTCACCTAACCAACTCGGGATGCACCATTGGAGAGTTCTTCAGCTCATGTTCTCAAGAATTTCACAAGATTGTCCATAAAAATTTCCTTGGTAAATCTTTTGGTTAATAATCTCTCTACAAATAACTCTTGATTTTTTATGAGGTATTCAATTCAACCATGGTGAGATTTTTTTTTTTTTTTGATCCACCATAGATCTCAAAAGACTTCTATCTAAATGATCTGATACGACATTCAAAGAATAATATACTATCTTGAAAGATAGAAATATTACCTTAGAATGGATCTAATCATTCAGATGAAAAAAAACTTTGGGATTTATGGATCTGCGAACCAAAATTTATCCCTTACCTTATAGATATAAGATAATATTTATTTTAATTATGGAGTCTGGTATCCCTATAAGGGGGCTCTATCATACTTAAATGCATCTCAAGAAAAAATCTTGAGAAAACTCTGGATTAAAGATGTACCTTATATATTTCCTATTCTTTAATGAATGTTTATCAAATGAACAAGATTCGATGTCTTTGATGAAATGAATAAATTTGGGAAAATTGATTGCACTTGAGTTTCAGAAATGGTTTACCCTTATCGTTGAGCTCAACAGCTGACAGTTGAAGTGATGATAGAGCTTGAATCAAAGGATTAGGTTTTGAGAAACAATTTGGGTTTGAGTTGAATTTGGAAGTGAATGAGAGGTTTTTCCATGCTAATATCATGATCAACTATTGCATTGAATTGATAGATTTAAAGTTGTGTTAGTGATTTAAAGCGCGCTAACATGTGTCTTGTTGAGCTTGACATNACGGAGAGAGAGGGAGGAGGAAGAAGAAGAGGAAGATAGAAGAAGACGAGGATCGATGCCGTAGAACTCGGCCTCGGCGGCGAGGTCTGAGATATCGTCGGCCGCTGCGGCGGAGNTGAATAACATCCGTAGGCTGTGGGGGCCAGAGTCAGGAGCTGCACGAGCTGGGAATAACGTAGGTCATATGGGCAAGTATGAATGACGTCCATAGTCCGTGGGAGCCGGAGTTGGCAGCTGCATNAGAATAACATCCGTAGGCTGTGGGGGCTAGAGTCAGGAGCTGCACGAGCTGTGAATAACGTAGGTCATATGGGCAAGTATGAATGACGTCCATAGTCCGTGGGAGCCGGAGTTGGCAGCTGCATGAGCTGATGACCACCAAGGTCGTTGGGGCGAGTATGAATAACATCGGTAGGCCGCGGGGGCCTGAGTCGGGAGTTGCACAAGCTGTGAACCATGTAGGTCGTAAAGATAAATATGAATGACATCCGTAGGTTGCGGGGGCCAGAGTCGAAAGTTGCATGAACTGTGGGCCATGTTGGTCATAAGGGTAAGTATGAATGACTTTCGTAGGCCGCGGGGGTCGGAGTCGTGAGTTGCACGAATTGTGGACCACGTAGGTCGTCCGACGAGTATGAATGACGTTCATAGGCTGTGAAGGTCGGAGTCGGGAGTTGCATGAGCTAATGACCACGTAGCTAGTCATTTGCACATGAATCGTAGTGATGAGCTATTGTCCGACTGACGAGAAAGTGTTACTAGATTTTCCAAGTTATAACATTGACTGACGATGTCCGGCTGTTGGTAGTCAACGACGGTCAGCAGTGGTGGACGACTGTCGGCGGTGGTTGATGGCAGTTGATGTGCCCCTAGTGTGTGTTGTTTTTTGCATGTTTTATGCCAATTNTCAAGTTATAACATTGACTGACGATGTCCGGCTGTTGGTAGTCAACGACGGTCAACGACGGTCAACAGTGGTGGACCACTGTCGGCGGTGGTTGATGGCAGTTGATGTGCCCCTAGTGTGTGTTGTTTTTTGCATGTTTTATGCCAATTTAAATTCTTGGTAATAATGTCAAAAACTTGACCTGTCTCAAAATTAAGCAGTAATTTAGCTTCCAAAATATGACAAAAAATTTGACCCAATTTATATTAAGTATTTAATGTGCAAAATAGAAATGTTGTATAAAATGTATAAAATAGTTCACATACTAGTGGTTCTACGTAAGTGCACGTATCACTTCAAGTAATATAGAGTATTTTTTAAAAACCCCAGCATCGATCCCACAGAGAAGCACAGTAAGAAATCCCTTAGGCTAATTCTAGTCTACTACTATCAGGTCTTAGTTTGGAATATGAAAATTCTTATGATAATAATATAAATCACAATATAAATTAAAGTAGAAAAACAAGTTAAAATGAGTTTAATTAATGCTAAAGAAAAAGTAACTAAAAGAACTAAATTTATTAAACTAATTTCTAAACTTCAAAGTTAAATTTACTAAGACTAAATAAAATTTTGTGACGAAGAGTTCAAATTTAAGAAAAAATAATTCCCCTTTACAATGAGTATATGAATTGTAAAGAAATTAAAATCATTTGAAGATATATATAAAAATTGTTTTGTGTTAAATAGGAGCAATCCTATTCTTTACCCTCTTCTGAGTGCTAAAACATTAACCAATCCAGAGTTTGGTCCCTAATTCTGTGGTTAGGTTGGGCGGATACCGGCTGCCACTCCAGAGCTCCCACTACTCGCTCCCTTGAGGGCTAACAATCTCGCACCAGTTTCCAATCAACTGGACCGAATTAAAGATTTTAAACTGTCACCTTAAAATCTCCAATTCTTCATCCAACAAAGTATATTTCCCTATTTATCTGCACTCAACTCCATGGATGAAATACTCTCCTATGAAATCAAATGTGATTCTCTAAATGTTGTAGAAATCAAAGTCCTTTCAGAACATATGTTTCTCAACACATTTTAATATTTCAATTGACCAAATCAAAATATAAATGAAGATCTGAGTTCAAATCATCTCAAATTATTGATATTTAAAACAGTATAAAACAATCAATTATTTACAAACCATATCTCAAAGTAGGGAGAAGGATAAAAAAAAACTGCTCATAATTCATGAGAAGGATACGACAAAATTGGATTTCATTAATAAAAACAAGTTTAAAAACAAAAGAAATAAAAGATACAACTTCTCTCACAATCTTTCCCAAGCAAATCTCTAGAAGTTCTCTTCAAGTTTTTCTCTCTTTACAAGCACTCTCAATTCTCTCCTAAAAATGTAATGAAGAAGAAATCTATCACATTCCCTCTTCTCTTACAATTCTTGAAGAAAATCTACAAGCCCTTGTCTCTCTCTCTCACGCCACACACACACACAAACTCACGCCCCCCAAAACTGTTCTTCAAGCTATAAAATTCCCTCTCTTTTATAAAAGGCTGACTCTCTCTAAAAATCAACTCTTTTGAATTCAACTCTTTTGAATTCAAAGAACATGTCTATTGATCCAAGAGACATATCCCTTCATAAAAGAATCTTCCAAAGTATCTAGATGCATTGAATTACTCTAAGAGATGTTTAGAACAAACACCCCTTTGAAAATTTGCCCAATATTCGTTATGAACCGCCTTAATCCGCAAAAAAAATCGTCTTTGGCGCATCATGCGCCAGTTTTGGTGCATCATGAGCCAGTTCTCTGGATTTTGGCGCATCATGCGCTTGTTTGGCGTATCATACGACACTTTGCAGCAGCTCCACTGTTTTACTCCGTTCGACTCCGTTTCATCTTCGTTTCGCTGTGTTTCAGTTATGTTTTGCTCCTAACAGATCTACCTACAAAATAAGCATGAAAACAATCTTTCTTTAAATTGTAATTTCATTCAAAAATAGGTGAGAAATGTAAAGTAGATTAAACATAGAAAGTCATATTGAAATGTGCAAAGTCAGAATTTTCTTTATTGCTTGTTTTTACTCTAAATTGCATCATTTTTGTTTTATTTTTTCCAAAAGTTCATTTCATGTACCTGAAACAAAAAAACATGCAAAATACCATCCTTTCAAAAGTAATTTTATTAAAAATCACTAAAAACGAGCATAAAATATATATGAAAAAGTAGGTAATTTTTAAGCGTATCAGCGGTCGACAGTGATTAATGTCGGTCGGTGGTGATGCTGAGCTGCGGGTCCTTCTCAAGGCCTCAAGCTCTCTCTTTAGGCTTCAGCCCCCCTCATGTGAGGGGTGGGGGTCTATTTATAGTATTGTGGGTGTAATTAATGCAGGAATATGAACTATTTTTCGGACGGTCCAAAGATCCTCCATCGATCGTACATCGTTTGATGGACATTTGAGTGCCTTAATGATGTCGAAATTGAGTTATCTTAGACTCGTTGGATTCGTCTTGTCGAGATGTTTGATTCGAGTATAGGCTTGCTTGTGTCGATATCCGTTTGACTTTTCTTGTGTCTGGAAATCTTTCAAGGGTGGTTTAATGACTTGATCTGGGCTTGATTTGACTTGGATTAGACTAGTTTTTATACATTTGGTCTGTCTCATCGAGCCGGTCAGCTTGACTATAACCTTGTTGAAATTGGAGCTTTGGATGACTCTTACATGAAGTTTTAATGTTTCTTGCTCAGAAAATTATATTGTGATTCGTAACATGCCTCAAGATTTGTGTCGGATGATGAAAATTTATTATTGGCGTATCAATATTTATACCACCCAAATCAATACATAAGAATTAAGTGTTATGCAAGTAAATCTTCATTTTCTTAAAGTGTTATTATGTTGAGTTTAGGAATAAGAAAAAACTATATTTTTAATTATTTTTCATTGCTATGCCACAGCATGTTGTAATTATTATGCGCCGTAAAGTTAATATGTGGATTGTCTAATTTTACCCTCATTATAAGAAGGTTGTTATAGCTTAAATCTTAATGTTGTCTATAGAATAATTTGATTTATTAAAATAAAAACTTTATAGCCATATTAGTTGCTATATATAGTTCTGAGGATCATGCAAGTTTTAGAGTTCATCTTTGCTCCATTTAGGTTAATTTCTCAATACTAAAATTCAAATTCACCTAACCAACTCGGGATGCACCATTGGAGAGTTCTTCAGCTCATGTTCTCAAGAATTTCACAAGATTGTCCATAAAAATTTCCTTGGTAAATCTTTTGGTTAATAATCTCTCTACAAATAACTCTTGATTTTTTATGAGGTATTCAATTCAACCATGGTGAGATTTTTTTTTTTTTTTGGATCCACCATAGATATCAAAAGACTTCTATCTAAATGATCTGATACGACATTCGAAGAATAATATACTATCTTGAAAGATAAAAATATTACCTTAGAATGGATCTAATCATTCAGATGAAATTTTTTTTTGAGATTTATGGATCTGCGAACCAAAATTTTTCCCTTACCTTATAGATATAAGATAATATTTATTTTAATTATGGAGTCTGGTATCCCTATAAGGGGGCTCTATCATAGTTAAATACATCACAAGAAAAAATCTTGAAAAAACTCTTGATTAAAGATGTACCTTATATATTTCCTATTCTTTAATGGATGTTTATCAAATGAACAAGATTTGAAGTCTTTGATGAAATAGATAAAATTGGGAAAATTGATTGCACTTGAGTTTCAGAAATGGTTTACCCTTATCGTTGAGCTCAACAGCTGACAGTTGAAGTGATGATAGAGCTTGAATCAAAGGATTAGGTTTTGAGAAACAATTTGGGTTTGAATTGAATTTGGAAGTGAATGAGAGATTTTTCCATGCTAATATCATGATCAACTATTGTATTGAATTGATAGATTTAAAGTTGTGTTAGTGATTTAAAGCGCGCTAACATGTGTCTTGTTGAGCTTGACATATGTAGATTAAGCTCCTTCCTATTCTATAGAGTTCGAGTTAGAAAAAACTAAATTTCTAACATATCGCTTAATTCAAATCAATGGATTGATTTGGACTGATTTGGGAAGACTAGCTTCCATATGTCTTATAATTCAAACTTAGTTGTTAAAGAATTTTCAAAATTTAGTTAAAATTTCCCTATTTAAATTGGTAGGAGATTGAATTAATAAAACATGTCACCACAATGTAATAAAACCTGACATGGGAGCTTACGTAATATTTCGACTAACTAAAGCTCATTCTATGTTGAGCTATGCGTCGAGCACAAGAATACTCAATTGGTTTGAATTTATATAAACAATGAAATAAATCCCAAAGGAACACTTTTTCTCTTTATTGATGTTACATTGCCTAAGCTTAAAGATGATCCAACAACCCTCAGATCATGATGATCCAAGGGCTGTGATTAATCTTGGGATAATCCACCTTGTACACTGTTCATAATTGTTCTTTAAAAATCTTAATACAAATACTGAAAATAATTCAAATTAATATGATAAGTTACTATGTCTCTTTATTACTTAAGAATTTGAAAAATAATTAAAATATGGGTCAAAATTAAATAGACACTTGATGCATGGAGACCAATTATTGATCATAATTATCTTAAATCAATCTCATAACACATAAAACTAGTCCTAAAATTGACCCACTAATCTGAAATGGACCCGCCAACTCAAAATTGACCCAACTTTGACTTGAATAACTGTTATGTATTATTTTAAATGAGTTATATGGGTCAATTTCAGGTCATCAGGATGAAGGTGGGTTGGGTTTGAGTTGAATTTTTTGACCTGTTCAATATTCAAATCAGGTTTGGGTCAAGTAATTTCGAGTATGGTCAATCTCGGGTTAGACACAAATCCAACCCATAAACCCAATTAACACCGCTAGGCACAAATGTAATTATTTNCTGGCTTGCTGTAACCACACCAGTTTCTGGCGTGGTGACGCCAAGCCAATAGGTTATGCGACCAAATTTTTTTTGCTTTTTCCTCCCTCTTTCTTGGCTGCTTCCTTACTGGCAATGATGAGTTTGGAGGCTTAAATGAGTGTGTTGCACAAGGCTTCCTCCTCACAAGAGCCCAAGGAATGAATGCCATGAGAAAAAGGGAGATTATTTTAAGATTTGGAGGGAAAAATATCTCCAATTTGATTGATCTCAGGAGGCCTTAAGGGGCGAAACTGTAAAAAAAAAAAGAGAAGAGTAAATTATTCAGCTAGAGTTCACTTGCTAGAACTTAGGGGAGTGCTTAGGGAGAAAACTGAAAAGCTAGCATCTTCTTCTTCCACTTCATTTCCTCCACCTAAACTCATACCCTCTACATCATATCTTAGAGAGTGAGGCGTGTGTCTTCCTTGGGAGCTACATTCAAGATGAAAGTTTCCTCTTATGTTGGAGAAGGACAAAGAAGGGCATCTCCTTTCATAAGGAGAGCTCCATCAACACTTTGGAGAAAGAAGAAGGAAATTCATCACCTCCTTTCATAAGGAGAGCTTCATCCTTCTTTTGGAGAAGGAGGGACGAAAAGCTTTATCACATCTCATAAAACAAGGAGAACAACATCATACGAGTAGAAACACGACATCGACCGCCATGTAGGTGAAGATCCTCGAAAACCCTTGCATTTGTCATTTTCCTAAAGTCCCTAGGCTGGATGTTAGAAATCTAAGGATTTTGGCTGCCAATGCTTTCCTTGGTTACCTCATTTACATAGGAATAAACTACCACAAAGATCATTACCTTATGTTTTCATCTGCTCTCCAACTAATCTTGAAGGCTACAAATGTCTTGACACCCTCAAAAGCAAACTGATCATAACTCATTACGTACTCTTCGATGAATCAGTTTTTCCATAAAAGGATTTGTGCTCAAATCCTAGCCTCCCTAACCCACTTCAAACTAGAATCCCTTCCCTTCTCAAACCAACATCCACCTTCCCCTGCATCACCTCACTCACTTCACTTCTTATATCTCCCATTGCGTCCAATTGCAACCCTCCTTATTTGTACCCATCACCTACAGCTTGCTCACTCGATAACTCCTCTCCAGAAAAACCAACTATCAATACTCTTCCAACTATGAAACCTCTTCCAACTAAGCATTCTATGACAATGCATTAGAAAATAGGTTCTCTACCTAAAAAGGTTATTTTTGACCTATTACATGAAACCTCTTTACAAGTTGAGTCAAGCACTTATAAGAAGGCCATCAAGTATGTTCAATGGTTGCATGATATGGATGAATAGTTTCAAGTTTTTCAAAACCAACATACGTGGAGGCTCGTTCGTCCCCAGATTGATCAGTCAATACTTGGTAGTAAGTGGACCTACCACATTAAACGCAATGTTGATGGTTCAGTCGCTCATTACAAAGCTTGATTAGTGGTTTTGGGATATCAACAATAATCTAGTCTTAATTATAATGATACATTTAGAACTGTCGCAAAAATCCCCACTATCCAGCTCTTACTTATCATCACCCTTCACTACAAATGGAACATTTTCCAAGTGCATGATAAGCATCAAGAAACATGTTATATGTATCAACCACCGAGTTATAAGGATCTCTCCTANGATCAATAAAACATGTCACCACAATGTAATAAAACCTGACATGGGAGCTTACGTGATATTTCGACTAACTAAAGCTCATTCTATGTTGAGCTATGCGTCGAGCACAAGAATACTCAATTTGTTTGAATTTATATAAACAATGAAATAAATCCCAAAGGAACACTTTTTCTTTTTATTGATTTTATATTGACTAAGCTTAAAGATGATCCAACAACCCTCAGATCATGATCCAAGGGTTGTGATTAATCTTGGGATAATCCACCTTGTACACTGTTCATAATTGTTCTTTAACAATCTTAATACAAATACTGAAAATAATTCAAATTAATATGATAAGTTACTATGTCCCTTTATTACTTAAGAATTTGAAAAATAATTAAAATATGGGGTCAATATTAAATAGACACTTGATGTATGGAGACCAATTATTGATCATAATTATCTTAAATCAATCTCATAACACATAAAACTCTAGTCCTAAAATTGACCCACTAATCTGAAATGGACCCGCCAACTCAAAATTGACCCAACTTTGACCTGAATAACTGTTATGTATTATGTTAAATGAGTTATATGGGTCAATTTCAGGTCATCAGGATGAAGGCGGTTGGGTTTGAGTTGAATTTTTTGACCTGTTCAATATTCAAATCAGGTTTGGGTCAGGTAATTTCGAGTATAGTCAATCTCGGGTTAGACACAAATCCAACCCATAAACCCAATTAACACCGCTAGGCACAAATGTAATTATTTTGCTCACTAGAATGCGTGCTATGAAAGTAATTAAAAAAAATTATAATTACAAATTAAAATATTATATCTCAATATATATTAAGAGTACATTAAATTCGTGAATTAATTATTTGTATTTTCTTATAAAAATTTTGAACAAATTTAATCACAAACTCGAAATCTATTTAAAATTAGTACAGTATCAATTGTACTTATATCTTACTCGTTTTAAAATATATATAAGAACTTCATCAATTGGGCTTTTCTATTTGGGCCGTGCTTCAGTAGGCCCATGAACTTTGGGCCCTAGTTTTCTTANTAAAATTAGTACAGTATCAATTGTACTTATACCTTACTCGTTTTAAAATCTATATAAGAGCTTCATCAATTGGGCTTTTCTATTTGGGCCGTGCTTCAGTAGGCCCATGAACTTTGGGCCCTAGTTTTCTTAAGCTGTGGTCTCTCTTGTTGAAATTTTAAACCAAACAAAGACAATTGGGCAATTTTATTATTGATGCTAAATAGTCTACAATTTTAACTCATATGAGTAGTTTTTACTTAAAACAAGGATGAAAATAGCATCTTAAGACCAAAATTACATCACATAAGATTTTTCTTATAATCTGAGGTTGGTCATTTCCAAATGAGATCGAGTCATTCACATGAAGAATATGAGAGATGGGTGTGAAAGAAAGCCAGACAGACTCGTGACCTGGCTTGAGCTCGATTTGATAAGGCTAGTGAGCTGAGCTCAATGAGTTAATGAGCCGAGCTCAAGCCAGTCCTGACTTTATTCGATAACTGGTGAGTCAGATCGTTCAATAAAATATTTATATAAAATATACTCAAAATATATTAAATTTTAAGATTTTATTTTAAAATTATTAAAAACATTTACAAAATTATATTTAATATTTTATAGCATGTGAATTATTATTATTTATCTTTTAATTACTCATTATAATTGTCATTTTATTGTAGCAATAGTTTAAATTAATATGATTTTCTCTTTTTTTTATAATAAAGAAGCCCCTCATGAGCCGAATCTAACTAGTGGACTTAAGCTCAAGCTCAAACTCGATTAATTAATCAAACTCAACCTCAAGCTGAGGGCTGCTCATGCTCGATTCAACTTGTTTGCACCCCTTGGTGGATTTTGTCGAAGACACCATTCTAATCTTTTAATTTTTGCTCATATGTTTTTTCAATCCGTTGTTGTTGTAAGTTCTTAAGTATAAGAGAGAGAATATACGTAATAAAGTTTGTTTAAAAAAAAAGCATTCAACATCAGTTAGGTCAAACACACCAATTGAACATAAGACATTACATAATGAGGTGAAATAAGAAGAGATCGGTTTAAAAATTGACATTAGGAATGAGATAAGAGGAAAAGTAGAAGTCTGTTTAAGTATTACAATATCTAGATTAGCCTTTTAATGATTGTTGCTAACAATTTTTGATGTGACATGAACAGGATGTTGGTCTAAGGATACGGGACTATGCCTAGCTTCTTGCCATCCAAGATATCCTATTGGACTTCTTAGTACGTGCCATGAGCATGAAATCATGGTTGATACTGATGTTGCCCTACCCAAGTAATATCCACCATAGGGTGATTCTGACTAGAGACATTTTTGACACTTGTCTCGATATTTAGAGACATTATCCCATCGATCCAGACTCATCGATGGCCAATGGGAGTCACATAACCCATCCAACACTACCGGGTGAGAAGTAGGATTTTAGACCACTTGGCGTTGCCCGAGGATGACCAGCCTTTCAAGGGGTTATTCCAGTGTTATGGCACATCTGTAGGCCTCCTATGATGCTAGGGATCATTTCCCATTTATTTAGGACCTTTCGAGGCAAAAAAAACTCGTCTGGAATCTTTGTTGCGCGCTTAGGGCATGAAACCAGAAATTTGAACTAGTGTGACCACACCTAATTCTGACGTGGTCACGCCAAAATGAGCCAAAACATGCTCAAGACAAAGAGTGCATCATAATTATGCTGCAAAAGTAGCATAGCCACACCAAGGAACTGACATGACCACGCTAGTTTAGGGCGTGGTCATGCCGACCGTCAAACATATTAGGGTTTAAGCCCTTTGGCTTGCTGTAACCACACCAGTTTCTGGCGTGGTGATGCCAAGCCAATAGCTTATGTGGCCAAAATTTTTTTGCTTTTTCCTCCCTCTTTCTTGGCTGCTTCCCTACTGGCAATGATGAGTTTGGAGGCTTAAATGAGAGTGTTGCACAAGGCTTCCTCCTCACAAGAGCCCAAGGAATGAATGTCATGAGAAAAAGGGAGATTATTTTAAGATTTAGAGGAAAAAATCTCTCCAATTTGATTGATCTCAAGAGGCCTTAAGGGGCGAAACCGTAAAAAAAAAAGAGAAGAGTAAATTATTCAGCTAGAGTTCACTTGCTAGAACTTAGGGGAGTGCTTAGGGAGAAAACTGAAAAGCTAGCATCTTCTTCTTCCACTTCATTTCCTCCGCCTAAACTCATACCCTCTACATCATATCTTAGAGAGTGAGGCGTGTGTCTTCTTTGGGAGCTACATTCAAGATGAAAGTTTCCTCTTATGTTGGAGAAGGACAAAGAAGGGCATCTCCTTTCATAAGGAGAGCTCCATCAACACTTTGGAGAAAGAAGAAGGAAATTCATCACCTCCTTTCATAAGGAGAGCTTCATCCTTCTTTTGGAGAAGGAGGGACGAAAAGCTTTATCACATCTCATAAAACAAGGAGAACAACATCATACGAGTAGAAACACGACATCGACCGCCATGTAGGTGAAGATCCTCGAAAACCCTTGCATTTGTCATTTTCCTAAAGTCCCTAGGCTGGATGTTAGAAATCTAAGGATTTTGGCTGCCAATGCTTTCCTTGGTTACCTCATTTACATAGGAATAAGCTACCACAAAGATCATTACCTTATGTTTTCATTTGCTCTCCAACTAATCTTGAAGGCTACAAATGTCTTGACACCCTTACAAGCAAATTGATCATAACTCATCACGTACTCTTCGATGAATCAGTTTTTCCATAAAAGGACTTGTGCTCAAATTCTAGCCTCCCTAACCCACTTCAAACTAGAATCCCTTCCCTTCTCATACCAACATCCACCTTCCCCTCCATCACCTCACTCACTTCACCTCCTATATCTCCCATTGCGTCCAATTGCAACCCTCCTTATTTGTACCCATCACCTGCAGCTTGCTCACTCGATAACTCCTGTCCAGAAAAACCAACTATCAATACTCTTCCAACTATGAAACCTCTTCCAACTAAGCATTCTATGACAATGCATTAGAAAATAGGTTCTCTACCTAAAAAGGTTATTTTTGACCTATTACATGAAACCTCTTTTCAAGTTGAGTCAAGCACTTATAAGAAGGCCATCAAGTATGTTCAATGGCTGCATGCTATGGATGAATAGTTTCAAGTTTTTCAAAACCAACATACGTGGAGGCTCGTTCATCCCCAGATTGATCAGTCAATACTTGGTAGTAAGTGGACCTACCACATTAAATGCAATGTTGATGGTTTAGTCGCTCATTACAAAGCTTGATTAGTGGTTTTGGGATATCAACAATAATTTAGTCTTAATTATAATGATACATTTAGAACTGTCGCAAAAATCCCCACTATCCAACTCTTACTTATCATCACCCTTCACTACAAATGGAAAATTTCCAAGTGCATGATAAGCATCAAGAAACATGTTATATGTATCAACCACCGAGTTATAAGGATCTCTCCTGTCCTTCTCATGTTTTTCTTATACAAAAATCCATCTTTGGACTCAAACAGTCCCCAAGGCAATGGAATACTACGTTCACCAATCATCTACTTAAATTTGAGTTCATTCTCAGTGTTGTTGACCCATCTCCTTACATCTACTTTCAAAATTCTCATTTACTTTATCTTCTACTTTACATTGATGATACTCTTCTAACTCAAAATGATATAGGTATGATGTAGAAACTACAACATGAATTACAACAACACTTCTCTATGAAATTCATGAATTTGGTCTGTACTTTTCTCAACATCAATGTAAAACATAAGTCAAATTGTTATCATCTTAATCAAACTCCATTTGCTCATGAAATACTTCGTAGAGCAGGCATGACAACCCATTAACCGGTCTCCAGACAGCAAAGCATCAACTCCAAATTATTATAGGATTCTTTTGTACCCTTTTCAAATCCAACCTTATATTGATAGTTAGTTGGTTCTCCCCAGTATTTCACTCTGACACGACCTTATATTATGGCTACTGTTAATTCTCTCCCTCAACATCTTCAAAACCCACTTCAGTATAATTTTCAACAGTTAAAACTTCTCCTACGCCATCTTCATTGCACAGACAATTTTGGTTTACCATAAAATTACAAAGTTGTACAACTATGATTTGGTTGCAGTTCTTAGTGACAACAACTTGCAAGGGTCATTATTGATTGTTGTGGAGATATTAGCCCGTCGTGAGTGTTGCATATGGTTGCTCCAGAAGCGTTGATTGGCCAGAGAAATCCTAGAAAGCAGTTGCGGGAACTGTGGACCACATAAGCCGTAGTGGCGAGTATGAATAACGTCCGTAGGCTGCGGAGGCTAGAGTCGGGAGTTGCACAAGCTGTGAACCACATAGGTCGTATTGGAAAGTATGAATAACGTTCGTAGTCCGCGGGAGCCAGAGTCGGCAGCTGCATGAGCTTATGATCACTAAGGTCCTTAGAGCGAGTATGAATGACGCCTGTAGGCAGCGGAGGCCAAAGTCAAGAGTTGCACAAGCTGTGAACCATGTAAGTTGTAAGGACAAGTATGAATGGCACCCATAGGTTGCGGGTGCCAGAGTCGAGAGCTGCACGAACTGTGGACCACGTAGTCCGTAAGGGCGAGTTTGAATGACTTTCGTAGGCCGCAGGGGCTAGAGTTGGGAGTTGCACAAACTGTAGACCACGTAGGCCGCAGGTCGAGCATAAATGATGTCCGTAGGCCATGGAGAACGGAGTTGGGAGTTGCACGAGCTGATGACCACGTAGGTCGTTGTTGACACATGGATCGTAGTGATGAGCGCTTGTCCCATAATAGAAAAGGGTTACTAGATTTTTCAAGTTATAATATTGACTGACGGTGCTCGGTTGGTGGTAGTCAACGACAGTCGGCAGTGGTGGACGACAGCCGACGGTTGTCAACTGTGGTCGGCAGTGGTCGACGGTGATCGATGTCAGTCGGCGGTGATGCTGAGTTGTAGATCATTCTCAAGGCCTCAAGCTCTCTCTTTAGGCTTCAGCCCCCTCATGGGTGGGAGTCTATTTATAGTATTCTGAGTGCAATTAATACAAGAATATGAACCATTTTGATCAGATGGTCCAGAGATCCTCCCTCGATCATACATTGTTTAATGGGCATTTGAGTGCCTTAATGATGTCGGAATTGAGTGATCTTGGGATCGTTGGATTCGTCTTGTCGAGATGTTCGATTCAAGCATAAGATTGCTAGTGTCGACATCCGTTTGACTTTCCAAATGTGTTTGAAAATCTTTCAAGTATGGTTTAATGACTTGACCTGGGCTTGATTTGACTCGGATTGGACTAGTTTTTACACATTTAGTCTATCTCATCGAGCCGGTCAGCTTGACTATAACTTTGTTGAAATTGGAGCTATGGTTGACTCGTAATTGAAGTTTGAATGTTTCTTGCTCAGAAAATTATATCGAGATTTGTATCATGCCTCGAAATTTGTGTGAGATAATGAAAATTTATTTGTGGAGTATCAATATTTATACCACCCAAATCGATACTAGATTTGTAAATACATAGGAATTGAGTGTTATGCAAGTAAATCTTCATTTTCTTAAAGTGTTATTATGTTGAGTTTAGGAATAAGAAAAAACTATATTTTTAATTATTTTTCATTGCTATGCCATACCATGTTGTAATTATTATGCGCCATAAAGTTAATTTGTGGATTGTCTAATTTGACCCTCATCATAAGAAGGTTGTTATAGCTTAACTCTTAATGTTGCCGATAAAATAATTAGAATTAATTAAAATAAAAACTTTATGGCCATGTATAGTTATGAAGATCATGCAAGTTTTGGAGTTCATCTTCACTTCACAATACTAAAATTCAAATTCTCCAAACCAACTCGGGATGCACCAATAGAGGGTTCTTCAGCTCATGTTCTAAAGACTTTCACAGGATTGCCCATAAAAGTTTTCTTGGTAAATCTTTTGATTAATAATCTCTCTTCAAATAACTCTTGATTTTTTACGATGTATTAAACTCAACCTTGGTGGAACTTTTTTTTTAGACCTCAAACGTCTTCTATCTAAATAATGTGATACAACATTCGAAGAATAATATTCTATCTCGAAAGATAGAGATACTACCGTAGAATGGATCTAATCATTCAGATGAACAAAATCTTTAGGATTCAAGGATCTGTGGAACCATGATTTTTCCTTTATCATACGAGTCTAAGATAAAATTTATTTTAATTATGGGGTCTGGTAACCCTATGAGGGGCTCCCTCATAGTTAATTACATCTCAAGAATTAATCTTGAGGAAACTCTTGATTAAAGTTATGTCTTATATAGTTCCTATTCATTAATGGATGTTTATTAAATGAACAAATTTTGAAGACTTTGATGAAATGGATAAAATTGGAAAGGTTGACTGCACTTGAGTTTCAGAAATGGTTTACCCTTGGGGTTGAGCCTAATAGTTGACAGTTGAAGTGATGATAGAGCTTGAATCAAATGATTAGGTTTTGAGGAACAATTTGGGTTTCAGTTAGATTTGAAAGTGGATGAGAGGTTTTTATATGCTAATAACATGTTCCTCTATTGTATTGAATTGCTAGATTGAAAGTTGTGTTAGTGGTTTAAAGTATGCTAACATGTGTCATGCTGAGCTTGTCTTATGTAGATTAAGCTCCTTCCTATTCTAATGAGTTAGAGTTAGGAAAAACAAAATTTTTAATAAATCGCTTAAGTCAAATCAATGGATTGATTTGGAATGATTAGGGAAAACTAGCTTCCATATGTCTTAGCATTTCTATTATATCAAAATTTAATAAGTTCATAACATACACTAATTCAAACTTGATGGTTAAAGAATGTTCAAAATATAATTGAAATTACCCTATTAAAATTTGTAGTAGATTGGCTAAATAAAACATGTCACCACAATCTAAGGTCTAACATAATCAGGCCAACATAATATAAGAAGTGTAAGTTAAATAGTCCATTCATATAATGATAGACATAGTTATTAAATTATCATATTTATGATATGATATAAGGAATTTTAATGTTGGAAATACACATAATAAAAAAATAATACTGTTCAAAACCAAATGATTTGCCAAAAATTTAAATTTTTTTTTTGAATATTAAGCTATTAAATGCTTACATATAAACTAAAATAACATTATTTTCACAACCAATGACATGATGAATGCAATTGATATTACATGTAAAATTTTAAAATCTATCTAATTATTATGAATAACAATTTATAAATTTTATTATATAATTGAACATATTTTTTAAATATGCGTAAAAAAATAGAGATGATGAATTATAAATTATTTTTGAAATGATTTAAAAATTTATTTGTAATGAAAATTCACCCTAAGAAAACATTCAATTTAAGTGCGTATTCATTATTTTATCTTTATATTTTCTTAAATATTTCTAATGGATTTCACAAAATATTTATGATTAACAATACTTAAATACGTAACATTCAATATGAATGGTGTTTGCGCATGTGAACAATTAGTGGGCTGGCAATCCGCTGGGTTGTTATATGCAAATTTTAATCAATGTTCATTTGGTTTCATAAACTAATATAACCCATGATGAACTAATAGAGTAATATTTGGTTAAATCAATTCAAGTAACCCTAAATTGAACNTTCTTCTAACTCAAAATGATATAGGTATGATGTAGAAGCTACAACATGAATTACAACAACACTTCTCTATGAAATTCATGAATTTGGTCTGTAATTTTCTCAACATCAATATAAAACATAAGTCAAATTGTTTATCTTAATCAAACTCCATTTGTTCATGAAATACTTAGTAGAGCAGGCATGACAACCCATTAACCGGTCTCCAGACAGCAAAGCATCAACTCCAAATTATTATAGGATTCTTTTGTACCCTTTTCAAATCCAACCTTATATTGATAGTTACTTGGTTCTCCCCAGTATTTCACTCTGACACGACCTTATATTATGACTACTGTTAATTCTCTCCCTCAACATCTTCAAAACCCACTTCAGTATAATTTTCAACTGTTAAAACGTCTCCTACGCCATCTTCATTGCACAGACAATTTTGGTTTACCATAAAATTATAAAGTTGTATAACTATAATTTGGTTGCAGTTCTTAGTGACAGCAACTTGCAAGGGTCATTATTGATTGTTGTGGAGATATTAATCCGTCGTGAGTGTTGCATATGGTTGCTCCAGAAGCGTTGATTGGCCAGAAAAATCCTAGAAAGCAGTTGCGGGAACTGTGGACCACATAAGCCGTAGTGGCGAGTATGAATAACGTCCGTAGGCTGCGGATGCTAGAGTCGGGAGTTGCACAAGCTAGGAATCACATAGGTCGTATTGGAAAGTATGAATAACATTTGTAGTCCGTGGGAGCCAGAGTCGACAGCTGCATTAGCTTATGATCACCAAGGTCCTTGGAGCGAGTATGAATGACGCCTGTAGGCAGCGGAGGCCAAAGTCAAGAGTTGCACAAGCTGTGAACCATGTAAGTTGTAAGGACAAGTATGAATGGCACCCATAGGTTGCAGGTGCCAGAGTCGAGAGCTGCACTAACTGTGGACCACGTAGTCCGTAAGGGCGAGTTTGAATGACTTTCGTAGGTCGCAGGGGCTAGAGTTGGGAGTTGCACAAACTGTGGACCACGTAGGCAGTAGGGCCAGCATGAATGATGTCCGTAGGCCATGGAGGACGGAGTTGGGAGTTGCACAAGCTGATGACCATGTAGGTCGTTGTTGACACATGGATCGTAGTGATGAGCGCTTGTCCCATAACAGAAAATGGTTACTAGATTTTTCAAGTTATAATATTGACTGACGTGCTCGGTTGGTGGTAGTCAACGACAGTCGGCAGTGGTGGACGACAGCCGACGGTGGTCAACTGTGGTCGGCGGTGGTCGATGGTGATCGATGTCAGTCGGTGGTGATGCTGAGTTGTAGATCATTCTCAAGGCCTCAAGCTCTCTCTTTAGGCTTCAGCCCCCTCATGGGTGGGAGTCTATTTATAGTATTCTGAGTGTAATTAATACAAGAATATGAACCATTTTGATCAGATGATCCAGAGATCCTCCCTCGATCTTACATTGTTTAATGGGCATTTGAGCGCCTTAATGATGTCTGAATTGAGTGATCTTAGGCTCGTTGGATTCGTCTTGTCGAGATGTTCGATTCGAGCATAGGCTTACTAGTGTCAACATCCGTTTGACTTTCCAAATGTGTTTGGAAATCTTTCAAGTATGATTTAATGACTTGATCTGGGCTTGATTTGACTCAGATTGGACTAGTTTTTACACATTTAGTCTATCTCATCGAGCCGGTCAGCTTGACTATAACTCTGTTGAAATTGGAGCTATGGTTGACTCGTAATTGAAGTTTGAATGTTTCTTGCTCAGAAAATTATATCGAGATTCGTATCATGCCTCGAGATTTGTGTCAGATGATGAAAATTTATTTGTGGAGTATCAATATTTATACCACCCAAATAGATACTAGATATGTAAATACATGGGAATTGAGTGTTATGCAAGTAAATCTTCATTTTCTTAAAGTGTTATTATGTTGAGTTTAGGAATAAGAAAAAAACTATATTTTTAATTATTTTTCGTTGCTATGCCACAGCATGTTGTAATTATTATGCGCCATAAAGTTAATATGTGGATTGTCTAATTTGACCCTCATTATAAGAAGGTTGTTATAGCTTAAATCTTAATGTTGCAAATAGAATAATTAGAATTAATTAAAATAAAAACTTTATGGCCATGTATAGTTATGAAGATCTTGCAAGTATTAGAGTTCATCTTCGCTTCGCAATACTAAAATTCAAATTCTCCAAACCAACTCGGGATGCACCATTGGAGGGTTCTTCAGCTCATGTTCTCAAGAACTTCACAAGATTGCCCATAAAAGCTTTCTTGGTAAATCTTTTGATTAATAATCTCTCTTCAAATAACTCTTGATTTCTTACGATGTATTAAACTCAACCTTGGTGAAATTTTTTTTTTAGACCTCAAAAGACTTCTATCTAAATAATCTGATATGACATTCGAAGAATAATATTCTATCTCGAAAGATAGAGATATTAACTTATAATGGATCTAATCATTCGGATGAACAAAATCTTTAGGATTCAAGGATCTGTGGAACCATGATTTTTCCTTTACCATACAAGTCTAAGATAATATTTATTTTAATTATGGGGTCTGGTAACCATAAGAGGGGCTCCCTCATAGTTAATTACATCTCAAGAATTAATCTTGAGGAAACTCTTGATTAAAGTTGTGTCGTATATATTTCCTATTCATTAATGGATATTTATTGAATAAACAAAATTTGAAGACTTTGATGAAAAGGATAAAATTGGAAAGGTTGACTGCACTTGAGTTTCAGAAATGGTTTACCCTTGTGGTTGAGCCTAATAGTTGACAATTGAAGTGATGATAGAGCTTGAATCAAAGGATTAAGTTTTGAGGAACAATTTGGGTTCCAATTAGACTTGAAAGTGGATGAGAGGTTTTTATATGCTAATAACATGTTCCTCTATTACATTGAATTGCTAGATTAAAAGTTGTGTTAGTGATTTAAAGTATGCTAACATGTGTCATGTTGAGCTTGTCTTATGTAGATTAAGCTCCTTCCTATTCTAATGAGTTAGAGTTAGAAAAAAACTAAATTTTTAATAAATCGCTTAAGTCAAATCAATGGATTGATTTGGACTGATTAGGGAAGACTAGCTTCCATATGTCTTAGCATTTCTATTATATCAAAATTTAATAATTTCATAACATGCACTAATTCAAACTTTATGGTTAAAGAGTGTTCAAAATATAATTGAAATTACCCTATTAAAATTGGTAGTTGATTGGATTAATAAAACATGTCACCATAATGTAAGGTCTAACATAATCAGGCCACCATAATATAAGAAGTGTAAGTTAAATAGTCCATTCATATAATGATAGACATAATTATCAAATTATCATATTTATGATATGATATAATGACTTTTAATGTTGGAAATACACATAATAAAAAAATAATACTGTTCAAAACCAAATGATTTGCCAAAAATTAATTTTTTTTTTTTTTGAATATTAAGCTATTAAATGCTTACATATAAAACTAAAAATAACATTATTTTCACAACCAATGACATGATGAATGCAATTGATATTACATGTAAAATTTTAAAATCTATCTAATTATTATGAATTACAATTTATAAAATTTATTATATAATTGAACATATTTTTAAAATATGCGTAAAAAAAATAGAGATGATGAATTATAAATTATTTTTAAAATGATTTAAAAACTAATTTTTAATGAAAATTCACTTAAGAAAACATTCAATTTAAGTGTGCATTCATTATTTTATCTTTATATTTTCTTAAATATTTTTAATGGATTTCACAAAAATATTTATGATTAACAATACTTAAATACATAACATTCGATATGAATGGTGTTTGCGCACGTGACCACTTAGTGGGCTGGTAATCTGTTGGGTTGTTATATGCAAATTTTAATCAATCTTCATTTGGTTTCATGAACTAATATAACCCATGATGAACTAATAGAGTAATATTTGGTTAAATCAATTCAAGTAACCCTAAATTGAACTCAAAATCTCAAACTCAAAGATAATTCCAACCAAAAAATACTTGAATTTGTCAATTTGGCTCTTAAGTGATTTTCTACAGCGAATCTAACTTTAAATTGAGCTTGGTTTAACCCAAACCAAACTTTAAATAAAACTAAACCTAGCTTAACCAAGAAAATCCAAACTAAACCCCATTAGAATCCAACGGAACTCAAACTTGAATGTAGATCACTTAAGCTAGAACATATGACATTGGAGCTTATGTAATATTTCGACTAACTAAAGCTCGTTCTATGCTGAGCTATGTATCGAGCACAAGAATACTCAATTCGTTTGAATTTATATAAACAATGAAATAAATCCTTGAAGGAACAATTTTTCTCTTTATTGATGTTCCATTGCCTAGGCTTAAAGAAGATCCAACAACCCTCAGATCATGATCCAAGGGTTGTGATTAATCTTGAGATAATCCACCATGCACACTGTTCATAATTGTTCTTTAAAAATCTTAATACAAATACTGAAAATAATTCAAATTAATATGCTAAGTAACAATGTCTCTTTATTACTTAAGAATTTGAAAAAAAATTAAAATATGGGTAAAAATTAAATAGACNGGGAAAGTGATATTCCAAAGGCTCCAGTCCTAGCGCTTGGATGCCAGAAAACCAAATTGCTCATTTTTCCTTGCTTTAAATCTTGATTGTTTCGTTCACCTATTACCTGTATTTCAACACAAAATACTTTCTAAAAACATAATACAGTCATACAAACAGATAAAATAAATTGTTAAATACATAAATTATATGCACATGTCAAAATCCCCCAAACTTAAAAGTTACTTGTCCCAACTAACAACAAAACTTAAACATTTGATAATGTTGAACATAATAGGAATGAATTTTTATAAGTGACCACNCAACTAACAACAAAACTTAAACATTTGATAATGTTGAACATAATAGGAATGAATTTTTATAAGTGACCACCTATAATTAAACTTCCAAAGACACAAAACGACTGAGAACAAGCCTCTATTCAATTATTTTGTCACATGTGTTATAAGAAACTTTGAAGTTGTTAATCTCATATTCATTTCAAGGGATTTAGTAGACGCAAAATTAATTCAATAGAGATGTCAAATTCTAATAGTCCTCTGAATGGTGATCTGCTAATAATTCATAAACATATTAACTAAATCAAATGTAAGAATGTTACAGAGTTTTCGATTTAAAAGTAAAAGTAACAAGATTATTTTTTTTTTCGCATCTTCTAAAGCTTCTCCTTGATGTTTTTCTTTCATAACTTTTTTCATTTATTTTCTTTCTTCCTTTTGAATGTTTATTTTCAATCCAAATTTTTTTAGATAATCCTTTTTTATTAAACACATCAGTGATGATTAGTGTATCTAAATTAGCCTTTTAATGATTGTTGGCATCAATTTTTAATGTCACATGAGCAGGATGTTCGTCTAAGGATATGAGGCTATGCGTTGCTCTTGTCGTCCAAGACATCATACCGGACTTCTTTATACATGTCATGAGCATGAAATCATGATTGATACTGATGTTGCCATGCCTAGGTATTATCCACCAAGGGNTTTTTTTAGATAATCCTTTTTTATTAAACACATCAGTGATGATTACTGTATCTAAATTAGCCTTTTAATGATTGTTGGCATCAATTTTTAATGTCACATGAGCAAGATGTTCGTCTAAGGATATGAGGCTATGCGTTGCTCTTGTCTTCCAAGACATCATACCGGACTTGTTTATACATGTCATGAGCATGAAATCATGATTGATACTGATGTTGCCATGCCTAGGTATTATCCACCAAGGGATGTGGTTGCTTTTGACTTGAGACATGTTTGACAATTGTCGCAACTTTTAGAGACCTTATCTCATCAATCTAAACTCATCCATGGCCAACGAAAGTCACAAACCCCACCCACCGACACTATCGAATGATAATTAGGGTTTTAGACCACTTAGCGTCATCCGGGCATGATCGNTTTAGAGATCTTATCTCATCAATCCAAACTCATCCATGGCCAACGAAAGTCACAAACCCCGCCCACCGACACTATCGAATGATAATTAGGGTTTTAGACCACTTAGCGTCATCCGGGCATGATCGACCTTTCAAGGTGTTATTTTATTTTTATGACATGTCTGTAGGACTTCTACGATGGTTAGGTATCATTTCACATTTATTCAAAACCGTTTGAGGCCAAAGAAACACAACCAGAACCTCTGCTACACACCTCGGGCATGAAATTAAGAATTTGAACTCGCGTGACCACGCCCAGTTCTGGCGTGGTCACACCAAAATGACCCAAATCGTGCTCAAGACAGAGAACACAACATAATTATGCCACAAAAGTGGCAAAGCCATGCTAAGTAACTCACATTACAATGCTAATTTTGGGCGTGGTCACACCGACCTTCAAAAAAATTAGGGTTTAAGCCCTTTGGCCTGGTGTAATCAAACCAGTTTAGGGCATGGTCACGCCAAGCCAACAGCTTATCTGGCCAAATTTTTTTACTTTTTGCTCCCTCTTTCTTGGTTGCTTCCGTAGTGGCCATGATGAGTTTGGAGGGTCAAATGAGAGTGCTACACGTGGCATCCACCTCCCAAGAGCCCAAGGATTGAAAGTCATGTGGAAAAGAGAAATTATTTTAAGATTTGGAGGGTAACTTCTCTCCAATTTGATTGGTCACAGGAGGCCTTAAGGGACCAATCCATAAAAAAAAATAAAGAGAAAAGTTCATTTTTCAACTAGAGATCACTTTTTAGAGCTGAGGGGGGAGCATAGGGANTAAAGAGAAAAGTTCATTTTTCAACTAGAGATCACTTTTTAGAGCTGAGGGGGGAGCATAGGGAGAAAAGGGAAAAGCTAGCATCTTCTTCTTCATATTTTTCTTCCTACACTTCATTTCCTCCACCAAAACTCATATCCTCTACATCGTATCTAGGAGAGTGAGGGTGTATGTCTTCCTTGGGAGCTACATTCAAAATGAAAGTTTCCTCTTGCTTTGGAGAAGGACAAAGAAGAGCATCTCTTTTCTTAAGGAGAGCCTCATCAACTCTTTGGAGAAGGAAGAAGGAAATTCACCACCTCCTTTCATAACGAGAGCTTCATCCTTTTTTTGGAGAAGGAGGAAAGGAAAGCTTCATCACATCTCCTAGAACAAAAAAAAACTTTATCCTACTAGAAGAAACGTGACATCAACCACCACGTAGGTGAAGATCCTCAAAAAACCTTACATTTGTCCTTTACCCAGAGCCTCTAGGCTCGATGTTAGAGATCTAAGGATTAGGGTTGTCAATGCTTTGCTTGGTTACCTCCTTTACACAGGAATAAGCTACANAAAAATTAAATAGACACTTGATGTATGGAGAGCAATTCTTGATCATAATTATCTTAAATCAATCTCATAACACATAAAACTCTCGTCCTAAAATTGACCTACTAATCCAAAATCGACCCACCAACTCAAAATTGACCCGATTGTGACCTGAATNAAATTAAAATATGGGTAAAAATTAAATAGACGCTTGATGTATGGAGACCAATTCTTGATCATAATTAACTTAAATCAATCTCATAACACATAAAACGCTCGTCCTAAAATTGACCTACTAATCCAAAATCGACCCACCAACTCAAAATTGACCCGATTGTGACCTGAATAACTATTATGTCTTATGTTAAACAAGTTATATGAGTCAAATTCAGTTCATAAGGATGAAGGCGGGTTGGGTTATGGTTGAATTTTTTGACCTGTTTAATATTTGAATCAGGTTTGGGTCAACTAATTTCAAGTAGGGTCAATCTTGGGTTAGAAACAAATCCACCCAGTGTACCCAATTGACAACGCTAGGCACAAATATATACTAAGAGTACATTAAATTTGTGAATTAATTAGTTGTATTTTCTTATAAAAATATTTGAACAAATTTAATCACAAACTCATACAAAGATTTTTTTTTTTAATCTGTATCGTACTCATTTTAAAATCTACTTAAAAATATTGATTTTTTTTTAACAAAAAAATCATTCATTAATTGGGCTGTGCTTCACGTAGGCCCATGAACTTTGGCCCGTAGTTTTCTTACGCCGGGCTCTCATGTTGATTTTAAAACCAAATATGTAAATTGGGCAATTTATTATTGATGTTAAATAGTCTACAAATTAAGTCATATGAGTAGTTTTTACTTGAAACTAAGATGAAAGTAAAATTTTATGACCAAAATTCCATCACNTGGGCTTTCATGTTGATTTTTAAAACCAAATATGTAAATTGGGCAATTTTATTATTGATGTTAAATAGTCTACGAATTAAGTCATATGAGTAGTTTTTACTTGAAACTAAGATGAAAGTAAAATTTTATGACCAAAATTCCATCACATGAAGAATTTTCTTCTAATTTAAGGTTGGTCATTTCCAAACGAGATTGAGTCGTTCACATGAAGAATATGAGAGATGGATAGGTGTGTGAGTGAGCTAAGCAGACTCTGGACCTGGCTCAGAGTCGACTTGATAAGGGCTAGTGAGCTGAGCTCAATGATTTAATGAGTCAAGCTCAAGCCAGTCCTGACGGTTTGATAACTTGTGAGTTGGCTCGTTCAACAAAATATTTATATAAAATATACTCAAAATATATTAAATTTCAAGATTTTATTTATAAATTATTAAAAATATTTACAAAAAAATATTTAATATTTTATAGCATGTGAATTATTGTTATTTTTAATTACTCATTATATTTTATAACAAGCGAATGATCTCAAAATATTATAGTCAACTCAAAATCAACTCTTTATTAAATTGTTTGAAATTATGAGCCAGAGATTATTAAAAGGATGCAAACTTAGGGTGCGTTTGGGGCGGTAGTGTCAAGGTGGTGTGGTGTTACAACACAATTTTCCAATTTAGCAAAACTGCCACCAAACTTAGTTACATGTGGTGGCTGCTAGAAAGATGTGATCTGACTTTTTCAAAAAAAAAAAAATTGTAATAACTATTGTAGCTTCTTCTTCAGCAGCTTCACAAACTGCAACTTCAAATAGCTGCAGGTGCCCCAAACAGACCCATAGGCTACTTGGTGTTGACCAAAATATGTAATTTTTAACAGTGACCAAATTTTTTATCTAATTTCAATCAACTTATGAAAACCACCCAATTAAATGGTAGCTCCTTAAAAAAAAGAAATAAATAATACATATTCATGCTCTAAAAATATTTTATCGAAAGACTTCTTATTGATCAAAACNGAAAAAAGAAATAAATAATACATATTCATGCTCTAAAAATATTTTATCGAAAAACTTCTTATTGATCAAAACTATTTGAACAACCCACCTAAATGAATCTAATTAAGAAAAACTCTAGCCTTCAAATATTGATCCTAGCATGAAATTTTGCTTTAATTTAAGTCCTATAAGAAAATCCTAAGTTATCAATGAAAAAACAAAGAGTTATTAAAGTATTTGAGAAGTTCTCCTTTGGGATGATTCATTAAGTCAATGTATGTGCANCTGAAATTTTGATTTAATTTAAGTCCTATAAGAAAATCCTAAGTTATCAATAAAAAAACAAAGAGTTATTAAAGTATTTGAGAAGTTCTCCTTTGGGATGATTCATTAAGTCAATGTATGTGCANGCCCTCCTTGTTTTCACCCATCGCCTGCAGCTTGCTCTCCTGACAACTCCTCTCCAAAAAAAATCAACTATTAATCCTCTTCCAACTATTAAACTTCTTCCAACTAAGCATTCTATGACAATGTGTTTGCAAACAGNATTCTCACTTCTCACTTCTCTCCACTTGATTGATTTTCTCTGGCCCTTTCCTTTCTAGTTCCTTCATCTAAAATTCAGAAAAGTAAGGAATAGCCTCAAAAACTTCATCTTTAACATTTTTTATACTTCCTCAAGCAAACCATCATCTTTAACTGCTGAAACAACAGTTTGTGTATCCTAGGCGCTCATGTCGCGGCGCCTAGGCGCGACACCATAATTCTTAGGCATTGTATATGTAGCGTCAGGATGTCAAGCGCTAAGGAAATTGGCTCAAAATATCCNATACTTCCTCAAGCAAACCATCATCTTTAACTGCTGAAACAACAGTTTTCGTATCCTAGGCGCTCATGTCGCGGCGCCTAGGCGCGGCACCATAATTCTTAGGCATTGTATATGTAGCGTCAGGATGTCAAGCGCTAAGGAAATTGGCTCAAAATATCCNTGCCGATTTGACACTACTATTTTACGGCCACGGTATTAGCACATATATTCTCAAATGGCTTTGCTTATTTGAGCTATTAACAATTGGTTATTTTTAATAGGGCACAAAGCTATTTGTTAGCTAAGCTGACTTAACTTTGTCCTCTAAGACAAACAGTCAAACTTTGTCTATAATCTTCTCCTGGACGAAGATTTGTCTATAATGTTCATTGGTGTATTGACGCGCAATCTAAGAAAAAGTAGGAACTATTGCAGAAATAATTCCCCGTATTATGAACTAGCAATACTTTTAGCTTACACGAGCATTTATCTGAGCTCACTGCTTGTAAGACTAGAATTACAATACTAGGATAANCGAATTCAAAAATCAAGATCATCCATTAACCAATTTTACAAATTTATAGTCAAATTGAGTATATCGACATGACGATCAATTGATATTTACTTTAAATCAAATTCATCTCATCGCCTCATCAGCGAGGAAACCTACTTTAAGTTCCGGTGTGGGTTGTACCAATTCGGCTGAAAAATCCTACATTTAAGTACTTGTGCGTGTTGTTCAAACGCGGCATGAAAATTTATACTTCTATGTGGATACTAAAGGCGAAATGGCCTATGCATGGTTNTATCTTTGGTAACATCAATATCAAATTGAAGATCATGTCCGTGTAAAAAAGACAACGAGGTCAAAATCTATTTCAAGAAAAAGATCAAAATTTTATTATTTTGATTTTTAATTACTATGAAGCAAAGCAGTCCAAAAATTTTTATACAGCAATATCCTAAGAAAATTAGTCAAAAACAACTTAAAAATGATCAAACAACTGTTTGAATATGGATAGACAACAACAACTTGAATTTATGTAGAAAAATTACCTAATTTTGGTAGGCAACAACTATCTGAATGTGAGTAGGTAACAATTCTTTGAATTTAAATAGGGAACAACAACCTCAATATGGGTAGGCAACGATAGTTTAAGAAAAAACAATAATTTCAATATGTTTAGACAATAGAACTTTGGAGAAATTAGCTTAAAATCAATTATTATTTTCAATGCTATTGATATCTTTGATATCATCAATATCAAGTTGAAGATCATGTCTGTGTAAAAAAGACAACGAGCTCAAAATCTCTTTCAAGAAAAAGATTAAAATTTATTATTATGATTTTTAATTACTATGAAGTAAAACAGTCCAAAAATATTCATACAACAATATCCTATAAAAATTAGTCAAAAGCATCCTAAAAATGATCAAACAACTGTTTGAATTTGGATAGACAACAACAATTTGAATTTATGTAGACAAAATTACCTAAATTTTGGTAGGCAATAACTATTTGAATATGAGTAGGCAACAACTCTTTGAATTTAAATAGGGAACAACAACCTCAATATGGGTAGGCAACAATAGCTTAAGGAAAACAACAATTTCAATATGGTTAGGCAATAAGCTCTTGAGAAATTAGCTTAAAACAATTCTTTGAATTTAAATAGGGAACAACAACCTCAATATGGGTAGGCAACGATAGTTTAAGGAAAAGAATAATTTCAATATGGTTAGACAATAGAACTTTGGAGAAATTAGCTTAAAATCAATTATTATTTTCAATGCTATTCATATCTTTGATATCATCAATATCAAATTGAAGATCATGTCTGTGTAAAAAAGACAACTAGCTCAAAATCTCTTTCAAGAAAAAGATTAAAATTTATTATTATGATTTTTAATTACTATGAAGCAAAGCAGTCCAAAAATTTTCATACAACAATATCCTAAAAAAATTAGTCAAAAGCAACCTAAAAATGATCAAACAACTGTTTGAATTTGGATAGACAACAACAATTTGAATTTATGTAGACAAAATTACCTAAATTTTGGTAGGCAATAACTATTTGAATATGAGTAGGCAACAACTCTTTGAATTTAAATAGGGAACAACAACCTCAATATGGGTAGGCAACAATAGCTTAAGGAAAACAACAATTTCAATATGGTTAGGCAATAAGCTCTTGAGAAATTAGCTTAAAATCAATTATTATTTTCAAGGTCATTGGTATCTTTGATATCATCAATATCAAATTGAAGATCATGTCTGTGTAAAAAGGACAACGAGGTCAAAATCTCTTTCAAGAAAAAGATCAAAATTTTATTATTATGATTTTTAATTACTATGAAGCAAAGCAGTCCAAAAACTTTCATACAACAATATCCTAAGAAAATTAGTCAAAAATAACCTAAAAATGATCAAACAACTGTTTGAATATGGATAGACAACAACAACTTGAATTTATGTAGAAAAAATTACCTAAATTTTGGTAGGCAGCAACTATCTGAATTTGAGTAGGCAACAATTCTTTGAATTTAAATAGGGAACAACAACCTCAATATGGGTAGGCAACGATAGTTTAAGGAAAAGAATAATTTCAATATGGTTAGACAATAGAACTTTGGAGAAATTAGCTTAAAATCAATTATTATTTTCAATGCTATTAATATCTTTGATATCATCAATATCAAATTGAAGATCATGTCTGTGTAAAAAAGACAACTAGCTCAAAATCTCTTTCAAGAAAAAGATTAAAATTTATTATTATGATTTTTAATTACTATGAAGCAAAGCAGTCCAAAAATTTTCATACAACAATATCCTAAAAAAATTAGTCAAAAGCAACCTAAAAATGATCAAACAACTGTTTGAATTTGGATAGACAACAACAATTTGAATTTATGTAGACAAAATTACCTAAATTTTGGTAGGCAATAACTATTTGAATATGAGTAGACAACAACTCTTTGAATTTAAATAGGGAACAACAACCTCAATATGGGTAGGCAACAATAGCTTAAGAAAAACAACAATTTCAATATGGTTAGGCAATAAGCTCTTGAGAAATTAGCTTAAAATCAATTATTATTTTCAAGGTCATTGGTATCTTTGATATCATCAATATCAAATTGAAGATCATGTCTGTGTAAAAAGGACAACGAGGTCAAAATCTCTTTCAAGAAAAAGATCAAAATTTTATTATTATGATTTTTAATTACTATGAAGCAAAGCAGTCCAAAAACTTTCATACAACAATATCCTAAGAAAATTAGTCAAAAATAACCTAAAAATGATCAAACAACTGTTTGAATATGGATAGACAACAACAACTTGAATTTATGTAGAAAAAATTACCTAAATTTTGGTAGGCAGCAACTATCTGAATTTGAGTAGGCAACAATTCTTTGAATTTAAATAGGGAACAACAACCTCAATATGGGTAGGCAACGATAGTTTAAGGAAAAGAATAATTTCAATATGGTTAGACAATAGAACTTTGGAGAAATTAGCTTAAAATCAATTATTATTTTCAATGCTATTAATATCTTTGATATCATCAATATCAAATTGAAGATCATGTCTGTGTAAAAAAGACAACTAGCTCAAAATCTCTTTCAAGAAAAAGATTAAAATTTATTATTATGATTTTTAATTACTATGAAGCAAAGCAGTCCAAAAATTTTCATACAACAATATCCTAAAAAAATTAGTCAAAAGCAACCTAAAAATGATCAAACAACTGTTTGAATTTGGATAGACAACAACAATTTGAATTTATGTAGACAAAATTACCTAAATTTTGGTAGGCAATAACTATTTGAATATGAGTAGACAACAACTCTTTGAATTTAAATAGGGAACAACAACCTCAATATGGGTAGGCAACAATAGCTTAAGAAAAACAACAATTTCAATATGGTTAGGCAATAAGCTCTTGAGAAATTAGCTTAAAACAATTCTTTGAATTTAAATAGGGAACAACAACCTCAATATGGGTAGGCAACGATAGTTTAAGGAAAAGAATAATTTCAATATGGTTAGACAATAGAACTTTGGAGAAATTAGCTTAAAATCAATTATTATTTTCAATGCTATTCATATCTTTGATATCATCAATATCAAATTGAAGATCATGTCTGTGTAAAAAAGACAACTAGCTCAAAATCTCTTTCAAGAAAAAGATTAAAATTTATTATTATGATTTTTAATTACTATGAAGCAAAGCAGTCCAAAAATTTTCATACAACAATATCCTAAAAAAATTAGTCAAAAGCAACCTAAAAATGATCAAACAACTGTTTGAATTTGGATAGACAACAACAATTTGAATTTATGTAGACAAAATTACCTAAATTTTGGTAGGCAATAACTATTTGAATATGAGTAGGCAACAACTCTTTGAATTTAAATAGGGAACAACAACCTCAATATGGGTAGGCAACAATAGCTTAAGGAAAACAACAATTTCAATATGGTTAGGCAATAAGCTCTTGAGAAATTAGCTTAAAATAATTCTTTGAATTTAAATAGGGAACAACAACCTCAATATGGGTAGGCAACAATAGCTTAAGGAAAACAACAATTTCAATATGGTTAGGCAATAAGCTCTTGAGAAATTAGCTTAAAATAATTCTTTGAATTTAAATAGGGAACAACAACCTCAATATGGGTAGGCAACAATAGCTTAAGGAAAACAACAATTTCAATATGGTTAGGCAATAAGCTCTTGAGAAATTAGCTTAAAATCAATTATTATTTTCAAGGTTATTGGTATCTTTGATATCATCAATATCAAATTGAAGATCATGTCTGTGTAAAAAAGACAACGAGGTCAAAATGTTTTTCAAGAAAAAGATCAAAATTTTATTATTATGATTTTTAATTACTATGAAGCAAAGCAGACCAAAAACTTTCATACAACAATATCCTAAGAAAATTAGTCAAAAACAACCTAAAAATGATCAAACAACTGTTTGAATATGGATAGACAACAACAACTTGAATTTATGTAGAAAAAATTACCTAATTTTGGTAGGCAACAACTATCTGAATGTGAGTAGGTAACAATTCTTTGAATTTAAATAGGGAACAACAACCTCAATATGGGTAGGCAACAATAGCTTAAGGAAAACAACAATTTCGATATGGTTAGGCAATAAGCTCTTGAGAAATTAGCTTAAAATCAATTATTATTTTCAAGGTTATTGGTATCTTTGATATTATCAATATCAAATTGAAGATCATGTCTGTGTAAAAAAGACGAGGTCAAAATCTCTTTCAAGAAAAAGATCAAAATTTTATTATTATGATACTATGAAGCAAAGCAGTCCAAAAACTTTCATACAACAATATCCTAAGAAAATTAGTCAAAAACAACCTAAAAATGATCAAACAACTGTTTGAATATGGATAGACCACAACAAATTGAATTTATATAGACAAAATTACCAAAATATTGCTAGGCAACAATCATCTGAATTTGAGTAGATAGGGAACAACAACTTCAATATGGGTAGGCAACAATTGCTTTAAGGAAAACAACAATTTCAATATGGTTAGGCGATAAAACTCTGGAGAAATTAGCTTAAAATCAATTATTATTTTCAATGCTATCGGTATCTTTGATATCATCAATATCAAATTGAAGTTCATGTCTGTGCAAAAAAGACAACGAGGTCAAAATCTATTTCAAGAAAAAGTTCAAAATTTTATTATTTTGANTTACCACAACAACTTGAATTTATGTAGAAAAAATTACCTAAATTTTGGTAGGCAACAACTATCTGAATTTAAGTAGGCAACAACTATCTGAATTTAAGTAGGCAACAATTCTTTGAATTTAAATAGGGTACAACAACCTCAATATGGGTAGGCAACGATAGTTTAAGGAAAAGAATAATTTCAATATGGTTAGACAATAGANCAAAAATTTTCACACAACAATATTCTAAGAAAATTAGTCAAAAGCAACCTAAAAATGATCAAACAACTGTTTGAATTTGGATAGGCAACAACAACTTGAATTTATGTAGACAAAATTACCTAAATTTTGGTAGGCAACAACTATCTGAATTTGAGTAGGCAACAACTCTTTGAATTTAAATTGGGAACAACAACCTCAATATGGGTAGGCAACAATAGCTTAAGGAAAACAACAATTTCAATATGGTTAGGCAATAAGACTCTGAAGAAATTAGGTAACCACTATCTTTCAGTATGACAACTACAGCCTTTAGAGGAGGTTTGTGACTTCTCTCCCCCTCAAGAAGGCATTTATTGTATTTTTTTTAATAATAAAAAAATTCAAAATTTAAAGGTTTGCTCCACTAGCAAAATTGTGAGTATGCAAACACACAAGAGCACATGCACGACAACATGTGTGTGCACTGTGCCTTTACGCACGTATACGCACGCCACTCATGCACATGCTTGCATGCCATAGTTGGAACAATTGTAAATCATTTTAGTCATGGGAACCATTGCATAACCATTCCGCTTGCCCAAGGGCCCTAACTTGCGCGCATACAAGTAGATGGAACGCCCCTCCCTACATGCAAGCCTGCTCCCTCGCGCATGCGCCCGCTTGTGCACCTCTTTGAGGCTCCGCACGTGCCGCTACACCCTTTCGTGTGCTCATTCTCACCCATGTGCGATGCTACATCATTAAACACACCATTGTGTTCATTTGTTCGCACGGTCGTACATGTGCACATGAGCATACATGCCTACGTGCCCAGACGTGTAGACCGCCGTCAATTGTGACAACAAAAGAAATGATCAAGTATTTTTTTTCTAAAATGTCTATTACCTTTTTTCGGCATTCCAGACTTAATTTTGACATTTTTAAAGACATCAAGAAGCATCAATAAGTAAATTTGGATANGTGTAAAAAAGGCAATTAGCTCAAAATCTCTTTCAAGAAAAAGATTAAAATTTATTATTATGATTTTTAATTACTATGAAGCAAAGCANCTGCACTTAGAAAATTCTCGTTCATCCCCAATTCTTCATCGGATCCACAACATTCCTACACAAGCAAACAGAAGATGAATTTTGTCAAAACTTAAAATGAAAACTTGCAAGTTCTTTGGTTATCCAACCATACTTGCAAGCACCTAATGTTCTGGATAATTGTGACTTACACAAATTTTTGGGTTATTCTTCAACACCTGTGCTTTGCCTCAAGATTCATGCATTCATCTTAAAAGTATGCACGATCAATTTTAATTATTCACAAGATAATATCTCTAATATATTTAGATTTGTGCCAACATATGTAATGCTCACATGTCTCTAACAAACATATTTCACTATAATGCGTGCACATCATAAAATGCTCACATATCTCTAACAAACATATATAATACCTGAATATTTTATTTGAGATTGTTGTGCAAGCTGCATATGAGTTTATATTGAAATATAGATTAATTTGAGATGCGTATAAATTATAATTTTGGAAAAATCTCTCTTTTCAAAAATTCAATTTAAGATCATTAAGTTATCCATACTCTCGACCAGGCCGCTCTGTCTATATAAAAAATTTGTAAGTCCCACCTTTGGCTAGTCTGCTCATCCTGATCGGAGTTAATAAGATTGAGACACCAATTAGCTAGTTTGACCCGTCTTGAAAGGATTGGAGTTAATAGGATTAATGCTTTAATAACTTTCAAATGATAATGTTCAATTGAAATTTCACACTCATAAATCCCCGATAATGGTTGTATTGATAGAAGTTTTCAAACGAAAGCTTGAAATTTATTTAAATAAATTAATTTTATGAACTTGGCCCTCTATAAGCAAAATAAATTTATGGTTCAAAGTTGCCTAAATATTCAATGATGGTCGTATTATAGCAAATCTCAATTAAAAGGGTCTATTCTTAAAATAAAACTCTATAATTCTATAATTTTGAAANAATAAGCAAAATAAATTTATGGTTCAAAGTTGCCTAAATATTCGATGATGATCGTATTATAGCAAATCTCAATTAAAAGGGTCTATTCTTAAAATAAAACTCTATAATTCTATAATTTTGAAATTTTCATACTAAATATATCATTTTAAAGCTTAAGAAAATCTCATCTATCCTCGGCAACAGTTTGTTGAAAGTAACAAATTAAGTTTAACTTAAACTCACAAAAATTAAGAGTAAAGTGCTAAAATAGTCCCCAGCTATTTCAATGAGATCNGAAATATATCATTTTAAAGCTTAAGAAAATCTCATCTATCCTCCGCAACAGTTTATTGAAAGTAACAAATTTAAGTTTAACTTAAACTCACAAAAATTAAGAGTAAAGTGCTAAAATAGTCCCCAGCTATTTCAATGAGATCCTTTTAGTTGTAGAGTTTATAAATGTGTCAAAATAGCTTTCAAATTCTTTAAATTATGGCTAAAATTATCCTCATCGAGGATTATTATAACTCAATTTTAAAATATTCAGAGACTATATTGACACTTCTATAAACTCTGGGATTATAACGACCCGTGAAAATAGTTGGGATCTATTTTGGCACTTCACTCCAAAAAATAAATATCACATCAAATATATTATTAAATTCACACTCAAAATAATCTCATGTCAGTAAGAATGTGGCTCGAGTTTTTTGTCTATCTCGTTTGGCCTAAGAGCTCAATACATAAGTGTTTATGATCAGAGCTCTTTGATTGAGTGATTTGGCCAATAGGTCTTATATAATGGTTTGGCTCATATGCTAAATCAGAAGGTTTGGTTAGTAGACTCTATCAAGTGGTTTCGCCGATTTGACACTACTATATTAAGGCCACGGTATTAGCACATATATTCTCAAATTGCTTTGCTTATTTGAGCTATTAACAATTGGTTATTTTTAATAGGGCACAAAGCTATTTGTTAGCTAAGCTGACTTAACTTTGTCCTCTAAGACAAACAGTCAAACTTTGTCTATAATCTTCTCCTGGACGAAGATTTGTCTATAATGCTCATTGGTGTATTGACGCGCAATCTAAGAAAAAGTAGGAACTATTGCAGAAATAATTCCCCTTATTATGAACTAGTAATACTNGAATGTGTCAAAATAGCTATCAAATTCTTTAAATTAGGGCTAAAATTATCCTCATCGAGGATTATTATAACTCAATTTTAAAATATTCAGAGACTCTATTGACACTTCTATAAACTCTGGGTTTATAACGGCCCTTGAAAATATTTGGGATCTATTTTGGCACTTCACTCCAAAAAATAAATATCACATCAAATATAGTATTAAATTCACACTCAAAATAATCTCATGTCAGTAAGAATGTGGTTCGAGTTTTTTGTCTATCTCGTTTGGCCTAATGGCTCAACACATAAGTGGTTATGACCAGAGCCCTTTGATTGAGTGGTTTGGCCAATCGGTCTTATATAATGGTTTGGCTCATATGCTAAATCAGAAGGTTTGGCTAGTAGACTCTATCAAGTGGTTTCGCCGATTTGACACTACTATATTATGGCCACAGTATTAGCACATTTATTCACAAATGGCTTTGCTTATTTGAGCTATTAACAATTGGGTATTTTTAATAGGGCACAAAGCTATTTGTTAGCTAAGCTGACTTAACTTTGTCCCCTAAGACAAACAGTCAAACTTTGTCTATAATGTTCTCCTGGACGAAGATTTGTCTATAGTGTTCATTGGTGAATTGACGCGCAATCTAAGAAAAAGTAGGAACTATTGCAGAAATAATTCCCCTTATTATGAACTAGTAATACTTTTAGCTTACACGAGCATTTATCTGAGCTCACTGCTTGTTAGACTAGAATTACAATACTAGGATAAAAAATGAGCAGCAGGAGTACACAACATGAGCAAGATCTGCTAATGCAACATATTTTATTTAAACTAAGAAAATGCAATAAATATATTGAAGTCCGTTTAATTGGCCTGTATAACTCTTGTAGACTGATTTGTTAAATTGAAGTTTTGATTCTATAGTTGATCTACGATATAAGCTGGCCGAGTTGGATTCGCCAAAGATAGTATAGCTTCATTGTCCATGTCCGTGGCACGTCATGTATCCCATTTAGACATACCGATCAATTTTAATATCTGAACAAGTAAGAAGAATTATGTACTTCCTCTAGAACATGATGATTCTTAATGTCGAGTAAAGCAGTCATCCTAGTATACATTCAAAGGTTTTATTGATCTTATATAGAATAACCTAAGGGTTTTTTACATATCAATCATCCAAAATATTAAATATTACAGTTTGGGAACCACCTTTTTATTACAGCCACCCTCCTAAACCCACTCATGAAATTTTTTAGTAAAGTTTTGAATGATTAAAATGTTATATTTAATGTTTTGATTTGTTGGTACGTAAAAACCCCTAAAGTAAATGATTATGAAGTCTAAATGTCATCGCTCACTCCCCACCATTCACATGAAACATATCAAAACATGTTAAAATTATGTAGACATATTTTGTAGCTTATCTNCTCCGTGGCATGTCATGTATCCCATTTAGACATACCGGTCAATCTTAATATCTGAACAAGTAAGAAGGAATATGTACTTCCTCTAGAACATGATGATTCTTAATGTCGAGTAAATCAGTCATCCTAGTATACATTCAAAGGTTTTATTGATCTTATATAGAATAACCTTAGGGGTTTTTACGTATCAATCATCCAAAATATTAAATATTACAGTTTAGGAATCACCTTTTTATTACAGCCACCCTCCTAAACCCACTCATGAATTTTTTTAGTAAAGTTTTGGATGATTAAAATATTATATTTAATGTTTTGATTTGTTGGTATGTAAAAACCCCTAAAGTAAATGATTATGAAGTCTAAATGGCATCGGTCACTCCCCACCATTCACATGAAACATATCAAAACATGTTAAAATTATGTAGACATATTTTGTAGCTTATCTCATTAATTCTCATCCCCTTAGTAACAAAAAATAAACTTACATTTAGAATTTAAAAAAACTAATCATATATTTTTGTAGAAGATGTTAATCGACCCATGACTATGTCCATATAGTGTATTTTTTTTCTTCGTGTCAAGAAAAAATGGATTTCTCAATTTACAAACCTACCAATTAAATGTGTGGAACTTCAATTCAATTCTTTTAATAACATAAATTGATGGAAGATTTACATGCATACCACTAAATTCCTATGTATTTACATGTCTGACACCTAAACTTAAATTTTTGCATATATGACACCTCACCTATGCATGAAAGTGTGCATTTCCCTTTTTAAAAGTTAAAATAGTAGTATTTTTAATGTGATATAAAAGATTTACGTGATATTAATGTAAAAAGTAGAGCTTAAGTGTTATATATGTAAATACATAAGAATTTTGTGGTACGTCCGGAAATGTCCCTAAATTCATATCATTTACGATACAAGTTAAGTTCTCTTACAATCAATAATCTTTTTGAAACACTGATACAAAGGCTCTAATAACCGTTGGCTAATGGCTAGAACTACCTCAACTTTATAACAATGGATACTTTCATCTTTCGGTAAACATTTTGTCATGTTATGAATATAGTAAGTTGAGTTTCCTTTCCTGTTGTAGGTATGGAAGGTCCAACAATGGAAGGCCAAGTCTACAGGGGAGAAAGTGTTGCTGTCCTTGTCAAATGTTACCCTTGTCTGTAATTTACCATCACCCAAGTCCATGAAAAGCTATGAAGATGTCATAAAGAAGCATTCTAAGCTTTGAGTCTTGGTAGTGTGATTGAAAATGAGTTATTAGGACTTTTTCTTTTTGTTATAATGTATTATCTTTTGTGTTATTCTTTCTCTTTTGATCAAATCTCCTCGTGATTAATTGATTATGTATTTTCATATCTAATGCCTGAGCTTCAATTTTTATATATATGTCGTCTCACTTATGCATGAAAGGTGTATTTCATCTTTTACCAGTTAAAGAAGTGATATTTTTTTGTTATATGAAATAGTTCGGTGTTTTAAATTTTTTTTAGCGGGAAAAGACTGAAAAATAATCATGTTTATGGTCGCATGTATGTTATATGTCAAGTGTTCTAATCAGTCGCTGACATTTTTATGTATTAATCATGAAAAATCGAATGTAATATCATCACATCATATTCGTAAAAATTGTGAGGTCGTGTATTGAAATCATCATCCCTAGCCTTTTATAATTAGTATTGAGTTTACTTACAAGCCCACATATTCAAAAAAAGGCAAATTTTTAGGAGCTCCTTCAATAAAGTTATTAGGGGGAGTTCCATTGATTTTTATTTAAAGAGCATGCACACCTTGTTTGTTTGAGGCAGTTCTTAAATTTTAAGAAAATTATAAACACCCCATTGGAGATGGGTACTTAATTTTTTTAAAATAATATTATTATTAATATAAAGTAATTATTATTATAAATTGTGAGAAAAATGAATTTATAAAATGAAAATTTTACATTAATGAACAACTTGTAATTATCTTTTAAATTAAAAAAAAATAATTGAGCAAATTAAATTAACTAACAAATTAATTCTTTAAGTAAAATTAATTAGTTATTTTTAATATTTTCGTAGCATGATAATTACACAAAAAATTATCTATTACATCGAGTTAGAATTATTCTTAGGGTCTGGTGTATATCGAGGCGATGGTCGCAGTGGTCAATGTGAAAATGTTTTTTTCAATTTCATCGCTTTCAGATGTGTCATTCATAGCATCCAATAAATTTGACAGTTGAGATTTAGTGGAGAATAAAATTTTAGTGTACACAAATCCAATGAATGTTGTCTAAATTCATCCAACTCTGTATATATATGCTAAAACCATGTCACCCAATGAATATTATTCAAATTCATCCAAGCGACATAGGCCACTATGTCGTTGTTTCGATATACACTGGGCACAGGCACAATTTCATCCCGATGTAGAAGATAATGTTTTTATGTAATTATCATGTTACAAAAATATTAANATTACATCGAGTTAGAATTGTTTTTGAGGTCTGGTGTATATCGAGACGATGGCCGCAGTGGTCAATGCGAAAACGTTTTTCAATTTCATCTCTTTTAGATGTGTCATTCGTAGCATCCAATAAATTTGACGGTTGAGATTTGGTGGAGAATAAAATTGTAGTGTACAGAAATCCAATGAATGTTGTCTAAATTCATCCAACTCTGTATATATATGCTAAAACCACGTCACCCAATGAATATTATTCAAATTCATCCAAGCGACATAGGCCACTATGTCGTCGTTTCGATATACACTAGGCACAGGCACAATTTCATCCCGATGTAGAAGATAATGTTTTTATGTAATTATCATGTTACAAAAATATTAAAAATGACTAATAAATTTTACGTAAAAATTTAAGTTGTTAGTTAATAATGTATTAGTTAATTTAATTTGTTTAATTATTTAAAAAATAATAATTGCAAGTTGTTCATTAATGTAAAAAATTCATTTTATAAATTCATTTTGTTACAATTTATAATAATAAATACTTTATAATAATATTATTATTATTTAAAAAAAAATAAAGTAATATTTCTTAAAATTTAAGAAACACTTCCAAACAAGCCGTGTATGCTCTTTTAAAAAAAAAATTAATGAAACTCCTTCATCTTATTAAGTTATTAAAGGAGCTTCTTCTAAAAGCCCATAAAACAAAGTCCCACCAACCTATCCTCTTATGTAGAAGCGCTTATTCTAAGCGGACACCGCACGCAGACTTGTGTGCAGTGTCCAATTAAAACGTGACACGTGGAAATGCGGGCCCTACATTAAAAAAATTAATTTTATATTTTCTTACTGCGCGACCCAGCCTAAGCCTGACCCAAGAATCTAAAAATTAGACCACGCGCCTTAGCAAAATGTCATATCATCATTTCGGAAAGCTAAACATCATCCAAGCGCAAAACATTGTCAATTCGGTAATTGTTTAAGGTTTTGGATTGCTTTCTTGAATCAGAAAAGCTTAGGGTTTTGTGTTATTGTTTGTTGATCGAAGTAAAGTCATGATTTCTCGTTACCAAGATGGAATCTGAGCCCAGGCAGACTGAAACCGAAGAGAGTCCTATGAGAATGGAGACCGAAGTGTCTTTGATAATAGAAATTGAAGAGCATTTGAAAATGGAGATTGATAAGCGAAAGAAGAACGAAGTGAAAGAGCGTAAGAAGAAGGAAAACCAAGAGGGTTCATCCAGATAATTTTTTTTTTGTGGTCCTACTTTCATTGGCAAGACTATGTTAACAGAGCGAAGAAATTCATTGATATAGTATACGGAATAGATACTTGAATGACTGATATCTTTGTTTATCTAAAAACCCAAAAAACAAATCACTTAGGTATTTAGCTCAGACTTACTGTTTTGGGTAATATTTGAGTAGTATTTAAGTAATATTTGAATAATATTTGACAGTAGTCTGAACTAAATATCACAAGTTCACCCAATATTACCATAATAATACCAAAATAACACTGGAATAAAACCTAAATTTTAATAATAATGTCAAACTAACACCGCATAACACTACTGAAATATTACCTGAATATTACCTAAATAATACTATATTAATACCTCAATAACACCTGAATAAGATTTAATAAAACCTGAATGTTAATAATAATACCAAACTAACACCACATAACACCACTGAAATAATACCAGAATAATACCTAAATAATAATATAATTATTTCATTTATAATACCTAATTTTCTTTAATAATACCAACTAACACCAAATAACACCACGTAAATAATACAATAATATCACCTAAATAATTCTATAAAAATTACCTGAGTGAAACCATTATAATGCTTTAATATTACCAAAATAATCCCAAAATAAAACATGTCTACCTAACTCGCCTACCCTAAACACCTTAACAAATAATAAATAACACTGAAATTACAACTTAATAATGACTACTATTTGTCGCATTATTTTATTTTATGTAGATTTGTGAACCCAAGGTCCATAAGTTGTAGATGTCGGTCATCCGTAGTGAAAGATGTGCTCGATAAGGTCATGCATGTCATATCTGAAGACATCAGGAATGAGCTGAAAATGATGAATATTGATCAGTTTTTGGCACACCCATCTTATACGCAAGACAATGTCTTGACACTATAAATATTGCATTGTTGGCAACATGAAAAATTGGTTTTCAGAATGGGTGAGAAATATCTGAGAATAATGTCTGATGAAGTTTCCCTTTTGATCGGCANGTAAATAACACTGAAATAACAACTTAATAATGACTACTATTTGTCGCATTATTTTATTTTATGTAGATTTGTGAACCAAAGGTCCATAAGTTGTAGATGTCGGGCATCCGTAGTGAAAGATGTGCTCGATAAGGTCATACATGTCATATCTGAAGACATCAGGAATGAGCTGAAAATGATGAATATTGATCAGTTTTTGGCACACCCATCTTATACGCAAAACAATGTCTTGACACTGTAAATATTGCATTGTTGGCAACATTAAAAATTGGTTTTCAGAATGGGTGAGAAATATCTGAGAATAATGTCTGATGAAGTTTCCCTTTTGATCGGCATGTCAAATAGAAGAGAAGTGTCAAAATGGAAGAAAGTTTCATCATGTGGTGTGGATGCCCGTCAAATGAAGAATGATATTTTGAAATTTGCAACCGGGGAGTCTTCTACCCCTTTTGATCAATTGTATATAAATTTTTTGTTATCAAATTTATTTTTTCCTTCTAGTAATTTTAGTGCATCAAGAGGAATTTACACCTTTGGCGAGAATGTACATATTTTCTTTCATTTAATTGGTCTGTTGCACTCTATGAATTTTTTATTGAGCAAATTAATGCAGTAGCCATCAAAATAAGACAGAACATGCCTTTGGGATATATAAATGTTTTTTTTTTGCTAACGGTTAGTATCTCATATAAACGTTAAAAAAATATTTATTTCTTTGTGCAAGTTGAATATTATTTCTTTTACACAACTCTAGTTTTATAAGCACACCTCTTTGGTAACTCCTACCGCTCCTGAGGCCTAATCTCGAATGTTGAGGTGGCTAACAAATTTAGGCTGGAACTAGGGGTGTAAACGAATCGAACACGAATGAACAAAGCTCATATTTGTGCTCAGTTCGTTTGAAATTACGTGTGTTTGAAATAATCTTGTATTTGAAATCGTTCGTGAAGTTATTGTTCATGTCCTGTTTNTTTGCTAACAGTTAGTATCTCGTATAAACGTTAAAAAAATATTTATTTCTTTGTGCAAGTTGAATATTATTTCTTTTAAACAACTCTAGTTTTATAAGCACACCTCTTTGGTAACTCCTACCGCTCCTGAGGCCTAATCTCGAATGTTAAGGTGGCTAACAAATGTAGGCTGGAACTAGGGGTGTAAACGAATCGAACACGAATGAACAAACCTCATATTTGTGCTCAGTTCATTTGAAATTACGTGTGTTTGAAATAATCTTGTATTTGAAATCGTTCGTGAAGTTATTGTTCATGTTCTGTTTGATTTGTTTGAAAAGTGTTTGAAATGTTTGAAATGCTCGAATTATTCAAAATGTTTGAATTGTTTGAAATCTTACAAATTTGTTTGTATTGTTTGAATTGTTCGAAATCTTTCAAAAGCTTAAACCTATATGAAATTAATGTTTAAACATGTATGAATCACAACACAATGCAAAATAGTCGAAGCACAATGATTTGCCCCTAGTGTGTGTTGTTTTTCTACGTGTTTTATGTAAATTTAAATTCACGGTAATAATGTAAAGAGTTTGACCCGTTCCGAAATTATGCAGTAATTTAGCTTTTCAAAAATATGGCCAAAAACTTGACCCAATTTATATTAAGTAGTTAATGTGGAAAANTGCAAAATAGTTGAAGCACAATGATTTGCCCCTAGTGTGTGTTGTTTTTCTACGTGTTTTATGTAAATTTAAATTCACGGTAATAGTGTCAAGAGTTTGACCCGTCCCGAAATTATGCATTAATTTAGCTTTTCAAAAAAATGGCCAAAAACTTGACCCAATTTATATTAAGTAGTTAATGTGGAAAATCAAAATATTTATAAAACATATAAAATAGTTCACACACTAGTGGTTCCACGCAAGTACACGTATCGCTTGAAGTAATATAGGGTTTTCTTTAAAAACCCCAGTATCGATCCCACGAAGAAGCGATGTAAGAANACATGTATCGCTTGAAGTAATATAGGGTTTTCTTTAAAAACCCCAGTATCGATCCCACGAAGAAGCGATGTAAAAAATCCCTAGCCTAATTCTAGTCTACTACTATAATCAATTAGTTTAGAAGGTTCATTAAAGTGGTTTTAATGTATGCTAATGAAACTAAATTTATTAAATTAATTTCTAAACTTTAAAGTTAAATTTACTAAGACTAAATAAGTTTTGTGACGAAGAGTTCAAATTTAAGAAAGTATCATTCCCACTACAATGAATTTTTTGTTAATGATAGNACATATATGACACCTCACCTATGCATGAAAGTGTGCATTTCCCTTTTTTAAAAGTTAAAATAGTAGTATTTTTAATGTGATATAAAAGATTTATGTGATATTAATGTAAAAAGTAGAGCTTAAGTGTTATATATGTAAATACATAAGAATTTTGTGGTACGTCCGGAAATGTCCCTAAATTCATATCATTTACGATACAAGTTAAGTTCTCTTACAATCAATAATCTTTTTGAAACACTGATACAAAGGCTCTAATAACTGTTCGTTAATGGCTAGAACTACCTCAACTTTATAACAATGAATACTTTCATCTTTAGGTAAACATGTTGTCATGCTGCTGTCACAGTATATTTTACACTATATTGGAAAACCTTTATAAAGAAAATTGCAAAGATTCGTTGCATTAGGGTTTCCTTTGATAGTGTAAACTTTTAGGCATTTACATGTCTAACACCTAGAACTTATCATTTACATTTATTCCATCCAAGTCTTTCGTATCTCATAGAAAATATCACAATTATAACATTTTAAAAGTGAAATATATCATTCCATGCACAAATAAGGTGACATTAATATAAAAAATGAAGTTCGGAGTTAGATATGTAAATACATAAGCACTAAGTGGTATGTTTGCAAATCTTCCTATTTTTATGAATATAGTAAGTTTTAAGTTTCCTTTCCTGTTGTAGGTATGGAAGGTCCAACAATGGAAGGCCAAGTCTACAGGGGAGAAAGTGTTGCTGTCCTTGTCAAATGTTACCCTTGTCTGTAATTTACCATCACCCAAGTCCATGAAAAGCTATGAAGATGTCATAAAGAAGCATTCTAAGCTTTGAGTCTTGGTAGTGTGATTGAAAATGAGTTATTAGAACTTTTTCTTTTTGTTATAATGTGTTATCTTTTGTGTTATTCTTTCTCTTTTGATCAAATCTGCTCGTGATTAATTGATTATGTATTTTCATATCTAATGCCTGAGCTTCAATTCTTATATATATGTCGTCTCACTTATGCATGAAAGATGTATTTCATCTTTTACCAGTTAAAAAAGTGATATTTTTTTGTTATATGAAATAGTTCGGTGTTTTAAATTTTTTTTTTAGCGGGAAAAGACTGAAAAATAATCATGTTTATGATCGCATGTATGTTATATGTCAAGTGTTCTAATCAGTCGCTGACATTTTTATGTATTAATCATGAAAAATCGAATGTAATATCATCACATCATATTCGTAAAAATTGTGAGGTCGTGTATTGAAATCATCATCCCTAGCCTTTTATAATTAGTATTGAGTTTACATTACAAGCCCACATATTCAAAAAAAGGCAAATTTTTAGGAGCTCCTTCAATAAAGTTATAAGGCGGAGTTCCATTGATTTTTATTTAAAGAGCATGCACACCTTGTTTGTTTGAGGCAGTTCTTAAATTTTAAGAANCCTTCAACACCTGTGCTTTGCCTCAAGATTCATGCATTCATCTTAAAAGTATGCACGATCAATTTTAATTATTCACAAGATAATATCTCTAATATATTTAGATTTGTGCCAACATATGTAATGCTCACATGTCTCTAACAAACATATTTCACTATAATGCGTGCACATCATAAAATGCTCACATGTCTCTAACAAACATATATAATGCCTGAATATTTGATTTGAGATTGTTGTGCAAGCTGCATATGAGTTTATATTGAAATATATATTACTTTGAGATGCGTATAAATTATAATTTTGGAAAAATCTCTCTTTTCAAAAATTCAATTTAAGATCATTAAGTTATCCATACTCTCGACCAGGCCGCTCTGTCTATATAAAAAATTTGTAAGTCCCACCTTTGGCTAGTCTGCTCATCCTGATCGGAGTTAATAAGATTGAGACACCAATTAGCTAGTTTGACCCTCCTTGAAAGGATTGGAGTTAATAGGATTAATGCTTTAATAACTTTCAGATGATAATGTTCAATTGAAATTTCACACTCATAAATCCCCGATAATGGTTGTATTGATAGAAGTTTTCAAACGAAAGCTTGAAATTTATTTAAATAAATTAATTTTATGAACTTGGCCCTCTATAAGCAAAATAAATTTATGGTTCAAAGTTGCCTAAATATTCAATGATGGTCGTATTATAGCAAATCTCAATTAAAAGGGTCTATTCTTAAAATAAAACTCTATAATTCTATAATTTTGAAATTTTCATACTAAATATATCATTTTAAAGCTTAAGAAAATCTCATCTATCCTCGGCAACAGTTTGTTGAAAGTAACAAATTAAGTTTAACTTAAACTCACAAAAATTAAGAGTAAAGTGCTAAAATAGTCCCCAGCTATTTCAATGAGATCCTTTTAGTTGTAGAGTTTATAAATGTGTCAAAATAGCTTTCAAATTCTTTAAATTATGGCTAAAATTATCCTCATCGAGGATTATTATAACTCAATTTTAAAATATTCAGAGACTATATTGACACTTCTATAAACTCTGGGATTATAACGACCCGTGAAAATAGTTGGGATCTATTTTGGCACTTCACTCCAAAAAATAAATATCACATCAAATATATTATTAAATTCACACTCAAAATAATCTCATGTCAGTAAGAATGTGGCTCGAGTTTTTTGTCTATCTCGTTTGGCCTAAGAGCTCAATACATAAGTGTTTATGATCAGAGCTCTTTGATTGAGTGATTTGGCCAATAGGTCTTATATAATGGTTTGGCTCATATGCTAAATCAGAAGGTTTGGTTAGTAGACTCTATCAAGTGGTTTCGCCGATTTGACACTACTATATTAAGGCCACGGTATTAGCACATATATTCTCAAATTGCTTTGCTTATTTGAGCTATTAACAATTGGTTATTTTTAATAGGGCACAAAGCTATTTGTTAGCTAAGCTGACTTAACTTTGTCCTCTAAGACAAACAGTCAAACTTTGTCTATAATCTTCTCCTGGACGAAGATTTGTCTATAATGCTCATTGGTGTATTGACGCGCAATCTAAGAAAAAGTAGGAACTATTGCAGAAATAATTCCCCTTATTATGAACTAGTAATACTTTTAGCTTACACGAGCATTTATCTGAGCTCACTGCTTGTTAGACTAGAATTACAATACTAGGATAAAAAATGAGCAGCAGGAGTACACAACATGAGCGAGATCTGCTAATGCAACATATTTTATTTAAACTAAGAAAATGCAATAAATATATTGAAGTCCGTTTAATTGGCCTGTATAACTCTTGTAGACTGATTTGTTAAATTGAAGTTTTGATTCTATAGTTGATCTACGATATAAGCTGGCCGAGTTGGATTCGCCAAAGATAGTATAGCTTCATTGTCCATGTCCGTGGCACGTCATGTATCCCATTTAGACATACCGATCAATTTTAATATCTGAACAAGTAAGAAGAATTATGTACTTCCTCTAGAACATGATGATTCTTAATGTCGAGTAAAGCAGTCATCCTAGTATACATTCAAAGGTTTTATTGATCTTATATAGAATAACCTAAGGGTTTTTTACATATCAATCATCCAAAATATTAAATATTACAGTTTGGGAACCACCTTTTTATTACAGCCACCCTCCTAAACCCACTCATGAAATTTTTTAGTAAAGTTTTGAATGATTAAAATGTTATATTTAATGTTTTGATTTGTTGGTACGTAAAAACCCCTAAAGTAAATGATTATGAAGTCTAAATGTCATCGCTCACTCCCCACCATTCACATGAAACATATCAAAACATGTTAAAATTATGTAGACATATTTTGTAGCTTATCTCATTAATTCTCATCCCCTTAGTAACAAAAAATAAACTTACATTTAGAATTTAAAAAAACTAATCATATATTTTTGTAGAAGATGTTAATCGACCCATGACTATGTCCATATAGTGTATTTTTTTCTTCGTGTCAAGAAAAAATGGACTTCTCAATTTACAAACCTACCAATTAAATGTGTGGAACTTCAATTCAATTCTTTTGATAACATAAATTTATGGAAGATTTACATGCATACCACTAAATTCCTATGTATTTACATGTCTGACACCTAAACTTAAATTTTTACATATATGACACCTCACCTATGCATGAAAGTGTGCATTTCCCTTTTTTAAAAGTTAAAATAGTAGTATTTTTAATGTGATATAAAAGATTTATGTGATATTAATGTAAAAAGTAGAGCTTAAGTGTTATATATGTAAATACATAAGAATTTTGTGGTACGTCCGGAAATGTCCCTAAATTCATATCATTTACGATACAAGTTAAGTTCTCTTACAATCAATAATCTTTTTGAAACACTGATACAAAGGCTCTAATAACCGTTCGTTAATGGCTAGAACTACCTCAACTTTATAACAATGAATACTTTCATCTTTAGGTAAACATGTTGTCATGCTGCTGTCACAGTATATTTTACACTATATTGGAAAACCTTTATAAAGAAAATTGCAAAGATTCGTTGCATTAGGGTTTCCTTTGATAGTGTAAACTTTTAGGCATTTACATGTCTAACACCTAGAACTTATCATTTACATTTATTCCATCCAAGTCTTTCGTATCTCATAGAAAATATCACAATTATAACATTTTAAAAGTGAAATATATCATTCCATGCACAAATAAGGTGACATTAATATAAAAAATGAAGTTCGGAGTTAGATATGTAAATACATAAGCACTAAGTGGTATGTTTGCAAATCTTCCTATTTTTATGAATATAGTAAGTTTTAAGTTTCCTTTCCTGTTGTAGGTATGGAAGGTCCAACAATGGAAGGCCAAGTCTACAGGGGAGAAAGTGTTGCTGTCCTTGTCAAATGTTACCCTTGTCTGTAATTTACCATCACCCAAGTCCATGAAAAGCTATGAAGATGTCATAAAGAAGCATTCTAAGCTTTGAGTCTTGGTAGTGTGATTGAAAATGAGTTATTAGAACTTTTTCTTTTTGTTATAATGTGTTATCTTTTGTGTTATTCTTTCTCTTTTGATCAAATCTGCTCGTGATTAATTGATTATGTATTTTCATATCTAATGCCTGAGCTTCAATTCTTATATATATGTCGTCTCACTTATGCATGAAAGATGTATTTCATCTTTTACCAGTTAAAAAAGTGATATTTTTTTGTTATATGAAATAGTTCGGTGTTTTAAATTTTTTTTTTAGCGGGAAAAGACTGAAAAATAATCATGTTTATGATCGCATGTATGTTATATGTCAAGTGTTCTAATCAGTCGCTGACATTTTTATGTATTAATCATGAAAAATCGAATGTAATATCATCACATCATATTCGTAAAAATTGTGAGGTCGTGTATTGAAATCATCATCCCTAGCCTTTTATAATTAGTATTGAGTTTACATTACAAGCCCACATATTCAAAAAAAGGCAAATTTTTAGGAGCTCCTTCAATAAAGTTATAAGGCGGAGTTCCATTGATTTTTATTTAAAGAGCATGCACACCTTGTTTGTTTGAGGCAGTTCTTAAATTTTAAGAAAATTATAAACACCCCATTGGAGATGGGTACTTAATTTTTTTAAAATAATATTATTATTAATATAAAGTAATTATTATTATAAATTGTGAGAAAAATGAATTTATAAAATGAAAATTTTACATTAATGAACAACTTGTAATTATCTTTTAAATTAAAAAAAAATAATTGAGCAAATTAAATTAACTAACAAATTAATTCTTTAAGTAAAATTAATTAGTTATTTTTAATATTTTTGTAACATGATAATTACACAAAAAATTATCTATTACATCGAGTTAGAATTGTTTTTGAGGTCTGGTGTATATCGAGACGATGGCCGCAGTGGTCAATGCGAAAACGTTTTTCAATTTCATCTCTTTTAGATGTGTCATTCGTAGCATCCAATAAATTTGACGGTTGAGATTTGGTGGAGAATAAAATTGTAGTGTACAGAAATCCAATGAATGTTGTCTAAATTCATCCAACTCTGTATATATATGCTAAAACCACGTCACCCAATGAATATTATTCAAATTCATCCAAGCGACATAGGCCACTATGTCGTTGTTTCGATATACACTAGGCACAGGCACAATTTCATCCCGATGTAGAAGATAATGTTTTTATGTAATTATCATGTTACAAAAATATTAAAAATGACTAATAAATTTTACGTAAAAATTTAAGTTGTTAGTTAATAATGTATTAGTTAATTTAATTTGTTTAATTATTTAAAAAATAATAATTGCAAGTTGTTCATTAATGTAAAAAATTCATTTTATAAATTCATTTTGTTACAATTTATAATAATAAATACTTTATAATAATATTATTATTATTTAAAAAAAAATAAAGTAATATTTCTTAAAATTTAAGAAACACTTCCAAACAAGCCGTGTATGCTCTTTTAAAAAAAAAATTAATGAAACTCCTTCATCTTATTAAGTTATTAAAGGAGCTTCTTCTAAAAGCCCATAAAACAAAGTCCCACCAACCTATCCTCTTATGTAGAAGCGCTTATTCTAAGCGGACACCGCACGCAGACTTGTGTGCAGTGTCCAATTAAAACGTGACACGTGGAAATGCGGGCCCTACATTAAAAAAATTAATTTTATATTTTCTTACTGCGCGACCCAGCCTAAGCCTGACCCAAGAATCTAAAAATTAGACCACGCGCCTTAGCAAAATGTCATATCATCATTTCGGAAAGCTAAACATCATCCAAGCGCAAAACATTGTCAATTCGGTAATTGTTTAAGGTTTTGGATTGCTTTCTTGAATCAGAAAAGCTTAGGGTTTTGTGTTATTGTTTGTTGATCGAAGTAAAGTCATGATTTCTCGTTACCAAGATGGAATCTGAGCCCAGGCAGACTGAAACCGAAGAGAGTCCTATGAGAATGGAGACCGAAGTGTCTTTGATAATAGAAATTGAAGAGCATTTGAAAATGGAGATTGATAAGCGAAAGAAGAACGAAGTGAAAGAGCGTAAGAAGAAGGAAAACCAAGAGGGTTCATCCAGATAATTTTTTTTTTGTGGTCCTACTTTCATTGACAAGACTATGTTAACAGAGCGAAGAAATTCATTAATATAGTATACCGAATAGATACTTGAATGACTGATATCTTTGTTTATCTAAAAACCCAAAAAACAAATCACTTAGGTATTTAGCTCAGACTTACTGTTTTGGGTAATATTTGAGTAGTATTTAAGTAATATTTGAATAATATTTGATAGTAGTCTGAACTAAATATCACAAGTTCACCCAATATTACCATAATAATACCAAAATAACACCGGAATAAAACCTAAATTTTAATAATAATGTCAAACTAACACCGCATAACACTACTGAAATATTACTTGAATATTACCTAAATAATACTATATTAATACCTCAGTAACACCTGAATAAGATTTAATAAAACCTAAATGTTAATAATAATACCAAACTAACACCACATAACACCACTGAAATAATACCAGAATAATACCTAAATAATACTATAATTATTTCATTTATAATACCTAATTTTCTTTAATAATACCAACTAACACCAAATAACACCACGTAAATAATACAATAATATCACCTAAATAATTCTATAAAAATTACCTGAGTGAAACCATTATAATGCTTTAATATTACCAAAATAATCCCAAAATAAAACATGTCTACCTAACTCGCCTACCCTAAACACCTTAACAAATAATAAATAACACTGAAATTACAACTTAATAATGACTACTATTTGTCGCATTATTTTATTTTATGTAGATTTGTGAACCCAAGGTCCATAAGTTGTAGATGTCGGTCATCCGTAGTGAAAGATGTGCTCGATAAGGTCATGCATGTCATATCTGAAGACATCAGGAATGAGCTGAAAATGATGAATATTGATCAGTTTTTGGCACACCCATCTTATACGCAAGACAATGTCTTGACACTATAAATATTGCATTGTTGGCAACATGAAAAATTGGTTTTCAGAATGGGTGAGAAATATCTGAGAATAATGTCTGATGAAGTTTCCCTTTTGATCGGCATGTCAAATAGAAGAGAAGTGTCAAAATGGAAGAAAGTTTCATCATGTGGTGTGGATGCCCGTCAAATGAAGAATGATATTTTGAAATTTGCAACCGGGGAGTCTTCTACCCCTTTTGATCAATTGTATATAAATTTTTTGTTATCAAATTTATTTTTTCCTTCTAGTAATTTTAGTGCATCAAGAGGAATTTACACCTTTGGCGAGAATGTACATATTTTCTTTCATTTAACTGATCTGTTGCACTCTGTGAATTTTTTATTGAGCAAATTAATGCAGTAGCCATCAAAATAAGACAGAACATGCCTTTGGGATATATAAATGTTTTTTTTTTGCTAACGGTTAGTATCTCATATAAACGTTAAAAAAATATTTATTTCTTTGTGCAAGTTGAATATTATTTCTTTTACACAACTCTAGTTTTATAAGCACACCTCTTTGGTAACTCCTACCGCTCCTGAGGCCTAATCTCGAATGTTGAGGTGGCTAACAAATTTAGGCTGGAACTAGGGGTGTAAACGAATCGAACACGAATGAACAAAGCTCATATTTGTGCTCAGTTCGTTTGAAATTACGTGTGTTTGAAATAATCTTGTATTTGAAATCGTTCGTGAAGTTATTGTTCATGTCCTGTTTGATTTGTTTGAAAAGTGTTTGAAATGTTTCAAATGCTCGAATTATTCAAAATGTTTGAATTGTTTGAAATCTTACAAATTTGTTTGTATTGTTTGAATTGTTCGAAATCTTTCAAAAGCTTAAACCTATATGAAATTAATGCTTAAACATGTATGAATCACAACACAATGCAAAATAGTTGAAGCACAATGATTTGCCCCTAGTGTGTGTTGTTTTTCTACGTGTTTTATGTAAATTTAAATTCACGGTAATAGTGTCAAGAGTTTGACCCGTCCCGAAATTATGCATTAATTTAGCTTTTCAAAAAAATGGCCAAAAACTTGACCCAATTTATATTAAGTAGTTAATGTGGAAAATCAAAATATTTATAAAATATATAAAATAGTTCACACACTATTGGTTCTACGCAAGTACATGTATCGCTTGAAGTAATATAGGGTTTTCTTTAAAAACCCCAGTATCGATCCCACGAAGAAGCGATGTAAAAAATCCCTAGCCTAATTCTAGTCTACTACTATAATCAATTAGTTTAGAAGGTTCATTAAAGTGGTTTTAATGTAAGCTAATGAAACTAAATTTATTAAATTAATTTCTAAACTTTAAAGTTAAATTTACTAAGACTAAATAAGTTTTGTGACGAAGAGTTCAAATTTAAGAAAGTATCATTCCCACTACAATGAATTTTTTGTTAATGATAGAGATAAATGGTTTGAATTTGTATTGTGTCAAATAGGAACAATTTTAATTCTCTACCCTGATTCAGTGTTATAGAGAATCATTGGCTAATCTCAGGTTTAGTCTCTAAATACGTGGTTAGGCTAGGAGAATATTGGCTCTCACTCCAGAGCTCCCATTTCCCATCCCCTGAAGGCTAACGCTCGCTTTAGTTTTTAAACACTAAGAACAAATTGAGGATTTTAGTATGTCACCCTAAAATCTCTAATTCTACGTCTAACAAAGTATATTTCTCTATTTATTTGCACCTAATTTCATGAATGAAACACTCTTCCATGGAATTAAATGTGATTCTCACTCTGTTATAGAACTCATACTCTATTTCCCGGATCATATGTTTCGCAACAGATTTTAACATTTCAATTGACCAGATCACAAAGTAAATTAAGAATAAAGTAGAAAAATCATCACAGTTTATTTTATATTTTAAAATAGCACATCCAAATTANGGAATTAAATGTGATTCTCACTCTGTTATAGAACCCATACTCCATTTCCCGGATCATATGTTTCGCAACAGATTTTAACATTTCAATTGACCAGTTCGAAAAGTAAATTAAGAATAAAGTAGAAAAATCATCACAGTTTATTTTATATTTTAAAATAGCACATCCAAATTATCTCTTCATTTCATCATATCTTAGAGTAAGGAGAAAGATAAAGAAGTCTACTTAGAACTCATGAGGAAGATACGATAAAACACAGATTATATATATATATATATATATAAACAAGTTTACAAAAAAAAAAGAAATGAAAGAACACAACTTATCTTAGACTCCTCCTGAAGAAAGTCCCTCGAAGTTCCCTTGTAGCACTTTCTCTCTTTACAATCAACATTAAATTCTCTCTTAGAAGTGTAATGAAGAATAAACCTCTCACATTCCTTCTTCTCTTACAATTCTTCAAGAAAATCCTCTCACACAACATTATTTCTCGAAGTTCCCTTGAAGAAACAACACACTCACCACACTCACGCACACACACACAAACACCCAAACACGCATGCACATGAGAGGCTTCAAGCCCCTTTTAAAGAGACANTATAAACCTCTCACATTCCTTCTTCTCTTACAATTCTTCAAGAAAATCCTCTCACACAAAATTATTTCTCGAAGTTCCCTTGAAGAAACAACACACTCACCATACTCACGCACACACACACAAACACCCAAACACGCATGCACATGAGAGGCTTCAAGCCCCTTTTAAAGAGACAAATTCCCTCATTTTTCCCAAGAGACAAATTTAATCATCCAAAAGACATGTCTCCTCATTCAAGAGCCTTCTCCAAGTGTCAAGAAGCATTGAATCACTTCATGTGGGTGTTTGAATCACTTTGGAGCCGTCTAGAACATCAAAATCTGCCAAAAATCGGTCCATAACCGTCCCGGGCACCGTCAGCGCAGGTCTGGGCGCCGTCGGCACCGGTATGGGCGCCGTTGCCGCCACTTTTTGTCGCTTCTCTGGACTCGGACACCGTCGGCACCATTCTGGGTGCCTTTGGCATCGATCTGCAGCAGCTCCACTGTTTCGCTCCGTTTGGCTACATTTTAGCTCCATTTCGCCCCATTTCAGTTGTGTTTCATTCCTAACAGATAGACCTACAAAATAAGTATGAAAATAATCTTTCTTTAAAGTTTAATTTCATTCAAAAATATGTGAGAAGTTTAAATGATATTAAGCATAGAAAGACATATCAAAATGTGTCAGGACATAATTTTCTTTCTTGCTCGTTTTTGCTCCAAATTGTACCGTTTTTGCTTCTTTTTCTCCAAAACTCCANGTGTGAGAAGTTTAAATGATATTAAGCATAGAAAGACATATCAAAATGTGTCAAGACATAATTTTCTTTCTTGCTCGTTTTTGCTCCAAATTGTACCGTTTTTGCTTCTTTTTCTCCAAAACTCCATTCCTTGTCCGTAAAATAAAAAATATGCAAAATACCCTTATTTAAAGTGTAATATCATTTAAAAGCATTAAAATTGAGCATAAAATATATATGAAAAAGTTGTCATTTTNCTTGTCCGTAAAACCAAAAATATGCAAAATACCTTTATTTAAAGTGTAATATCATTTAAAAGCATTAAAATTGAGCATAAAATATATATGAAAAAGTTGTCATTTTTAAGCATATCAAAATCTCTCAAACTTAACTGTTACTTGTTCTCAAGTAATACATTTACTACATAAAAGTTATGACTAATGGTAGAGAGTTTACCTTCTAAATTTTGATAATTTGTTCTACTAAATATAATAGCACAACTTAAAAAATTTTTTGAACTACTTAAGTCAAAACTAAAAGTATAAAAATATCTAGTAGTCAAGTATAAGATTTCTGATTCTCTATTCATGTCAAGAAGAATTACAATTTGTCATATTAAAGTCACTTAGAATATCGATATGANGTCTACTAAATATAATAGCACAACTTAAAAAAATTTTTGAACTACTTAAGTCAAAACTAAAAGTATAAAAATATCTAGTAGTCAAATATAAGATTTTCTGATTCTCTATTCATGTCAAGAAGAATTACAATTTGTCATATTAAAGTCACTTAGAATATCGATATGAAAAAGAACTTCATGAGAACTTTATTAGTAAGGATACTAATACTCAAATACAAGTTTAGGAAAATGTAATAAAGCCTTATTCCTCAAGTTGATTCAAGTGAAACCAATTTTTGATTAGGCATCTCCTCAAGCTTCTCCTCACATACTTTTCTTTTCTTTTTCTTTTTTTTCTTTTAGGATCATTTTAATCCTTTCTTTTTTTTCATGTGAGGATTACTATATCTGAATAGCCTTTAATAATTTTGAACTTCACTATCCTTTTTTTAAAGTTAAAAACTTTTCACATTCCTTTACTTTATAAATTCATATTAGCTTTGAAGATTTTTCATAAAGCCNGACTTTTCACATTCCTTTACTTTATAAATTCATATTAGCTTTGAAGATTTTTCATAAAGCCTCATTCTTTTCTTATTACATGAAACTCTAAGATTATTAATACTTCAAAAATACAATTTCATTTACTTTAAATAGAAAAAACATAGTCTTATTCTTCCGTATCAAATATCATAACTCTAGAATCAACTTTCATTATTGAAAATTTTTACTNAACATAGTCTTATTCTTCCGTATCAAATATCATAACTCTAGAATCAACTTTCATTATTGAAAATTTTTACTTAAGTCTACTATATATTTAGAAACACAAATATAGTTATCAAAAGTAAGCCTCTAATACCAAAGGTCATGTTAAATTAAATTTTTAAAATATAGTTAATTGAGGACAAATAAAATTTAGTTTCATTCTTTTAAAGAAATTTTTCTTCCCCCCAAACTTAAATTTTTTAATATTTTGCAATCAATTCCGTAAAATGTAGCAGAAAGAAAAAGTAAAAGTTGAATATACTAACTACTACACCATCCTATCAAATTCATATACATTCATAATCATGATAGAATGACTGCAAGAGAAAGTAAATCTAGCCTAAAACATACATGCAATAATACTAAACTAAAGGAAGTATACTCACTTTAAAATTTTATTTTTCTTCCTACCCCCAATCTTGATTTTTAACATGTATAACATTTAGTATAGAAAATATAAGTAGGAAGAAAAATAGTTTAGAAATTCTATCTACCAAAAATGTCCATAAAAATATCTACAATTATTTATCAGGATATAAAACATGTAGTAGAAAGTAAATCTAAACTAAACATGCTTGATAAAATTGAAAGAAAGGTCTGACAAGCAGTATAGGTATCTTCATAGGAATATATATATTTATGTGTTCTCCAAATCTTTATATTATTATAACACAAACACACATGATAAATGAGTTCAATTTTTTCCTTTAACTCATCGCATCGCACTAACTTACTTCTAATTTCTAACGGAATCACTACACAGATATATTGGGTACTTATAAATGATTTTATAGANCGATATAAAACATGTAGTAGAAAGTAAATCTAAACTAAACATGCTTGATAAAATTGAAAGAAATGTCTGACAAGCAGTATAGGTATCTTCATAGGAATATATATATTTATGTGTTCTCCAAATCTTTATATTATTATAACACAAACACACGTGATAAATGAGTTCAATTTTTTCCTTTAACTCATCGCATCACACTAACTTACTTCTAATTTCTAACGGAATCACTACACAGATATATTGGGTACTTATAAATGTTTTATAGATTTTAATCCCAAAGATAAGATTATCCCTGATATATTGGTTCTTGAGTACCAACCCCAGGCATCACCATATCCCATTAATTAAGCACCTTTAGTAGTTATAAGGATAGTGTAATATCATCCACATGTTACTAATCAAATAGGCTAGCTACTCCTATCAAATGAAAACAAGGTCAAAGAAAGGAAGTAATAAAGTTGAGATGTAACTGTCACTGTTAAAATTCATGATGTCTCTTGTAAAACTCAAGTCCATGTGAGACCTGAGTTGTAGTGGACTCGTCAATCCAACTACTACAAGAGAACATACAAGTTTAACCATAATAAGAAGTTAAAAAAGAAAGAAAATCAAACCACTAACAATTCAAACATCTACCAATCATCAATCAAACTAATCAATCCACACTAAAATAAACACAATACAACAGTAACAATCATAACTCTCAAGCACACTAAATCAAACCACGTTGATAACTATGAGTTGCCTCCCATAAAGCTTTTTGTTTAACGTTGTTAGCCCGATAAATGACTCCACCTGGATCAAAATTTCATTTAAGTAATCCTTGATCAATCACCCAATCTTTTCCAGATCCATGGATTCCTACAAAGTCCTCGAATTTAAATTTTTCTTTCAGCTCTTCCAGTTCAGATTAATTCATATCCTTGTTCCTCATATTTCTTTCTAGATTCAATATTCTTCTAGTAATTTTCTCAATTTTCATATTAATATCATCCTTGAAATTTATAAGAAATGGATCTTGATATCATAGTTCATGATCTCCCAAATTTTAGATCGGATCCTCTCTAGATAATTTAGATTATGGATCAAATTCTTCTAGGTTACTATTATCTTTCAAGTTATCTTTTAATTCTTCTCCTTGGTATTGAGTAAATGGTAGAGGTGGTCTTTATATATTTATCTTAGTAGAGGAAATAAGTTTTTCTAATTTCGTAGGGATTTTTTCCATTTGTCTTTCAATCTCCTTATCCTCATTTCTCAACTCAAAGTTCTTTGGAAACATATCTTCAAATTCTCTTCTAAATATTTGTTTGATATATTTAAATTTCTCACGATTCATCTCCTTAGGGTTTATCTCAGGGTCACTAGGTAAAATATCTGAGGGGTAACTGTTAATTGCATTAATAATCTGCCCCATTTTGTTTTCTATATTCCTTAGAGTGACCTCTTAATTTTTCAGTTGTCTCGTCATTTGAATCACAACTTCTTCTAACANTCTATATTCCTTAGAGTGACCTCTTAATTTTTCAGTTGTCTCGTCATTTGAATCACAACTTCTTCTAACATTAATCCTTCTCCTCATCTGTGAGTTGGAGTTAAATTGAGGAGGATTACTAATTGAGTTAATAATCTGCCTCACTTAGTTTTCCATATTGCCTATTGCGGTCAGTTGACACTCCAGCTCACTTTCCATTTAAATAACAACCTCTTTTAATAAATCCTTCTCCTCATTTAGGGGTAAGAAAAGAAAGTTCATTATTATAATTGTCATGATTATTCCAACTACATGTCCGATTAAATTGATTATCTTCCCAAAATTGGCCTTATCCTCTAAAATTATTATTTCTGTTAAAATTCAAATGATTTTACCAACCTTGATTGTAATAATCAAAATAAGAATTATGTATCTCATGGACAGTTTCAAATAGTCAAACTCAATAAATTGCCCAAATGAATTTTCCCGAATATTTGGGGCATTTGAGGATAACTTTCTATATGTTGATGTAACTTCCTTGCAATATCTGCAACCTGAGAACTTAAAATAGTAAGCATATTTTCCTAAAAATTTGCCACTCCTTTGGTGTTTACTCTTTCAAAGCAACTAGCATCATAATCCAAATCTGAATATTCATTATATTGTAGATCCACCATTTTTACATTAAATTCATGGAGACTTTTCTGATTCATCATCCTCCTAAAAGTTCTCTCTAAATCCGAGTCATAAAATCCAAGGTCTGCAGCTCCTGAATTACGCATAAAAATTAAAGACATAACTAATAGGATAGATATCAAAAATATTTTTTGGTATTTTTAATTTTCTTTAAAAAAACACACTAGATAAAAATACAATAAATTCTAAATCTTAGTCTTACAGATTTAAATAAAATTCTCCTAAAGTTCTTACCGAAGCTTCCCTGATAACGACACCAAAAACTTGATGCGCCCCTAGCATGTGTTGTTTTACTGCGTGTTTTATGTAAATTTAAATCCATGGTAATAGTATCAAAAACTTGACCTGTCTCGAAATTACGCAGTAATTTAGCTTTCAAAAAATATGGCAAAAAACTTGATCCAATTTATATTAAGTAGTTAATGTGGAAAATCAAAATATTATAAAATATNCGTTTTATGTAAATTTAAATCCATGGTAATAGTGTCAAAAACTTGACCTGTCTCGAAATTACGCAGTAATTTAGCTTTTCCAAAATATGGCAAAAAACTTGATCCAATTTATATTAAGTAGTTAATGTGGAAAATCAAAATATTATAAAATATATAGTTCACACACTGGTGCTTCTACGCAAGTGCACGTATCGCTTCAAGTAATATAGGGTTTTCTTTAAAAACCCCAGTATCGATCCCACGAAAAAGCGAGGTAAGAAATCCTTTAAGCTAATTCTAGTCTACTACTATAAACATTTAATTTGGAAGGTTGATTAAAGTGGTTTTAATGTATGCTAACGAAACTAAGTTTACTAAATTAATTTCTAAACTTTAAAGTTAAATTTACTGAGACTAAATATGTTTTGTGACGAAGAGTTCAAATTTAAGAAAGTATCATTCCCACCACAATGAATTTTTTGTTAATGATAGAGATAAATGGTTTGAATTTGTATTGTGCCAATAGGAACAATTTTATATCTCTAGCCTGATTCAGTGTTATAAAGAATCATTTGCTAATCTCAGGTTTAGTCCCTAAATTTGTGGTTAGGCTGGGAGGATACTGACTCTCACTCCAGAGCTCCCACTTCCCTTCCCCTGAAAACTAACGCTCTCTTTTGTTCTTAAACACTAAGAACAAATTGGAGATTTTAGTATGTCACCCTAAACTCTCCAATTTTACGTCTAACAAAGTATGTTTCCCTATTTATTTGCAACCAATTCCATGAACGAAACACTCCTCCATGGAATTAAATGTAATTCTCACTCTGTTGTAGAACTCGTACTCCATTTCCCGGATCATATGCTTCAAAACAGATTTTAACATTTCAATTGGTCAGATTGAAAAGTAAATTAAGAACAGAGTGAAAAAATCATCACAATTTATTTTATATTTTAAAATGGCACATCCAAATTATTTCTTCATTTCATCATATCTCAGNTCGGATCATATGTTTCAAAACAGATTTTAACATTTCAATTGGTCAGATTGAAAAGTAAATTAAGAACAGAGTAAGAAAATCATCACAATTTATTTTATATTTTAAAATGGCACATCCAAATTATTTCTTCATTTCATCATATCTCAGAGTAGAGAGAAAGATAAAAAAATCTACTTAGAACTCATGAGGAAGATACGACAAAACACAGATTATAATATATAAACAAGTTTACAAAATAAAGAAATGAAAGAACACAACTTATCTTAGACTCCTCCCCAAGAAAAACCTTTGAAGTTCCCTTGTAGAACTTTCTTTCTCTCTTTACAACCAACATTAAATTCTCACTTAGAAGTGTAATGAAGAAGAAACTTCTCACATTTCTTCTCCTCTTACAATTCTTCGAGAAAATCCTCTCCACACACTAGAATTTACTCTGCAACACACTCACACACACTCACGCGCACGCACACACACACAAACCCCCACACACGCACGCAAATGAGAGGCGCTAAGCCCTCTTTTTTAAAGAGACACAAATTCCCACCTTTTTTCCAAGAAATAAATCTATTCATCCAAAAGACATGTCTCCTCATTCAAGAGCCTTCTCCAAATGTCTAGAAGTATTGAATCACTTCATGGGGTGTTTAAATCACTTGGGAGTCTTCTAGAACAACAAAATCCGCCAAAAATTGGTCCATAACCGTCCCGGGCATTGTCGGCGTCGGTCTGGGCACCGTCGGTACCACTTTTTGTCACTTCTCTAGACTCAGGCGTCGTCGGCGCCGGTCTGAAGTAGTTCCACTATTTCACTCCGTTTGGCTCCGTTTTAGCTCTGTTTCACCCCATTTCACTTGTGTTTCCTTTCTAACAGATAGACCTACAAAATAAACATGAAAATAACATTTCGTTAAAGTATAATTTCATTAAAAAATGTTTGAAAAGTTTAAATGAGATTAAACATAGAAAGACATATCAAAATGCGTCAGGACAAAATTTTCTTTCTTGTTCATTTTTGCTCCAAATTGCACCGTTTTTTCTTCTTTTTCTCCAAAACTTCATTTATTGTCCTTGAAACCAAAATTATGCAAATACCTTCTTTTAAAGTGTAATATCATTAAAAATCATTAAAATTGAGCATAAAATATACATAAAAAAGTAGTCATTTTTTAGGCGTGTCACACAACTCACAATAAAACCATAAAATTGTATCTCATGCATAAAAAAAAGTCAGATCTAGGGGCAATATGCAAGATTTCACTCCCAAAAACTATATTTAACTCAAAGAAACTAAATAAATCTAATAGAAATATAAGAAAATTTAAGCTATGAGACGAACCTGAAGATAAATATGAAATTATAGAATTTAATATAGTTAAGAGACGAGCGTGAAGATCAGATTATAATTTATAGGATTTAATTTTTTAAAATATGACAAATAATTAAAGTATATATTTATTTTTAAAATATGATAAATTATATATAATTATATATATATATATCATTATTTTAACTTATTTTATATTTTGAACAATAATAATTCGAACATGATCGAATAAATGATTGTTCGTGTTTGGTTCATTTATAAACCGAACGAAAAAAAATTGTTTTTGTTCTTCTCATTTGTTTATCGAACGAATCAAACACGAACTCCCAGATGAGCTTAATACAAACAGTTACCAAACAACGAGCTTTTTTGACAGCCCTAGCTGGAACTCATCACAAATTGATATAGTCTTTAAGAGACTTAAAAACTGAACAAGTAAGTTACATTTAGTTGTTATTTAAAAATAAAATCTTATGTTATTTTGAGAGTTTTAATAATTAAAGTGTTTCTTTCTGAAATAAATTACAGGTTTATGATCAATTTTTGGATCGAAAATAGGATGAGCTCAATCTGCTCTCCCATCCAGATGAAGGATTATCGGTACAGTTCCAGCAACGCAATTCCAAGGCAGACCAGAGACACATGTATCATTTGATATGGGGCCAGTTGTTTTAAGAGACATTGCCCCGAAGCCAATGTACACCACAATGAATAAAAATATGGAATCAATAATTGAGCTTTTTAANGGTAAGTTACATTTAGTTGTTATTTAAAAATAAAATCTTATGTTATTTTGAGAGTTTTAATGATTAAAGTGTTTCTTTCTGAAATAAATTACAGGTTTATGATCAATTTTTGGATCGAAAATAGGATGAGCTCAATCTGCTCTCCCATCCAGATGAAAGATTACCGGTCCAGTTCCAGCAACGCAATTCCAAGGCAGATCAGAGACACATGTATCATTTGATATGGGGTCAGTTGTTTCAAGAGACATTGCCCCGAAGCCAATGTACACCACAATGAATAAAAATATGGAATCAATAATTGAGCTTTTTAAAGATCAGGAGAAATGGTTCACTGAATTTCAAGGAACCTTGAATACGATAGCTGTTGGGGTGTCGAGTTTGTAGGAGCAAATGTCGGTGCTACAAAATAAGATTGAGAAATCTGAAAAAACAAACAACTGATAAAGGCGAAGAGGTGGGAGAAGATGNTGTTCACTGAATTTCAAGGAACCTTGAATACGATAACTGTTGGGGTGTCAAGTTTGTAGGAACAAATGTTGGTGCTACAAAATAAGATTGAGAAATCTGAAAAAACAAACAACTGATAAAGGCGAAGAGGTGGGAGAAGATGATGTCCATCCACCCTCCCCTCATGGTGGAAGCCCTCATGTTGATGTATATAATGAGTTAAACATTGAGGGAGCCCACCAATCTTCTTTTGTGAGAGAAGAGGGAGTCCAACAGAACATTGAGGGAGCCAACCAATCGTCTTTTGTGGGAGAAGAGGGAGAGCCCAACAGTCCTCTCCTGTGGGAGAAGAGGGAACCCAACAGTCCTCTCCTGTGGGAGAAGCAATCCGCTCTTGTGGGAGAAAAGGGAACCCAACAAACCTCCCCTGTTGAAGGAGATACTATTGAAGACATTGGTTTACAGGAAGAAGACTCCCATGAACAGTCAATTGACATCTTAATCCAAAGGGTTAAGGGTGGACGAAGTCGAAGAAAGAAGGAATTGAGTTCCCTTTTCACTGCTTTTGAATTGAAGAAAAGAAAAATAAGAAGGGAAGCTGATGAGCTGATGTTGCCCGATGAAGCTGTCGCTGTAGATACAAATGCCGGTGAGGGCGACCTCCAAATAATAACAGAAGAATGAATAATAGATATTGTAGCCGAGATTGACCTGCAAATAATTATATCACCTGCTGTACATACCACTCCCATTGTAGAAAAACAACAAATAATTGAAGATGAAAAAGTAGAAGGATCAGTAGCCCTGACACTGGCAACTTTAGGAGATCAGTCAGATGATGTTATGGTTGTATTTGGAAATAAGTTTTTATACATTGTTTTATATCATCTAAAATAATTATATGATAATATTGTGGTAATGTTATGACAATATTCTTGTAATATTGTGGTAATATTGTGGTAATATTAAGATACTATAGTTATTATTTAGCCTCTACACTTATTTCATTCTGGTTGTTTTTGGATAATATCATGGTAATATTTAGGTAACAACAATTATGTTTTATTCTGGTTATTTTTGGGTAATATTATTATAATATTATGATATTATTACGACTACATGACACATTTCCACTTACTATTATATTAAGACTTATTACCGTTTTATTACTATTATATTGCACATATTTTTGTGATCAATATATATAAACAATTTTGTATTAAAAATATATCATCAGAACAACCACGGTATGACCGCGGAGCGAAGAATACACTAAAGGAATATTCCAATCAAACCAAGTGATATTCCATCTAAGCGAGCGTTGTTTTATACTGGCTGTATTGGGGTAATAGTTGGGTAATATTATGTTAAGATTCACCACAGGATGGAGTAAACTAGCAAAATATTATAATCACACCTATCTGATTCCAGTTGTATTTCGATAATATTAAAGTAATATTATGGTTTTATTACTATGCTATTGCACATTTTTTGTAATGAATATGTATAAATAGCTTAATATTAAAAATATATCCTCAGAACAGTCATGCTACGACCGCGGAGCGAAGAATACACTAAATGAATATTTCAATCAAACCAAGTAATATTCCTTCAGAGTGAAATAATGTTTTATATTGGTTGTATTGATATAATATTTTGGTAATATTATGGTAATATTCACCGCAGACTGGAATAAACTAGCAAAATATTCCAATCACACTATCGTATTTCGACAATATTAAGGTAATATTACGATGTTATTTCTATTATATTTCACATATTTTTTGTGATGAAATCTATATGTTAATATTAAAAATATATCCTAGGAACAACCATGCTACGATCACGGAGCCAAGCATACACTAAAGTAATATTCCGATCAAATTAGGTGATATTCCTTCTGAGCGAGCGATGCTTTATACCGGTTGTATTGGGGTAATATTTTGGTAATATTCATCGCAGGCTGGAATAAACTAGCAAAATGTTCTAATCATGCATATCTGATTCCAATCGTATTACGACAATATTAATGTAATATTACAATTTTATTGTTATGATATTGCACATTTTTTTTGTGATGAATATATATAAACAACTTAATATTAAAAATATATCCTCGGAATAACCACGCTACGACCACAAAGCCAAGAATACACTAAAGTAATATTCCAATCAAACCAGCTGATATTCCTTCTAAGCGAGTGTTGTTTTATATTGGTTGTATTGAGGAAATATTTTGGTAATATTATAGTAATATTTACCTAACGCTGGAATAAGCAGACAGTATNATAGGAACAATTTTATTTCTCTAGCCTGATTCAGTGTTATAAAGAATCATTTGCTAATCTCAGGTTTAGTCCTTAAATTTGTGGTTAGGCTGGGAGGATACTGACTCTCACTCTAGAGCTCCCACTTCCCTTCCCCTGAAGACTAACGCTATCTTTTGTTCTTAAACACTAAGACCAAATTGGAGATTTTAGTATGTCACCCTAAACTCTCCAATTTTACTTTTAACAAAGTATGTTTCCCTATTTATTTGCAACCAATTCCATGAACGAAACACTCCTCCATGGAATTAAATGTAATTCTCACTCTGTTGTAGAACTCGTACTCCATTTCTCGGATCATATGTTTCAAAACAGATTTTAACATTTCAATTGGTCAGATTGAAAAGTAAATTAAGAACAGAGTAAGAAAATCATCACAATTTATTTTATATTTTAAAATGGCACATCCAAATTATTTCTTCATTTCATCATATCTCAGAGTAGGGAGAAAGATAAAAAAATCTACTTAGAACTCATGAGGAAGATACGACAAAACACAGATTATAATATATAAACAAGTTTACAAAATAAAGAAATGAAAGAACACAACTTATCTTAGACTCCTCCCCAAGAAAAACCTTCGAAGTTCCCTTGTAGAACTTTCTTTCTCTCTTTACAACCAACATTAAATTCTCACTTAGAAGTGTAATGAAGAAGAAACTTCTCACATTTCTTCTCCTCTTACAATTCTTCGAGAAAATCCTCTCCACACACTAGAATTTACTCTGCAACACACTCACACACACTCACGCGCACGCACACACACACAAACCCCCACACACGCACGCAAATGAGAGGCGCTAAGCCCTCTTTTTTAAAGAGACACAAATTCCCACCTTTTTTCCAAGAAATAAATCTATTCATCCAAAAGACATGTCTCCTCATTCAAGAGCCTTCTCCAAATGTCTAGAAGTATTGAATCACTTCATGGGGTGTTTAAATCACTTGGGAGTCTTCTAGAACAACAAAATCCGCCAAAAATTGGTCCATAACCGTCCCGGGCATTGTCGGCGTCGGTCTGGGCACCGTC
>JXCR01146371.1:255943-270796 GCA_002079205.1 Phalaenopsis hybrid cultivar
GTTCGCAAACAGCTCGTGTTCGGCTCGTTCGTTAAGAAACGAACACGAACAGTGACTTCACGAACAAATTCGAATACGAGCTTATTTCAAACAAACTAAATTTCAATCGAACTGAACACAAACACAAGCTCTGTTCGTTCGTGTTCGGTTCGTTTACACCCCTATTCGTATCTATTGAAAAACACTACTTCACAACACCAATAACACCGCATTAAGGTCAAAACCGCCGCAACGGCACCACAGAAGAAAAAACAATGTAATGATACCTTTGTTCCCCTTGAATAATATCAAATTAATGCCCTAATATTAAATATCAAATTAATGCATACTCGACCCGGGGGCAGAGAGAGTTTTTGAATGCAGCATGTTATTTTATTTGATTTTTTTAAAAGGCAGAACCGGGATTTACGCATTTTATGGTGGGCCTGCGCTTCGCGTTTTTAAAACAAAAGAAAAGCTTTTTAACTGTCTCTTTGCGTTTGTTTCGCACGTTGTATACTTGTATCCTAAAATTGGCTTTTATGTTTTCATAACAACGCGATCGCGGGGTTGTACCCGCGATCCGAGTTCTCGATCGGCGTTTGCGGTCTCATTTAACCCCGTGCGCTCGCTGTCGCCCTTCCAGCGTAGCTCCTCCGGTCGGGCGCTCCTCGGCCGAAAGCCAGGCGAGAACCTCAAGACCCACAGCTGAAGCGGAGGAGAGCCAGGCTAGCAGGTATCCATTTCTTCGGCTGTTGAAATGGAAAAAATATTACATCAGTACTACGCACGTAGAGGAAGGTGCGCACCCAATAAATTCACGTCACGTAGCAGAAAAAAAAAACGGCACAGTAACACGGGGAATATTCCCCCCCCGTGTTATTCATGTGTTATTGTGTGTTATTCATGTGTTATTGTATCCTGAGAATATTCTTGGTGTTATAATAACACAATAACACATCAATAACACATAAATAACACGCAATAACACATGAATAGCACACAATAACACATGAATAACATGGGGAGAATATTCCCCGTGTTACTGCGTCGTTTTTTTTTTCTGCGTCGCGCGAGATACGTGGCGTGATTTTATTGGGTGCGCACCTTCCTATGCATAGTACTGATGTAATATTTTTTCGTTGAAATGCTAGAGTTCTTACCCTCTGTAAGAAATTCTGCGCAGCTCTACAATATTGTTTTCTACCGTCTAACACCGAAGTGCACCGAAGTACAGAGCCTTATATTGTCGGAAATTTCTGTATTTTTTCTTATTTGTAAGCATGTATAGTTGGAAATTTCTACATNATATGAGGAGGCTCAAAGATACTAAGGATAGTTAAGGAGCTTTTAAAGCATGTAAATATAAATCGTTTAAGTTTTCATTGATATATCCTACTAAGTCCTCAAAATCTAAGTCCACTAAACAATGGAGGTGGCCAATCCAACATAATCTGATTTTCTAGGTTTGCAACCCATGACTATTCTCATCTAAGAAAACCATATAAACTTAAAGCCAGATAAAGAGACTTGCTTGAAATGCTATGACTCTATTCTGTAGAATGATGTAAAATAGGGCTTACATCTTCAGAGTGTTAGAAAATTCATGTTTCAGCTTTATACACAAATTTTAAAAGAAAAGTACATAATAGCCAAGATCTTTTAAATTCATGATTTTTACATATGANTACTAAGTCCTCAAACACCATAAGCTTTCTAAACAACCACATAAATGACTATTACTTTTACTGTCATCAGGCAGAAGAAAGCACATACACTTCCCAGAGATATGATACAATGCAGTATTATATATCCTAAATATTGAGCATCTATTTATATGCATATATTTTATAAAGTGTAATCTATGAACACATTATCACAAAAGAAACTCCATTTTTTTATATAGTTTAATTTTATAAAATTTGGTTATAGATCACACAATAAAAGAAATTTTTTTATGCAATCAGTTGGTTGGCTATAGCATTATATATTTCATTTTGCATAATCATTGAGCTGTTTCTTATATTAAAAAAACACATTTTTTTAAAAGAGTGCATGCATGCATGCATGTGAGCCCAAACAAATAACAATACAAAAAGAAAACATATGAAAGAATCACACATGTAAGAGAATACGTACACAACATAAAAGAATACAGAAAAATTGGGTGTCGTTTGGTTGACAATATATCTTAGAAAGGAGAAAAAGATACAACGAGACGTCATATATACAACCCCAATATTAAATTTATTCCTTCAAATATCACAGCCACATTAAAAAAAAAATACCACGCTAATAACACCTCGACTTCCTCGTCAATAACACATCCGTAACTAGGGCTGTCAAAAAAGCTTGTTGTTCGGGAACAATTCGTGTTCGGTTCGTCAATGAGTTCGTGTTCGATTCGTTCGATAAATAAACGAGACGAACGTGAACAAATTTTTTTCGTTCGGTTAGTTAAACGCACCAAACACGAACAGTGATGTATTTGTTCGAGTTTGAATCGTTATTGTTCGAAATATAAAATAATTTAAAGTAATTATATATATATTTTTTTTGATATTTTAAAAAATTAAATTTTATAAATTATAATATATAATAAATTATAAAGAATAATATATTAATATACTATATTAGTAATATCCTATAATATACTATAATATATATATTATATATTTATATAATATAAGTTAAATAATTAATATAATATATTATTTATATATATTATTATTAGGGATGTCAAACTGGCTCGTCGTTCGCGAACAGTTCGTGTTAGGCTCGTTCATTAAGAAACGAACATGAACAGTGACATCACGAACACTTTCGAACACGAGCTTATTTCAAACAAACTAAATTTCAAACGAACCGAACACGAATACAAGCTCTGTTCATTCGTGTTCAGTTCGTTTACACCCATATACATACCATTCAATTTATATGAATTTACATATCTAGCACTTCAATATTTACTAATATACCATTTTATGCATGAAATGATGTGTTTCACTTTTTAGAAGTTAAAAAAAATGATAGTTATGCACAAGAATGTGCAAATTATAGAAGAATTAAGTTGATGTGTCGTACTTTAAAATTATGGAGAGGATAATTGAATATAGGTTAAAAACGTGATACAAAGATTTGCCATAATCCGTTTAGATTTATGCTTAGCTGGTCTACTATAGAAGATATACATTTATTGAGAGGTTTGCTGGAGAAATATAGAGAATAAGGAGGATCTACATCTGATTTAAAAAAAAGCTTATGATAAGGTTCCAAGAGAAGTCCTTTAGAGAGTTCTAGAGAAGAAAGACTTTTATATGACTTATATTCAAGTCATTAAAGATAAGTATACTAGAGTTGTTACTTGTGTTCGAACATAAGGAGGATTGACCAAATATTTTCTTATTTTAGTTGGATTACATTAGGGATAAGCTTTAAGCCCATAACCTTTTGCTTTAGTTGTGGATGCTCTTACTAGACATTTACAGGAGGATGTACCTTGGTATATGCTTTTCGTTGACGATACCCTTCTTGTAGGCAAGACTAGAGAAAGTTCAAGAAAAACTCGAGTTATGGAGGTCTACATTGGAGGCTAAAGGTCTTCATGTGAGTAGATATAAATCTGAATACAGAGAATGCAGGTTTAGTAGTAGTAGTTATAGTGGCAGGATTATAACTATGGATACATATACATATATATACATAAATACATACATACACATATGTATACATTGATACAAACATAGATACATACATTCATATATATTTACACATCTAACACCTTATAAAATATAACTTTTTAGATTCATACCACCAAAATCTTTCTTAACACACCTAAAATATTACCATATTAACTTTTAAAAAGTGCTTAATGCATAAGTAAGATGGCATACATACGTAAAAAATTGAAATATAGGTGCCCGATTTGCAAATAAATAAGATTTAAATGGTATGCATGCAAATCTTTCTTTCTTAGAAAATCTTGACAATAATTTTATTATAATTTTTAATAAATTATTATATACTTTTTCTATACCTGTGTTTCATTATTTGATAACTATCATAAACCACAGTACAACAATTGGTTCATTTTTATGGGAAAGATGATTGCTATTTGAATTGCACTGTGAATAATATAATGCAACAAAATAAGACTTTGTCAAAATTAGTCTTAATCAAAATTTGGATAATAGTTTTATGAATTAACAGGTGCTGTTATAATAATGATTTCTTGTGATAATGGTGATTTTATGAAGAGGGGAAGTTTAGTTTTAGTTGTTAAAATAATTAGAATGATATTATTAAATTGATTTTTTTTTTTTAATTTTTATTAATAGTTGAACTGGTATTGTACACTAGCAACTGGCCACAATAGCGAACGCATTTTCTGTCCGAACACCTGATGTAGCTCTACGTGCCGCGGAGGTTATTCCTGAGTTATTTTCAGGTTATTTTTGGATTATTTTCAATAATCCCGAAATAACCTAGAAATAACCCAAAAATAAAGACCGCGGGCTATTTCTGGATTATTTGGAGATTATTGAAAATAACCCAGAAATAACTCAGGAATAACCTCCGCGGCACGTAGAGCAACGTTAGGAGTCCGCACAGAGAAATTATGCCATAATAACAAGGTTTTGTCTGAAACAGGCCGAAATTGTTTTTTCTGAAAATAAATAATTGAATTTATATATAAAAAATTATCCTTTACTAATAACTAATATTTTGTTAGGTGGATTGCTTCACAATTAAATTATTTGAAATAAAAAAAAGGCTCTTTTCATAATGAGCCAAATGCCAGATAATGTTGACTCATTACAAACTCAGTGAAATTTGAATTAAAATTCAACTTTGAAGATCAGATATTTAGCTGAAATATTTGTTTATGATATTTAGTTAAGATATTTAGCTAAATTATTTGGTAGAATATATTTGCTATGTAAGTATAAAATATCTTAATATATTTGCTCTATAAGATACCCCCACTTTTGCATAGTGCACATAGTATATGTTTTATGTCCTCGCATTATTTATTATGCTAATATCACTTCAAAAATGCTTTTAGAAGGGTAGTAATGTTCCTTCCTAGACATAATATATGTCCAATTTTCAGGCATCTTCATCTTTCATGAACAAGTTTGTAAGTTTGAGTGAAAGGCATCTATCATTTTTAAGTGGGAGAAAGGTTTTATAGTGGCTATTTACCCATAGAGTTTAGGATTCATTTACCATAGATCTATAAAGTGTCATTGAAGGATGCATTCTATAGGTGGAGATAATTAAGATCCTCATACTAGGTTTGTTGACTAATTAGCAGAGAGCTATGATAATCATGCGATATGGATTGGGTTTGTTTCTGTTTATTTTCTCATTTTTTTTATTTTTTAAGGAGTCGTCAGCTGGTCAATCGTTGTATAATTATCTTTTCCGAACAAGTCTCTCTTTCGAACAATAAGAATGATCCGAAATGAACTAAAAATGTAGAGACTTACAATGAAGAAGACAAAAAAAGAGAGAGAGAGAATATGGAAAACCTACAGGTGATAAACTTCACAAGGATATGTCAAGTATGCTTGCCTAAACAAAATCGGGCGTAAGCACCTTAGACCAATATCTGTGAAATAATACCTACATAGATTACCCATAACTAAAGATTAATGTGTGTTTACATGTTGTGGGGTCTAGAGTGCTCCCAACGAGACGTATATTACTTGATTAATTACATCTTAGGAATTGCCCAATAATATTCTTGATCCAAAGGAGTTTTGCTTATATTAGTAGTGACAACTAGTACAAGGCTATCAAGATAGTTTTTTCACAGGGGAATGCCCCGATGCTTTCAAAGTTCTCACTAAGCCACGGGATGGAGAGTCAATATCTTGCAGTCCCCACATAGGTAACAAACTCACCGACATATGGAGCCTACGAAATAATTGAATCATCTCGATTGGGAGTCCCGATACGTCAAAGCACATCTGGTTATAAGGGAGAGGACAAATAGTCGTGTCCCAAACGTGTAAGAACTCATTAGTGATCAGACAATCGAGATGATACCAATGAAGATAAAATGAGCAACATCCCTCAATAAGGGTAGTCAAAGGAAGGGAGGAGTAATCCCTAACAGGTAGAGGTAGTCAAGTCGGCGTACCACATACCCGTCATCCTAAGCCACTAGAACCTGGTAGTGAAGGTAGTCGATCCAACATGCCTTGAGATCCCCAGTCTGCAATCCGTGAATTGCGTCATCTGTAGGGACATCAGTAGCCCTAAGGTCAAAGGAACGAAATTTTATCCAATGAATATCAGGTGTAGCTCCAAAAGGTGAGACCTATATCTGCCAAAGTGGCGAGGATGATGCTGGAAAAGAAGATGAAGGAATTTTCAATACAAAGTTGGAAACACTCCCAACAAAAAGACTTACACCCTGTCTGGGTCGGGGAGTCTTATAACGACCTAAGTGCACTAGACAACCACCTAAGTAGAAATCTATGCTGAGCCAGCCGAGTTAAAGAAGCATGAGAGCTTCTCTTCGGGACATGCATATGATGCAACTATCTATCACAACCCTAAGCGTGGGGGTTTTATTAATATGACTTAAGATATGCCCATGTTATGCATCCTCTTATAAAACCGACCCAAAGTCCATGAAAGAAAGTAAAAGGTAGATTTTAAACTTGAATGTTTTAATCCTGAATTTTAATTAATCTTAAAAGTTTATTAGGATATTGCAAGAAAATTTTTGATTTTAGGTCCTGAGAGAGCCTAAATGATCTGCATGATTTCCAGACAATCTACAAAGTAAAAATGACAGACAAGTAATTCAAGCACATAGGCATGCAATAATGACAGTAAAACAAGCCAAATATGAAAGAATAAAAGGTCGGTATCGCTAGGTTGACAACATATCTCACAAATAAAAAAAAAACAGCTAGGCATCGCATAAGTACATGCTTGGTCCTAATTCTATACATAAATGAGATTTAAAATTAAGGAACGAGACATGAACAAACAACTCCTGGTCCCTGTCACATGGTTCTGCTCATCTAACACCTCGAAACCTGCATCCGTACCTTATTTCAAATACAGACTCTCCTAAAGACTCTAGAGAGTACATAAGGAAAGTAAGAAAAAATTCGACCTGCATGAAAAAAAACGTTAACAGGAAAGCCAGCAGACATGCAACACATATAAGCCATGCCTAGCAGGAGGAGCTAAGCAGTTTCTGCAAGAACGATTAATATATAAATCATTACATTACTCTTCCCTGTTACAAGTGTGGTGTGTATTTTAGGCATGACTCCTTGCAACAAGACCGACTTAATATACTACCATGCATATCAAAATGGTAAGAATGCAAGTACACCAAACGCATAAAAGATGATAGCTGGATATGACAACCAAACCAGTAGAGAACTGTAGCAAGGACATTAAAAAAGACTACCTAGCATCCTAGTCCCAAACCTAGAACACGAAAATGTAGTGTCCTAACACAACATCAAAGTGAGTGCAAGGTTGTGTTAGAAGGATAACATATGTTTTGACAAGGTCGCTATTCAAGGATCCACAAATTCTAAGAAGTACCACTAGAAGCAGATTTTGAAAAGCTTTTGAAAAATTAACCTCGTGTACAATCTAACTAAATATTCAAGTAACTTCAAAATAGATTTTGAAAATATGATGCATATGGTAATAAAAATATAGATTTTTATACTCTCAAAATAGTACCTAAGAAATAGAAAACCTAAATGTCACCTATTAGACTCCTTGGAATCTTAACAGAACATACACATGCTAATCACGATTTTGTAGTTAGTATTGCCCCACCGAGACACTCCGTGAGCAATACTCACTACCCTGTCATGACCAACAAGTCACTCAACTAACGAGCCAGATTCATTAACGAGACAATCAGAGAAATGCATATACAAATGTGTAGTGATAAAAAGAAGACAAAATTTTGCCACTAGGATACAATGCATATACTAGTGACGAATGCGCTGGCAGTGTCAAATGATGTATGTAAAACATACAATACAAGTGAAAATGAGTGTGTCGTGGAGGCAGTGACCCGAAGGGTGGGTGTGCCATGGAGGCGATGACCTAGAGGGGTAGGTGTGCCTGGAGACAGTGACCTGAAAGGTTAGGTGTGTTGTGGAGGCATTGAACTGGAGGGTGGGTGTGTCATGGAGGCAGTGACCCAGAGGGGCGCGAATGACAATCCAGTGCGGTGTCGTAGGAAGCGAAAGGATGTAACTCCCATCGGAGGGAATTACACAATGGATTGGCTTGGTGGCAGGCCATCCATTCACATGCTGTATGAGTGCGGTGAGTAAGTGTATGATAACACCAATTCAACTGCAAGACTTCAAGCAAGCAAGTCATGGACATGTAAGGTGTTATGCAAGCAAACACACAAGAGTGGGAAGTGCAAGCACAAACCACTTATTATGCTAAGTGACATAAGGATGCCACGAAATGGACATATAGGGTAATGTACCACTGACATGCATGCATACTCATCATGAGCATATGAGCGGATATGCATATAGGTCAAGATAATGTGCAAGTGTGGATGTGCTGATGCATAAATGTGAAGAAGCACACAATGAATACAATATAACAAATGTGAAAGATCGATTGATCAATCGGGTCGGTGGCGGCACTGATCGACCATGTCGACAGACAATGTGGCAACACAAAACAATCACATGGACCGAAGAAGGTTGACAAGACTAGTGTGTGGCTGATTGACGAAGGGTAGTCGATCTATATGGTCGGACTGCTGGCGGCCGATCGATCAAGTGGACCGAAGATAGTCGATCAAGCGGGAGTGTGCGACCGATCAACAAAGAATAGTTGGTCGATACACTCAAGCTAGCGGTGGCCGACCGATTGAAATGACCAGAAATGGTCTATCAGGTTGAGGTGTTCGATCGAACAATGAAGGATGGCCAATCAATATGCTCAAGCCGATGGCAGTGGATCAATTGAATGGACCATAAATGGTCAATCCGACCAGGTTGTAGGACTGATCAACAAAGGATGGTCAATTGATATGATTGGGTTGGTGGGCGGCCGATTGACTGAATGAACCAAAGACAAACGATTGGGTTGGTGTGTGGCCAATTGAGAAAGGGTGGTTGATCAATGTGATCGAGTTGGTGGTAGCTGATCGATCGGGTGGATCGACGATAATTGATTGAACTAGAGGGTGTGGCTGATCGATGAAGGGTGGTTGATCAATGCGATCAAGCTGTGGTGGTCGATCGATCGAGAAGACCGACAAAAATCCATCAAATCGAAAAGTGTGGCGGATCAACAACACATGGAAACCAGATGGCTTGGATGCAATTTTGAAAATAATCCATGCGGTGCATACAATAAAAAATGCAAAACACATGCAACATGAGTTTTGATTAAATTCAACGACGAATCATGCCAGCCCTAGCAAACTCATAGGGTAAACCCTAGGGGGAAAATGACAAAACGCGATGGGATTCAGACAAAACGACGGACGACTGCCACCATTTGCCCGGTATGAAGGGATTTCGTGAGAAAAACCATCACGGCTTAGGGAATGTCAAAGTCTCCAGACTTTCCGTTCTCAACGCCAAAATGGTGGATTTCACCCCTTTTTTTGTTGGGATCACTGGCGCAAATGTGGGATTACAACGATCCAAACGTTTGGATTTTGTGTTAGAAATTAAAAATGTAGGTTTTTCTCATGGATTTGCGGGGGAAACACAAAGGATCCTAATGCTATGAGGTTTCCTCTAGGAAACCAAACTAATCTTAATCTCTCTAACATCCAGACCTAAGAGGCTCTAGGAATGAAAATCACAAGGGATTAAGGAATTTCACTTTCATGATGGTTGATTAAAGTGTTTCTTCTCGTAAGAAGAAGCTCTCCTCGCTAGAGAGAGTGATGATACCGTCAGATTTTGTCTTCTCCAAAGATGTGATGCAGCTTTCCTTGTCAGGTCATCGAAATGTCGCCGGAGATGAGGAAGATGACCAAATTACTCCCCCCAAGCGGTGGGGAAGCTCTCCTTACTAGAGATAATGAGGAATTTGCTAGAGTTAAGAAGCTTTCCTCGTCGACCCTCTGGAACGTTGTCAGAGATGAGGAATATGACCAGAAAAATAGAAGAAAAATTGGAGAAAATGGAGAAGAACAGTTTGCCTTGGCTTCTTCTTGAGAAAGAAGATTAATTCCTCAAAGAAATCTCTCTGGAAGCTCCTTTAAGCCTCCCCTTGCTGCAAGCTCTCCTCCATAGCAAATGACAATTGATTAGCTCATATGAGCTTTTCCCCATTATCCAAGGGTTTAAGGCCACTTTCTCAATTTGGATTGGCCCAAAAATATCTCCTATGCTTTATTTAGGTGAAGAACCAGACAAAAGGGAAAGGACCAGCAGTCCCTACAACATTGCTAACTGGTCCCGTCGACATGACTGCGCAGCGCTTCGGGCATGGTCACATCACTGTTCAAAGCATCCCATATGGAGGTCTGACATGACCAAACTCGAGGATCGATGTAATTACGACAGGTGCTCTGTCTGGGTTGTGTGACCATGCCACTCGCGAGCATGATCCCGCCTATATTGCAGTGTAATTATGTTGTAGCATATGTTTGGCCAGCGTGACCATGCCAGCTTTGGGCATGGTGACACCAACCACAACCTTTTTGTGCTATGTGTGGCCACGCCCAGTTTAAGTTTAGTCATGCCACTAAATATGTGTGGCCACGCCTGAATTATGTATGGTCACACCAGACACCAGAAAGATTGAGCTTCTAGAGAAGCTTGCGAAGGGAGTTCCAAACCTTGTGGGATCTTCGGAGCATCGAATGTAAGTAGGTAATGGTCCTTGGACCTCTGTAGGGATCGTAATGCATCTCAAAAGAGTTTGAGAGGAAAAGTGTCTACGTATCGTCGAGCAGAGCGGTTCTAGCATGAAATTCGTCTATCCAAGCCTTGGACTTAAGGTTTGAACATGGTGAAGGGTTCTATAGTTGACGGTCTGCACCAAGAGAATGTTCATATCAGTAGGATACAACCCTGTGTCATGGGAACGAACGTCATCCTAGAGGATATCAAGAACAAATGTGGGTTTGGCAACACTTACGTCGGAACCTGACTATGATGGTGTAGAACCCATCTACAGTGTCATTTCACTTGACGAGAATGTTCGTGTATGTCGCATCAAAAATGGATGTAATCAGAGTTTATTTCAACTAACTTGGGTAAGAGCACAATCCTCTTATTTTGTTTCAATCTTATGAGAACCCTTTGGATTACACAATCCATTGATGGCAAGTGATCAGTTCATCTGGTTGGGTTTGCTTGATCCAAAGTATTTCGATCTTAAAGAGTTTGCAACTTTGTTCTCTAGTTCTAAATAGTTATCCGAAGACGATTCAGTCGCTCAAAACAAGCAAGGCTCCTCAAGTCGGCTTCCGGAATCTTAGGTTTTTCTTTTAAACAATACTTTTGCAAATATTTTGTATATAGACAACTTTTTCATAAGCATGACCATTTGGTAAATATAAAAATTGCATATTTCTTTGGTAATGAAGTGGTTCGGTTGTCTTTTGCACCTTTTGGTTTTTTTTTCTTTTGCCACGCCTTTTTGAGGGTCTTGCTCGGTCATGTGTTGATGATTGATCGATGCTCTATAGTCTTTGAGTTGTTTCGGCTTGGCTTAAGTCTTATTTTTCTCGCCTTAACTATTGTCAGCACCTAGGCTATGCGCTAAAGTATTTTAGGCCGTGTCCTTTACAGAGCTTGTCACGCCACGCACAGGGTTTATGTAAGGATATTAAGTATTTATTCTTGTTGTTACTTTGCAGTGGCCTGCCTCTAGGGCTACTTCTGATTCAAGTTTTTCTTTGTGGTTTGGTAGCTTTTATACTTTTAACTAGTCAGGTGATCTTGGAGCCTTGATCGACCGTTTTATCTGACTTTTTTCATATTTGGACTCAGTCGGGCAATTTCGGCACCACAACAGACGGTCTTCATATTTGGGCTAAGCAAACGATCTTGGCAATGCGATTTGCCGTCTTCATGTTAGGGCGAAGCCAGGCTATCTTGGCACCACAACTAACCATCTTCATATTTGGACTCAGCCGAGCGACCTTGGGGTCGCGATTAACTAACTTCATATTTGAACTTAACCAGACAATCTTGGCACCACAATTTGTCGTCTTCATATTTGGATTCAACCAAACGATCTTCATGTTAGGGCTAAGCCAGGCTATCTTAGCACCACAACTGACCATCTTCATATTTGGACTCAGCAGAGCAACATTGGGGCCGCGATTAACCAACTTCATATTTAGACTTAACCAGACGATCTTGGCACCACCATTGGTCGTCTTCATATTTGGATTTAGCTAGGTGATCTATGTGTTGTGAATGGTTGTCTTCATGTTTGGGCTCGACCGAGCAATCTTGGCGCCACAACATGCCTTTTTCATGTTAGGGCTTAGCCGAGCGATCTTGGCACCACAACTGGCCTTCTTTATATTTGGACTCAGTTGGGAAATCTTGGCACTGTGACTAGCTGACTTCATATTTGGGCTCAGTCAGACGATCTTGGCACCTTGTCTGACTGTCTTCATGTTTGGGCTCAGCAGGGCGATCTTGGTACAGCGTCTGTCAGTCTTCATATTTGGGCTCAGTCGGACGATCTTAGCACCTTGTTTGGTCGTCTTCATATTTGGGCTCAGCGGGGAGATCTTGGCGTCGCGGTTGGGAAGGGAATCAACTGAAGGGATGCTTCTCACTCGAGTCTTATAAATCGAAAGAGTAGAAAAAAATGAGTTGCTAATACCTGTAGCCATTGGTTGGAAAAGGCTTGCTAAGTTGAAGTAGAGTGAATCAGAAAATGATTGGACTCTGAAGCTCTTCATTTGCCTAGAGAATAAAAAATGTTGAAGGAATAAATATATCAACCACCTTCAAACACAAGCAAAGTGCTTCATCATTCAAACAACAACAAATAAAAAGGAAAAGCAAAGTGAGAATGGGGAGGAGAATTTGTCTTCACCCCACTTATTCAAAGAAAGAGATGAAGAACACAATAACAACATGAAAAATAGAGAAAGCACAACAAGCATTATGCATCATTACCTATTTATAAATGAAAGAGTAATGCATTTACTCTTGCCATGTTATTTCCTAGCAATTTAATTCAAATAATTTCCTTGATATATCTATGACTCTTTGAAATTGACAACACTATTTTTCAATCAATGCCAGATTTATTTCAAGTCCTCAAAGAGGAAAGAAATCGATATGATCTCAACATCAAGATATAAGTATTGATCAAGATATAGATATTGAATGAGAAAAAAATCTGTTTGACAATTATATAATTTTTAACTACTGATTAGCATAAAAACATCAAGAATTACCTGCACTTTTAATATACGATCAGACTATTAGCCAAGCCCAAAAAGTTAAGCTCCCTGTTTTGTAACAAAATCAACAATAAGTAGCATGCAAGTCCTTCCTATAACAAATCTAAATGATGACATCAACAAAGATTATGATAAGATCCACAAAAAATTGGCCTAATACTAAAGACAACGACTTAACCAAAGATAGTATACTAAAGACAATGATGGTATAAAGCTTGAATTAAAATATGTATTGCAACAATAGAGCATTAATCATAATCACCAATCACTCAATGGAATGCACAAAAAATTAAGACAAACTTTCTTTGATTACAGAGACAATACAATCAAAATATATACACAAATTATATAAAGCTTGAACATTTGCTGAAGTTTCACCCCCTTCACTAACTTTAGAACTCAACTTTTCCATCATATTTTTGAAAATTATCTTCTTATCCCATCCATGAGCTAGAATATCATTTTTTTCCTGAAAATTTGAGCGAATTTAATCACAAACACATGCACACCGCATATACAAGAAGTTACACCTAGGATCTCTTAGTTGAAAGACCAAGCTCTCAACCAACATACCAAAGTGGCTTGCATAGCTAGAAAGTCTTAATTTTTAAACAAGTTTTCTAGACAAAGCTCAACTCTATCCTAAAAGTTTTCCTCAAGAAGTTTTTGGTAAATTGGATTCACAAAAAATGAAATGAGAAATTCTTCTTGAATTCTTTTCTCGTGTACTGAATAAACTTTCTAATTTTTCTATCTTTTGTAAGCGACTCTCAACTCCATGGTCTTCCTCACTCTGAATTCATGGTGGAATTGTTCAAGCATTCCTCTCTGTGGTCCCGGTTCTCAATATTTTCTCACTTCAGTTCTCTAATTTTTGCCTTATAACCAACCAGACAATGCATCTTGCTTCAGAAGGAATCCCACAGCGAAGTTAAGTACAAATCAACATTAACCCCACAATATATACCTAAAAGTTTGCCTTATGCTCCTTCTCTCAAATGGACTACCGGCTTCCGGCGAAGCCAGCAAAAAAGTAGGAAAATAAGACATAACTGAGTCCTGTTACCTTATTCCCCGTCGACTTCTCCGATTGCAGCATAGAGATGTTGAGATCCCGATCTTCTCGCTTTCGAGAAACAAGAACCATTGGAAGTGTGCGATGATGTTGTCCACAATTAACACTATGCCGAAGCGAGGAAGACGATGAGGAGTGAAGCATTAGGGCTCAATTCTGTATCATTTTCCATCAACGGAGATAAGTGACGTTAGGATTTACATATATACCACCAAAATCTTATGTAATTAGATCTCTAACACCTAGATTTTTTTTTGCATTTATATCAACTAAATCTCTCATATCAGGTCAAAAATATTATCATTTTAACTTAAAAAATGAAATACACATTTGATACGTATGCAAATAAAATTAGAAGTATATATATATATATATA
>JXCR01146371.1:271135-289630 GCA_002079205.1 Phalaenopsis hybrid cultivar
ATATATATATATATATATATATATATATATATATATATATATATATATATATATATATATATATATATATATATATATATATATATATATATATATATATCGTACGTCATAAACAAATTTTCATCATCCGGTATAAATATTGAGTCATAACATGAATCTCGAGATAATATATTGAGCAAGAAACATTCAAGCATCAATTGCGTCACTAACAAATTTTCATCATCCGACACAAATATCGAGGCATGTCATGAATCTCGATATAATATATTGAGCATAAAACATTCAAACATCAATTAAGAGTCATCCAGAGCTCCGATTCCAGCAAACTTATAAGTAAACTGATCGACTCGATGAGATGAACCTAATAATATAAAAACTAGTTCAATTTTAGTCAAATCAAACCCAAATCAAGTCATTGAATCACTTTTGAAAGATTTTCAGACACAAATAGATGGTCAAACGGGTGTCGAATCTGGAAAGTTTATAGTTGAATTGAGCGTCTCGACAAGACGAATCCAATGAGCCCAAGATTGCTTAATTTTGACATCGTTAAAGCATCCAAATGTCCATTAAACAACGTTTGATTGAGGGAGGTTATCTGGATCGTCCGATCAAAATGGTTCATATTACTGCATTCATTGCCCTTAAAGCCCTATAAATATAGTCTCACCTCTCTCATGAGGGGAGAGCTAAAGCCTTGGGAGAGACCTTGTGGTTTTGAGATGGAGCTAAAGTCGAGCACTGCCGCCGACCACTGTCGACCATCGCTGGTCTTCATCAACTGTCGTCGAACACCGTCGCCCGCAGTCGAAGACCAATGATCGTCGTCGACCACTGCCGACAGTCTTTGAACACCGTTGACTGCCATCGAACATGCAAAATCTATTAACCCTCTCCCATCTGTGGGACAAGAGCATACCACTACAATCTATGTGCCACTTACGACTTATGTGGTTATCAGCTCATACAATTCCTGAATCTGGTCCGAACGAACTACAAACGTCATCAATACTCGCCCCAACGACCTACGTGGTCATCAGCTCATGCAACTCTCGACTCCGGTCCCCGCGACTTACGAACTTCATTAATACTCGTCAAATACAGTCTACGTAGTCCACAGCTCCCGCAACTGCTTATTATGACTTCTTTGACCAATCAACGCTTCAAGAGCAACCACCTACAACACTCACAACAGACTACTGCCTCCACGACAATCAACAATGACAGTTGCAACTTGATATCACCAAGAACTGTAGCCATATTATAATTATACAACTTTCTAATTTCATCTTCCCTAATTTAGAAGATGAATAAATCTGTGTACTCATCATTCATAGTGAATTATTTCAACAAGTTTAGATTCAAATAATTACAATTGTAAAACCTTGTACTCTATTTGTAGAGTGCGAGTGATATGAAATAACTATTAATAATCCATAAATATAATTTTCCAAAATTAAATGGTTGTTTGGGATTACTTTTGATTTTGATTTTTGATTTTTGATTTTTTTGATTTATTAATATCTTTACTTGAAATGAAAAATACTTGACAAGTTATAATATGCTAGTGTTTTAAAAAGACATGAAGAAAAACTTTTAGGTATTTTGAGTGCTTTTGGAAAACGACTTAATTTGTTTTGAAAATAAACAAACAGAAGTGATCCAAAAAAACCCCAAAACTATGCTTCAAACATATATAAAAGCTTGAAGATGACAAAATTAACTTGTATAAATGCATTTGAAAATAAAGTTTATGATAGAAGAAAATATAAGCGTGCATATAATCATTTAGTATTATGTAATAGACCTTACTCACATATTATATTTGATCTTAAGGTAAGATGAGTTGATCATATCTCATTTGTATCTCATAGCTTGAAGACAACCTCACATGTGAAGGGGTTTCTATATAATCTTCCATCATAATCATGTCCCAAGTTTAGCTAATAGAACGAAATAATTTGGTTGATGAGATTTTATTGGAAGCTTAAATGAATCATTATGTCACGAGTTCTCCTTAATGAGAAGTAAGAAATTGGGAATGGATATACTGGGAGAGCAAATTTTTTTATTGGGACTTCAAGTAAAACAAAAAGAGAATGATATCTTTATATTTCAAATTAAATGCACAATTGACTTGTTGGGACAATTTGATAACTATCTTGGACTTAGATGAATAAGAAAAAAACATACAAATAACAAACTTTATAGAAACATGATTAATTCTCCTTTATATCTCACTACGAGTAGGCCTGAGATGGTATTTGTTGCATGTGTTTGACTAATTTTCAAGTCAAACGTAAGGAATCTTATTTTACTATTGCTAAGTTGATATTTTTATATTTGATAGGCACATCTATGTTAGGCTTGTGTTATCTTTAATTTTAATCTCGAGTCTAAAAGATGTGTTGATTAATACTGTCTAGGACCACTAAGATGTTGTCTACTAAAGGTTGGCTACAGTTGACCTCACTTTTATTGAGGTCTAATTTTTCTTCCTTAAAAGCTTAAGATTTAGCCATAGGACTTTCATGTTGAATATCTTAGAGGACTAGTGATGGAACCCTATTCCATTAGAAATTTTAAACATCTCTTTACTCTTCTTGGGGTTCCACATATTTGTATTGATCTCTAGCACTTAAAAGGTTGAACCCAACATGGGGGAGCTCAAGGGGATCCCCCATATGATTGTCAGGTCTTAGGGCTACCCTGAGTGGCTTGGTCATGGTCTTGGTCAGGCACACACACACATAATCCTAAACCCTAAAAACCATTCACCCTTTTTCCCTCTCTTTTGGGAACTCATGTGAGTGGTCCCCCAAACCCTTAGCATTTGGCTAGAATGGCTAGGACCAACACATGGAGGATCCAAAGTGAGCTTCCCCTTGGTCTCATGGCTCAAAGAGGGTAATATCATGGTTAGAATCTCCAATGGCCTTCAATTCCACCTAAACACCATCATTAGCCTTTTACTCCCAAAGTTTTCCAAAATTACAAAAATTTCTCTCATGTCCCAAAAATTTCCAAAACATCCAAATTCACTCCAAACATCCCCAAAACCAATCCTAACCACCCAAGTAAACCAATTGCACCCAAATCCATCAAAATTGGCCAAAATTCCTAAATTTCCCTTAAGTGTCTAAAGTCTTCAAATCACCCATAATTCCCACCAAATTCATTTCAAACTTCCTCAATTTCAAATCCGAATCAAATTTCACCATGTCCAAACCCAAGTGAGACTAAGTTCTAGCCCAATTCCCCCGATTTTCAAACCCTAATTTCAATTTAAACCTGAACCTTAATTTTGACACTAACACTAAATTCCACCAAATTGGCCTATGTGACTAATCTAATTCCACCAAATTTACATCCTAAAATATTTATAACAATTTTTTAAACTCATTTGAGCCTTCACTTGACTTGGGTCCAAGCCCAAACCAAGCCTAAGCCCAATTCTAAGCCCAAAAACCAATTTTAAGCCTAACCATAAATCAAGCCTATTCTTTGTAAGTTAACTCATGCTTAGTTACACCAGCCACATTTCAAACCCTAAGGGGCTGATCACGTCACCAAATCCACCCAAATCTTGGACATGGACCAATGGTCCCTTAAATCATGCAAATTCCCTACTAAATTTGGCTAAGCTCTCTATCCCATGCAATCAACCCTCAAGCCCCAATGTAATCACAATTAAACCTACCATTAAATCTCCTGACCTTGCTAACCACCTCCCCTGGCCTAGCTAGCTGGTCTAGTCAACGGAAAACCCAAAATCGAGAAGCCCCTCCTTGGCTTAAACCCTAATTCCGCCCATCTAGTATGTCAACCTCCCATTGGTCACTTGCGTAGAATTCCCCTCCACCTAAGCTGCACTTGGTAGTCATGGCCTAGCATATAAAAAAGGCCCCTCTCATAGACAAATGAGAAGAAGTGCTCCGGTTTAGAGGAAACTCTGCCCAATTGTCTTCAAACCCTTCTAGCACTTACACGAAGCTCACTCCCACTATTTCAAGCTCTCCCACCACTAAAAATATGCACATGAAAAAAATATTTCAGTGCTAATCTTGATGAGATTTAACAGTTCAAAGAAGAAGAGTATAACAAGGGAGGGCTCACCAACAGAAGAACATGATGCCCACTTATCTGACTAAATGCAATCATCCGAGCCAAAGTAAGCAAGACCAGAGTAGATTGAGCCACAATAGACAAGTAAATGATCCAACTATAAACTGTTTGGTCAGAAACGAGACAAAAAGCCATGCGAGCAAATCACCACATAGAAGCCAACCCAAGGAAAAACTCAACACTTCCTAAATTTGGTTAAGCTCTCTATCCCATGCCATCAGCCCTCAAGCCCCAATGTAATCACAATTAAACGTTCCATTAAACCTCTTGAACTTGCTAGCCACCTCCCTTGGCTTGGTCTGCCGACCTAGTCGCCGGAAAACCCAAAACCTAGATGCCCCTCCTTCACTGAAACCCTAATTCAACCCATCCAGTGTGCCAAACTCCCATTGGTCACTTGTGCCTAATTCCCCTCCACCTAAGCTGCACTTTGGCCACTCTGGCTTGCCTTGTTGGCAGTCATGGCCTGGCCTATGAATAAGACCCCTCTCACGACCAAATGGGAATAAGTGCTCCATTTTAGGGGAAACTCTACTCAATTGTCTTCAAATCTTTTTAGCACTTGCACGAAGCTCACTCCCACCATTTCAACCTCTCCCCACGACTAAAATATGTACATAAAAAACATGCACTTCAAAAAAAATATTTCAGCGCTAATCCTGATGAGATTTAACAGTTCAAAGTAGAAGAGTATAACGACGAAGGACTCACCAACCAAAGAATGTGATGCCTACTTATCTGACTAAATGCAGTCATCCGAGCTAAATTAAGCAAAACCAAAGTAGATTGAGCCACAATAGACAAGTAAACGATCCAACTCCAAACCGTTTGGTCAGAAGTGAGACAAAAAGCCATGCAAGCCAATCACCACATAGAAGCCAACCCAAGGGAAGACTCAACCCCTTAGCATCTTCAATCATACTAAGAAATTCAAATGCCTCCCTCGCTTCCCATCAATTATCAAAGGTGATAACTAGAATTGATCAGTTGAACAACAATGTCGATCAAGCCCAGCCGATCGAACTTGTCGTGCCAACCTGAAGCCAGTCAAACTCAGTCGACGAAGCCCGAGAACAACAAAGCGATTGAATCATAAATATAAAATATCAAGAGGGCCATGTACGTCCCTCTTTAAAGTAGTGAAAAAATGTAAAATTACTGCATTATAATATCTTCCTTATAAATAGGAAGATCATTTCATGAATAAAGCACGACGTATAATTATTTCTTAATGTTCACTTCTCTCTCTGTTTCTATCTCTCTATCTCCTTACGCTATATTCCTTAGGTATAATTTACGGACAAATCAGGACTCAACAATGTTGAATAATCCTTTAAACTTCAAAAAAAATTACACGAAGAATTACACATAGAATAAAATAAGAGCAATGAATAAGGATAATACTTTTTCTAGTTGAGAGAACTTGCAATCATTTGTTCTGAAAGTGAAGCTAGATATAAAGAAGTAGATATCGATGCCCTAATTAATCTCTTCTCCTAGCTATTGTAGAAATCCACATGAAAATTATTATGGGTCATTAACATACATAGCACACAATTCTTATGTAATCATACTTAACATTTCATATTTACATGCATAACATACAAATCTTTAACATCAAATCAAAAGTATCACAATTATTAATTTTTTAAAAGTGAAATGCACATTTTCATGCATAGGAATGTAAATAAAATAAAATCAAAGGTGACATTGACAAAGAGCTTCTTATTTTACAAGAATAAAAAATAATAAAATTTTTACCTTCTTGAACAAGTAGAACTCCCATAACAAGTACCTAACCCTCTTCTATATATATATATATATATATATATATATATATAGATTGGCCAAAGGGGGACCCCCCAACCAACCCCATGATTAATTGGAGGCAAAGTGGGTGTGTGTGATGTGTGATGTGAGAATGATTAAGTATGAATGAAACCAGAGTTAAAAGACAACCATATTGAAAAATGAAGTGTGAATTGAGTTATGTAAGCATCCCTTGGAGTATCAAAAATGAATCAAGTTATGTTGTAGCCATCATTTTTGAAATCAAATGTGAATAAATTTTAAATTGGTAGCCACCAATACTGAAAATCAAAACTAAATGGTATCCAAAATAATTTATAAAATTAGACTCTATACTGAACAATAAATTTATAAACTTGGTGAGAAACCCAAACAAGCATCTAAAATTTATTTAAAATGCACAATTGTGATCAATGACATCTTGTTATTAAAATCTATGCAAAAAAGAAGAAATTTATGTTTGAGAACCTAAATTGATCAAACCACCTCTATGAAGTTTAGATAGTCTCATGAAACAATCTAATTGAGACCCCTAAATGTTGATGGCTCATTGTGCCACCACTGGTCCTCATTGTGCCACCACTGGTCATATTCTCATAGGAAAGAAATGTCTGCAAAATCCTATGGAGCAAGGAGGAGTCAAATTACATACATAGTATCATACTTATACATGAAAATATGTATTTCTTTTTTCAGGTGGTATAAATACTCCTCTTTGCAACACATTCTACAGACTCAAAAATAACAAAATCAATCAATCAATCCAAAAAAAAAAAAATTCCATTCTTCACTGTACAACAGACTGAAGAAAAACTGAACACCTGATCTCTGCAACACATTCTACAGAACCAGAAAGGAAGAAGACTGAAGAACTTGAATCTCTCAACCATCAACAACGATCTGAGCTCTCCCAAACCTCAACGGAACACTCCCCGCTCCTCGCCACTACCATTCTTTTACCTCCAAAAGCCATCTGCAAAATCCTCGCTCCACCCATATCCTTCTCCCTCCCCAACAAATTCCTCCTCATCACCTTCTTCTCAAACTCCATTGCCGCCACCACCGCCACCTCGCTCCACACCTCTATATCCCCTCCGCGGCTGCAAAACACCTGCCTTCCTTCGCTCTCAATCCTACACCCCTTCCCTTCCTTCTTCCCACCATTCCAANGAGACTGAAGAACCTGAATCTCTCAACCGTCAGCAACGATCTGAGCTCTCCCAAACCTCAACGGAACACTCCCCGCTCCTCGCTACTACCATTCTTTTACCTCCAAAAGCCATCTGCAAAATCCTCGCTCCACCCATATCCTTCTCCCTCCCCAACAAATTCCTCCTCATCACCTTCTTCTCAAACTCCATTGCCGCCGCCATCGCCACCTCGCTCCACACCTCTATATCCCCTCCCCGGCTGCAAAACACCTGCCTTCCTTCGCTCTCAATCCTACACCCCTTCCCTTCCTTCTTCCCACCATTCCAACTCCCTCCGCCAAGCCGAAACCATGGCTCCCCTGCATCTAGTTTCCTCAAATCCGCCATGAACACATCTCCAGAGTTCGCTCCCACCTTAAACATTGCAGATAGCTCATCCGAAACCGTGACATCCGCAAAGCAGTCATCTTTCTCCTTCAAATCGAAAATTGCANCGGCTCCCCTGCATCTAGTTTCCTCAAATCCGCCATGAACACATCTCCAGAGTTCGCTCCTACCTTAAATATTGCAGATAGCTCATCCGAAACCGTGACATCCGCAAAGCAGTCATCTTTCTCCTTCAAATCGAAAATTGCAGCAGGGGTACCTCCGGCACGGATGTCCCACAGCTGAATGTTACCGACAACACCAGAAGGACTCCAGTGCGATCCGGCAGTCATGAGGAGATTGAGCGATGGAACCCATTTGAGCTTTGTTGCCGGAATGGCGGAATCGAGCTCAGCTCCATAGATCTCGCGGCGAGAGATTTCATAAACAGGGCGGAAATCGCCGCCGGAGTTGAGATCAAAAGCGACGATAGCGCTGGCGTTGCGGCGGCCGGATTCGTAGCTGGAGAAAAGGAGTTGACGGTCGGCGGATGCGCAGACTGATTGAACGGTGGCTCCGGGAGCAGAAGGATGGGGGTACCAGTTTAGGGTTTTGCGAAGAGAGCCTGAGCTGAGGTCGAGAATTTGCAGGCCGGGAAAATCGGCTGCTCCAGCGAAAGCANGGATAGCGCTGGCGTTGCGGCGGCCGGATTCGTAGCTGGAGAAAAGGAGCTGACGGTCGGCGGATGCGCAGACGGATTGAACGGTGGCTCCGGGAGCAGAAGGATGGGGGTACCAGTTTAGCGTTTTGCGAAGAGAGCCTGAGCTGAGGTCGAGAATTTGCAGGCCGGGAAAATCGGCTGCTCCAGCAAAAGCGAGAGAAGAGTTGCGGAGGCAGAAGAGGGAGTCCACAGCGGGGAGAGAGGTTAAGAAAGTCTTCCGGCGACGAAGGGAGAAGTCGAAAGATGAAATCTTGGAACCGTGGGCGGCAAGGAGTTCGCCGGAAGGGGAAGCAGAGAGTGCGGTGACGGGATCACGGCCAGGAAGAGGGAGAAGAAGTGAGCGGCGGAGAGAGAGGGAGGAGGAAGAAGAAGAGGAGGAAAGAAGTAGACGAGGATCGATGCCGTAGAACTCGGCCTCGGCGGCGAGGTCTGAGATATCGTCGGCCGCTGCGGCGGAGGGGAGTCGGCCGGTGCGGAGGAAGGCGAGAAGGGAGGCGAAGAGATCGGGATCGCGATCGATGAAGGAAGGAGGGGAAGAGAGAAGAGAAGATGCTCCGGCGGCGGCTAGGGTTTGCGATGTGGTTTGGAAGACGCGGCCGCCGACGTTAAGGGTAACGATGGAGGGTTCCGGCAGCTTATGGGGGAGGAGGAGAGCGGCGGTGGTGATTCCGTCGAAGGGTGGCATCGTCGGAATAGTTTTTTATTGTTTTCTGTGTTGAGTTTTGGGGAAGAAGGAGATAGGTAAACCCTAACTTATATGTGAGGAGGAGGAGGGGAAGAAGAGGTTGAAGTCAAAGGGATGGATGGTCAAAATATGTGAACGGGTTGACCTAGTCGAGGGAATTGATGGAAGGTTCATTGAGTTTAGAGGCAGTCGACAATTGTAATTGTTTTTTAAAATGTGCTTACATTAATTATATTAAATCATTTANAAGAAGAGAAGATGATCCGGCGGCGGCTAGGGTTTGCGATGTGGTTTGGAAGACGCGGCCGCCGACGTTTAGGGTAACGATGGAGGGTTCCGGCAGCTTATGGGGGAAGAGGAGAGCGGCGGTGGTGGTGCCGTCGAAGGGTGGCATCGTCGGAATAGTTTTTTATTGTTTTCTTTGTTGAGTTTTGGGGAAGAAGGAGATGGGTAAACCCTAACTTATAGGGGAGGAGGAGGAGGGGAAGAAGAGGTTGAAGTCAAAGGGAGGGATGGTCAAAATATGTGAACCGGTTGACCTAGTCGAGGGAATTGATGAAATGTTCATGAGTTTAGAGGCAGTCGACAATTGTAATTGTTTTTTAAAATGTGCTTACATTAATTATATTAAATCATTTAGTTTTATTGTTAGGTATCAAAAAATTGTCATAATAGAGGGAATTTCTTATTTAAAATTGATGCGTGCTAAAAAATTTACAGCGGTTGAGTAATAAATTATTGTCTTAATTTTGTACGAAAGTTCAAAACACACACATGAAATAGAAAAAAACGGCGATGACTTCAAAATTTTTTACGTGAAAAAGCCGTAAGGGAAAACCACGAGGTCTGACCCAGTTGCGGAAATCCACTATTGATTGATGATTACAGAAATCCCTTAATAACTATATTTTTCAAGGTACAACGTCGACTGACGATGTCTGGTTGGTGGTGATCGATGACGGTAGGTGGAGGTTGACGACGGTCGGCGGGGTCTCCGACGGTCAACGGTGGTCGTCGACAATCGGCGATAGTCGACGGTGGTCGATGACGGAGGTCGGCTGTGGTCGACGACAGAGGTCGGTGGTGGTCGACGACGATTGGTGGTGATGCTGAGCTGCAACTTCTCATCAAGGTCTCTGGCTCTCTTTAGACTTCATCCCCCCATCATGAGAGAGATGTCTCTATATATAGTGTTTTGGGTGCAATTAATGCAGGAATAAGAACCATTTTGATCGGACGGTTCAGAGAGCTTCCCTCGATCATACTACGTTTAATGGACAATAGAGTGTCTTAATGATGTCAGAATTGAGTGATCTTGGGCTCGTTGCATTTGTCTTGTCGAGTCGCTAGATTTGAGTATAAACTTGTCATGTTTGACAGCCGTTTGACTTTCCAAATATGTCCGGAAATCTTTCAAGGGTGTTTTAATGACTTGATCTGAGCTTGATTTGACTCAGATTGGACTATTTTTTATATCATTAGGTCTGTCTCATCGAGCCGGTAAGTTTGGTTGTAAGTTTGTTGAAATCAGAGCTCTAGATGACTTTTATCAAGATTTGAATGTTTCTTGTTCAAAATATCGTCTCGGGATCCATGTCATGCTTCAAGATTCGTGCAGAATAATAAAAATTTATTGGTGCCGTATCAAAAATCCCATAAAAATATAAAGTTAAGGGTAGCTTTTGGGAGAAAAAAAATCTTATAAAAGTTATCACACCAAGTTGAAATAATATTAGTAATGTATATTTTGTATTAAATATATATTATGTATTTCTACAAATTAAAGAGATGATATGAACAATAATGGATGACTTTCATGATGAAGGTTGGAAAATTCTTATGTTATTGGTGTTATATTCAATTGTTTCAGGTAGAGAAAGAGAGAAAGAAACATCATAGGCTACAAACTTTTGTTTAGCGAATCTTATCATAATCGACTGAGGAATCTTCTCCAAAGCTTTGACCTATCTTAGCTTTACAGATGTTGTTTCTCATGCTTGTCGTTGAATTGTCGGTCAATCGCTTACCTCGGAGAGTAGCTTTATATTCTCAGCCATTCATTATCTTAGAGATTCATGCTGGTAATTCTGGCGTATACAAAATCNTAAAAAATTGTCATAATAAAGGGAATTTCTTATTTAAAATTGATGCGTGCTAAAAATTCTCGACGGTAGAGTAATAAATTATCGTCTTAGTTTTGTACGAAAGTTCAACACACACACATATGAAATAGAAAAAAACGGTAATGACTTCAGAAATTCTTATGTGGAAAATCTGTAAGGGAAAACCACGGGGTCTGACCAGTTGCAGAAATTCACTATTGATTGATGATTACAGAAATCCCTTATCCCACAGACGAAAAATAATAACTATATTTTTCAAGGTACAACGTCGACTGACGGCGTCTGGTTGGTGGTGATCGATGACGGTAGGTGGAGGTTGACGACGGTCGGTGGTGGACGTCGGCGATCGACGATAGTCGACGACGGTCGATGACGGAGGTAGGCTGTGGTCGACGACCGAGGTCGGTGGTGGTCGACGACGATTGATGGTGATGCTGAGCTGCAGCTTCTCATCAAGACCTCAGACTCTTTTTAGACTTTCTCTCTCCCCCCCTTCATGAGTGAGATGTGACTATTTATAGTGTGTTGGGTGCAATTAATGTAGGAATATGAACCATTTTGATCGGACGGTTCGGAGAGCTTCCCTCGATCATACAACATTTAATGGACATTGGAGTGCCTTAATGATGTCAGAATTGAGTGATCTTGGGTTCGTTGCATTTGTCATGTCGAGTCGCTCGATTTGAGTATAAACTTGTCATATTTGACAGCCATTTGACTTTCCAAATGTGTCCGAAAATCTTTCAAGGGTGGTTTAATGACTTGATCTGAGCTTGATTTGACTCAGATTGGACTATTTTTTATATCATTAAGTCATTCTCATCGAGCCGGTAAGTTTGGCTGTAAGTTTGTTGAAATCAGAGCTCTAGATGACTTTTATCAAGATTTGAATGTTTCTTGTTCAAAATATCATCTCGGGATCCATGTCATGCTTCAAGATTCGTGCAGAATGATGAAAATTTATTGGTGCCGTATCAAAAATCCCATAAAAATACAAAGTTAAGAGTAGCTTTTGGGAGAAAAAAATTCTTATATGAAAAATAGCAAAATTATTACACCAAGTTGAAATAATATTAGTAATGTATATTTTTTATTAAATATATATTATGTATTTCTACAAATTAAAGAGATGATATGAACAATAATGGATGACCTTCATGATGAAGGTTGGAAAACTCTTATGTTATTGATGTTATATTCAAGAGAAAATTGATGGCTTATTCAATTGTTTCACTTAGAGAAAAAGAGAAAGAAACATCATATGCTAATAACTTTTGTTTAGTGAATCTTATCGTAATTGATTGAGGAATCTTCTCCAGAGCTTTAACATATCTCAGGTTTACAGATGTTGTTTCTCGTGCTTGGCGTTGAATTATCGGTCGATCGCTTAGGAATCTTCTCCAGAACTTTGACATATCCCAGGTTTACAGATATTGTTTCTCATGCTTGGCGTTGAATTGTCGGTCGATCGCTTACCTCAGAGAGAAGCTTTATATTCTCAGTCATTCATTATCTTAGAGATTCATGCTGGTAATTCTGGCGTATACAAAATTTATTTCCAGTCATCTCATTTTAAATTATCATTCAATTATTTTACTAAGAATTTACAAACTCAAATATATTTTTAAAAAATGAAAATTTATAATGCATTTTGAAAATAATGGATTAAGAGAAATCATGCTTATTATAAAATTACTACTTGAAAAAATACGATAGAATGCAATTATTACTAATTAAAAATGTAATAAAACGATAATCATTTTGTTATGGATTAATGTATTAGAAGAAAATATATAAAAAAAAATAAATGTTTTTAGAAATTATTACGAAAGAACTCATGCATAACTAAAGTTTATAATAAAAGCATATGCCTTCGAGCATTAAATGAGAAATGATAGTGAATTAAATAGTGTATCAATAATGTATTTAATTATTTGGTTCATTAATAATACTTCATAATTACATAGAATTGAAATTAGATTAGCTTAATTAAGAAGATAAATTCAAAATTATTTGAGGGTTACAAAATATGTTTAATTAGTGATATTAATGTGCTAAGTTGTTAGCAAATATAGTGATGGTTTGAAGTATAAAATAGACAAAAAAAAAAGCATCACAAACAAAAAACTATTGCATCAGGAATTATGATCAATCAGGGTCTGTCATATGTACAGACAAGCTCACTTATGTAGTAAGTTAATTTTTTTTATCAAAATTAGTCTGTCTGTACACGTGATAGGTCCTGATTAGATTCTTGATGTAACATTTTTTCATCCCAAAGATACCATAATTTGCACGCACAAGCTGACCAAAATAATGTGGGTCGTATTCAAAATATTTATATTATTTTGCGGGAATATTTTCTTATGGGTTTTTCTTTTTAATATATTGACAAAAGAAGAGAAGATATTTTAATTAAATTTTTCGAAAAAAATTTTCTTTTAATTCTATATTATTTTTACTCCTTTTTTAAAAAATATTTTTTGCTGCCACAATTTGACTTCAAATCAATATTGTTAGAATAATTGTCATTTACTAAGAGGAGGCCAAGCATTCAACGTGGCCTATCTTTGACGATATATTAAGCATGGACGATAATATTTTCGGTTTTTCTTTCTAAATTTTCAAAAATCACTTTTTTTTTTTGGAGCAATATAAATATATGCCAACCAGATCCTTTGCGTATCTATCATCTAAACTTTACTTTTCTTATTTGATGCGTGCTAGAAAATTTGTGGCGGTAGGGTAATAGATTATTGTCTTAATATTACACGTGAATTCAACACACACAGATAAATGAAGGGAATCAAGCAGAAGGTGACACCTCGAGTTTTTACTTGAAAAATCCTTGAAAGAGGGAAAAACCACGGGATCTGACCCAGTTGAAATAATCAATTATGAATGATGAGTATGTAGGTTCATTCTTCTCCTAAATTAGTGAAGATGAAGTTATAAATTTGTATAACTATAATCTAGTTGCAATTCTTAGTGACAGCAACTTGAAAGGGTCATTGTTGATTGTTTGTGGAGATAGTAGTCCGTCGTGAGTGTTGTAGATGGTTGCCCTAGAAGCGTTGATTGACCAGAGAAATCGTAGTAAGCAGTTGCGGGAACTGTGGACCACATAGGCCGTAGTGGCGAGTATGAATAACGTCCGTAGGTTGTGGGGGCCAGAGTCAGGAGCTGCACGAGCTGTGAACAACATAGGTCATATGGGCGAGTATGAATGACGTCCGTAGTCCGCGGGAGCCGGAGTCGGCAACTGCATGAGCTGATGACCACCAAGGTCGTTGGGGCAAGTGAATGACATACGTAGGTCGCGGGGGCCAGAGTCGGGAGCTGCACAAGCTGTGAACCATGTAGGTCGTAAAGATAAGTATGAATGACATCCGTAGGTTGCGGGGGCCGGAGTCGAGAGCTGCACGAATTGTGGATCATGTTGGTCGTAGGGGTCAGTCTGAATTACTTCTGTAGGTCGCGGGGGTCAGAATCGGGAGTTGCACAAATTGCGGACCACGTAGGTCGTCGGGCAAGTATGAATGACGTTCGTAGGCCGTGGAGGCCGGAGTCGGGAGTTGCATGAGCTGATGACCACGTAGGTCATCATTTGCACATGAATCGTAGTGTTGAGCTCTTGTCCAACAGATGAGAAAGTGTTACTAGATTTTCCAAGTTATAACATTGACTGACGATGTCCGGTTGGTGGTAGTCAACGACGGTCGGCAGTGGTGGACTATAGTTGGCGGTGATTGACGACAGTTGATGCGCCCCTAGTGTGTGTTGTTTTTCTGCATGTTTTATGTCAATTTAAATCTCAGGTAACAATGCTAAAAACTTGACCCGTCTCAAAATTATGCAGTAATTTAGCTTCCAAAATGTGACAAAAAACTTGACCCAATTTATATTATATATTTAATGTGCAAAATTGAAATGTTATATAAAATGTATAAAATAGTTCACACACTAGTGCTTCTACACAAGTGCACATATCGCTTCAAGTAATATAGGATATTCTTTAAAAACCTCAGTATGGATCCTACAGAGAAGCGCAGTAAGAAATCCCTTAGGCTAATTCTAGTCTATTACTATCAAGTCTTAGTTTGAAATATGCAAATTTTTAATAACATAAATCACAATATTTAAACTATATAAATTAAAGTAGAAAGACAAGTTAAAATGAGTTTAATTAATGATAAAGAAAAAGTAACTAAAAGAACTAAATTTACTAAACTAATTTCTAAACTTCAAAGTTAAATTTACTAAGACTAAATAAAGNAATTCAAATTCGTCGCGGCAAGGAGCTTGGAGCTAGCATGGTGGGCAGCACGGCCATCTTCAACAACAAAACCCGTCTTCCACAGCTAAATCAATTTTGCTTCCTTAAACTTAAACAACAAAGCCATTAGACTTTGAGGTTGTTTGCTTATGCAACGTAAATCCTCACCTTATCTTTAGGCCTTTGTACAGCCCTACTATACAATATAAGCCCTAACTCGCCTTAGGATTTTGAGGTTGTCGTTTGTAATGACCTAAATCCTCACTTCTTCTAGGCTATTTATGTGATAGTTTCACACGAATGTAAAGCCTAACTAATAAAATTTGCAGGATGAAACACTTAAATTTTTCTCCTCAAAAATGAAGCCAAACAATAGGATAGCTTGGGAAGTCACCGAGGTTCTCCTCTGGATCCATGACATCCCCTAGTTCTTCCAGACTCTACAACAAAATGTTCCAAATTTGAACCAATCCCCTTTCACACCTCTACGTCCGATTTCCTCTAAAACAAAATGGGTTCTCCTCTGGATCCATGACATCCCTTAGTTCTTCCTCCTTTGGATTCTACAATAAAATGTTCCAAATTTGCTAGATCCATGACATCCCCTAGTTCTTCTTTCTTTGGATTCTACAATAAAATGTTCCAAATTTGAGAACCCATGACATCCCCTAGTTCTTCCTCCTTTGGACTCTACAACAAAATGTTCCAAATTTGAACCCGACATCCCCTAGTTCTTCCTCCTTTAGATTCTACAATAAAATGTTCCAAATTTGAACCAATCTCTTTCACACCTCTATGTCTGATTTCGTTGAAGAGTCCCACCCTTTGAAATTCCTTGAAGATAATTCAACCTCTACGTCCAATTTCGTTGAAGAGTCCTACCCTTTGAAATTCCTTGAAGATAATTTTTCCCACACCTCTACGTCCGATTTCGTTGAAGATTCCTACCCTTTGAAATTCCTTGAAGATAATATTTCTTGATTTTCTCTAGTCCTTCTTCCTTTGGATTCTACAATAAAATGTTCCAAATTTGAACCAATCCCCTTTCACCTTAGTTCTTCTTCCTTTGGATTCTACAATAAAATGTTCCAAATTTGAACCAATCCCCTTTCACCCTCCTCCTTTGGATTCTACAATAAAATGTTCTAAATTTGAACCAATCCCCTTTCACACCTCTATGTCCGATCTCATTGAAAAGTCCTACCCTTTGAAACTCCTTGAAGATAGTATTTCCTGATTTTTATCGAGAGTCTTCTTAGGTGTCAATCTCATTGAAAAGTCCTACCCTTTGAAACTCCTTGAGGATAATATTTCCTGATTTTTATCGAGAGACTTCTTAGGTGACTTTGGTCATTTAAGAAGTAATTAACTATAGGGGCTTGCCCTTATAGGAAGCATGTCCGAACCCAGCTTAAAATAAATCCAATTTAATCCTTTATTTTAAATAGGGGAACTCATCGACAAATACAAATGATTTCACAGACCAGACGGATGTCATACTTCTTTTTAGTTTATTTTATCGATCTTCATCCTCAAGTCTTGTGTTTATCCTTCGGGATAGATACAGGGTTTGAGGTAAAGTGCTCTTTCATTTAAATTATGAAAAATATAGGGTCAGTTTGATTTCATACTTTTCTAAACTTCAACGTCCTTCCGAAGCGGGTGATGGGATTTCGATTCCAGTGACCGACAGCTTCTTACGGGCAACTCCCCTCCAACCAAAAATAGCGCCGACAAGGACCCTACCAAGTTATGAATTGTGGCCTCTTTTGAACTTAAACCATCAATGCCTCTTTGCTTTCAGTATTTGCTCCTACTTTCATTTTATAATATATACATGATTATGAATGCTAATATTTCAGTGGGAGCAGCGAGAAGATGACATGTATGCATTTATAGTTTATTTATTATCAATTTATTTCTGTGATTTACCACTGCTTTAATGTAACATGCATGCTTGGTTGAAATACTTTTCAAAAATTAAAACAAACAGTTTTTAAAATTAAGATAAAATCTTTTAAAACTAAGACCTAAACATTTTCAAAACAAAAAAATAAACATAATACATCCTTTTGAATTTACAGGAGTCCCTTGGATGAGGTAACCTACGACTACTAACGATACCTCCCCAGTTTAAATGGGTTTAACCACTTATTTAGATGAATTAAATTTAAAAGAAAAAATTGGTACTCGAATGAGGGAACCGTGGGATCCTAATCGGTGTCACTCTAATCAACTTTAACCCCCATAACACTTGAACAATAATAAAACATGTCAAAAAAAATTGCAAAACCTTTAACCTTGAACTTAGAGTTGTCACTTCGATGAGGAGCTCAGAGCTAACTCTGTGGATAGCCCAATAAGAATGCACAAAAGACAACTTCGAGAGAGCAACCTGTTCTACAACAATACATCTTTCCTTAGAATTAAATAATAAGCCATAGGGTTTTAGGGTAGCTTGTTTGGCACAACGTAAATCCTCAACTCATCTTTAAACCTTTTGGTGCGGGTGGATTTAGTGTGTTAATTTTGTAAAAAATTTTCAATATTACAAAATACACACGACAGATACAATAACAAATATGTAAATTAATCCCAAAAAAATGACTTCAGTTAAAATATTTTTTTTAAAAAAATCTTTAATGTGCTAAATCGCTTTTAAAAATAATTCAAGTATACGCATCACTCAAGTAATAAAAGGCTTTAATGGAGTTCTAGATATCAATCTCATAAGGAAGTTGGAAATGCTTATAGATAAGTTTTTAAGATTATAATGTAAAGTACAATTTTTAAAACTACACAAAAAGTAAAGTGCAAAGTTTGAATATTAAGTAACAAGTGAATTCTATTTAAAATACTGTTGAAAGACGAAGTTAACTAAACTAAATGCTAAACTTTCAAAAGCAAACTTACAAAAATTAAACTAAATTTTTATGACAGAAAGTTCAAATTTAAGAAAGAATCATTCCCCTTTACAATGAGTATATGGATTGTGAAGAAATTAAAATCATTTANATGTGACGAAGAGTTCAAATTTAAGAAAGAATCATTCCCCTTTACAATGAGTATATGGATTGTGAAGAAATTAAAATCAATTGAAAAAATATATATAAACTTTTTTGTGTCAAATATGAGCAATCTTATTCTTTACTCTCTTCCAAGTGCTATAAAGAACATTGACTAATCAAAAGTTTGGTCCCTAATTTCGTGGTTAGGCTGGGAGGATACCAGCTGCCACT
>JXCR01146371.1:289653-325036 GCA_002079205.1 Phalaenopsis hybrid cultivar
CTGCCACTCCAGAGCTCCTACTACTCCCTCTCCTGAGGGCTAACAATCTCGCATCAGTTTCCAATCAACTGGACTAAATTGGAGATTTTAATATATCACCTTAAAATCTCCAATTCTGCATCCAACAAAGTATATTTCCTTATTTATTTGCACCCAACTCCATGGATGAAATATTCTCCTATGAAATCAAATGTAATTCTTCTAATGTTGTAGAAATCATAGCCATTTCAGAACAAATGTTTCTCAACACATTTTAACATTTCAATTGGCCAAATTGAAAAGTAAATGAAGATATGAGTTTAAATCATCACAAATTATTAATATTTAAAATAGTATAAAATAAAATCAATTCTTTACAAAATCATATCTCAAAGTAGGAAGAAGAATAAAAAAAACTACTCAGAATTCATGAGAAGAATACGACAAAAACGAATTTCATTAAAAATAAGTTTACAAAACAAAAGAAATAAAAGATACAACTTATCTCACAATTTTTCCGAAACAAATTTCTAGAAGTTCTCTTTAATTCTTTCTCTCTTTACAAGCACCCTCAATTCTCTCATAGAAATGTAATGAAGAAGAAATCTCTCACCTTCCATCTCCTCTTACAATTCTTGAAGAAAATCTACAAACCCTTATCTCTCTCTCTCACGCCACACACACACACACACACACACACACACACACACACACACACACACGTCCCCTAAAACTCTTCTTCAAGCTATATAATTCCCTTTCTTTTATATAAGATTGTCTCCCTCAAAAAAGAATTCAAATTTTCTCCTAAGTTCTATCCAAAATTCAACTCTTTTGAATTTAAAAAATATGTCTATTGATCCAAAAGACATATCCCTTCATAAAAGAACCTTCCAAAGTGTTTAGATGCATTGAATCACTCCAAGAGATGTTTAGAACAAGTGTCCCTTTGAAAATTTTCCCAATATTCGTCCTTAACCGCCTTAATCCGCAAAAAAAATCGTTTCTAGCGCATCATGCTCCAGTTTTAATGCATCATGCGCCAGTTCTCTGAATTTTGGCGCATCATGCACCGGTTTGACGTATCACGCGCCACTCTACAGCAACTCCACTGTTTTACCCCGTTTGGCTCCGTTTCATCTCCGTTTCGCCCAGTTTTAATTGAGTTTTGCTCCTAACAGATCTACCTACAAAATAAACATAAAAACAACATTCTTTTAAAGTATAATTTCATTCAAAAACTTGTGAGAAATGTAAAGAAGATTAATTATAGAAAGACATATCAAAATGTGCTAAGTCAGAATTTTCTTTATTGCTTGTTTTTACTTCAATTTGCACCATTTTTGTGTTATTTTCTCCAAAAGTTTATTTCATGTACCTGAAACCAAAAACATGCAAAATATCTTCCTTTAAAGTGTAATTTTATTAAAAATCATTAAAATTGAGCATAAAATATATATGAAAAAGTAGATAATTTTTAGGCGTGTTAGCGGTCGGCGGTGATTGATGTCGGGCGGTGGTGATGCTGAGTTGCAGATCCTTCTCAAGGCCTCAAGCTCTCTCTTTAGGCTTCAGCCCCGCTTACGTGAGGGGTGGGAGTTTATTTATAGTTTTATGAGTGCAATTAATGCATGAATATTAATCATTTTGATCGGACGGTCCAGAGATCCTCCCTCGATCATACATCGTTAAATGGACATTTGAGTGCTTTAATGATGTCGGAATTGAGTTATCTTGGGCTCGTTGGATTCGTCTTGTCGAGATGTTTGATTCGAATACAGGCTTGCTAGTGTCGGCATCCGTTTGACTTTCCAAATGTGTATAGAAATATTTCAAGTGTGGTTTAATGACTTGATCTGGGCTTGATTTGACTCAGATTGGACTAGTTTTTACACATTTGGTATTCTCATCAAGCCAGTTAGCTTGATTATAACTTTGCTGAAATTGGAGCTCTGAACGACTCTTAATTGAAGTTTGAATGTATCTTGCTCAGAAAATATATCGAGATTCATATCATTTCTCGAGATTTGTGTTGGATCATGAAAATTTATTTGTGGCGTATCAATATTCATCCCACCCAAATCAATACTAGATATGTAAAAACATAGGAATTGAGTGTTATGCAAGTAAATCTTCATTTTCTTAAAGTGTTATTATGTTGAGTTTAGGAATAAGAAAAAAACTATATGTTCAATTATTTTTCATTGCTATGCCACAGCTTGTTGTAATGGTTATGCGCCATAAAGTTAATATGTGGATTGTCTAATTTGACCCTCATTATAAGAAGGTTGTTATAGCTTAAATCTTAATGTTGCCGATAGAATAATTAGAATTAATTAAAATAAAAACTTTATGGCCATGTATAGTTATGAAGATCATGCAAGTTTTAGAGTTCATCTTCGCTTCGCAATACTAAAATTCAAATTCTACAAACCAACTCGGGATGCACCGTTGGAGGGCTCTTCAGCTCATGTTCTCAAGAATTTCGCAAGATTGCCCATAAAAGTTTTCAAGTAAATCTTTTGATTAGTAATATCTCTTTAAATAAGTCTTGATTTTTTTTAGACCTCAAAAGACTTCTATCTAAATTATCTGATATGACATTCGAAGAATAATATTCTATCTCGAAAGATAGAGATATTAACTTATAATGGATCTAATCATTCGGATGAACAAAATCTTTAGGATTCAAGGATCCATGGAACCATGATTTTTCCCTTACCATACGAGTCTAAGATAAAATTTATTTTGGTTATGGGGTCTGGTAACCCTATGAGGGGCTCCCTCATAGTTAATTACATCTCAAAAATTAATCTTGAGGAAACTCTTGATTAAAGTTATGTCTTATATATTTCTCATTCATTAATGGATGTTTATTGAATGAACAATATTTGAAGACTTTGATGAAATGGATAAAATTGGAAAGGTTAACTGCACTTGAGTTTCAGAAATGGTTTACCCTTATGGTTGAGCCTAATAGTTGACAGTTGAAGTGATGATAGAGCTTGAATCAAAGGATTAGGTTCTGAGGAGCAATTTAGGTTTCAGTTAGATTTGAAAGTGGATGAGAGGTTTTCATATGCTAATAACATGTTCCTCTATTGTATTGAATTGCTAGATTGAAAGTTGTGTTAGTGATTTAAAGTATGCTAACATGTGTCATGATGAGCTTGTCTTATGTAGATTAAGCTCCTTCCTATTCAAATGAGTTAGAGTTAGAAAAAACTCTTAAGTCAAATCAATGGATTGCTTTGGACTGATTAGGGAAGACTAGCTTCCATATGTCTTAGCATTTCTATTACATCAAAATTTAATAATTTCATAACATACACTAATTCAAACTTGATGGTTAAAAAATGTTCAAAATATAATTGAAATTATCCTATTAAAATTGGTAGTAGATTGGCTTAATAAAACATGTCACCACAATCTAAGGTCTAACATAATTAGGCCAACATAATATAAGAAGTGTAAGTTAAATAGTCCATTTATATAATGATAGACATAATTATTAAATTATCATATTTATGATATGATATAATGATTTTTAATGTTGGAAATACACATAATAAAAAATAATACTGTTCAAAACCAAATGATTTGCCAAAAATTAAATTTTTTTTTGAATATTAAGCTATTAAATGCTTACATATAAACTAAAAATAACATTATTTTCACAACCAATGACATGATGAATGCAATTGATATTAGAGATAAAATTTTAAAATCTATCTAATTATTATGAATTACAATTTATAAAATTTATTTTTTTTAAATATTTAAAAAAAATAGAGATGATGAATTATAAATTATTTTTGAAATGATTTAAAAACTAATTTGTAATGAAAATTCACCCTAAGAAAACATTCAATTTAAGGGTCCGTTTGGGGCATCTTATAAGTGCCGACGGCGAAAACGCCGCCGTACCGTTTGGTTTGTGCGTTTCGCCAGCTTATCCGAAACTGCGTTTGAGTTTTTACACAAAACGCAGACCGCAGGTCGACCCCTGCGCCCGGCCTGCGGGCCGCGTTTCAAGATAAGCAGCTCATCCTCAAACGCACAAGCTGCCCCAAACGGACCCTAAGTGTGCATTCATTATTCTATCTTTATATTTTCTTAAATATTTTTAATGGATTTCACAAAATATTTATGATTAATAATACTTAAATACGTAACATTCGATATGAATGATGTTTGCGCACGTGAACACTTAGTGGGCTGGGAATCCGCTGGGTTGTTATCTGCAAATTTTAATCAATCTTCATTTGGTTTCATAAACTAATATAACCCATGATGAACTAACAGAGTAGTATTTGGTTAAATCAATTCAAGTAACCCTAAATTGAACTCAAAATCAAAGATAATTCAAACCAAAAAATACTTGAATTTGTCAATTTGGCTCTTAAGTGATTTTCTAGAGCGAATCTAACTTTAAATTGAGCTTGGTCTAACCCAAACCAAACTTGAATTAAAACTAAACCTAGCTTAACCAAGAAAATCCAAACTAAACCCCATTATGACTCCAACGGAACTCAAACTTCAATGTAGATCACTTAAGCTAGAACATATGACATGGGAGCTTAAGTAATTTTTCGACTAACTAAAGCTTGTTCTATGTTGAATTTATATAAACAATGAAATAAATCCTTGAAGGAGCAATTTTTCTCTTTATTGATGTTCCATTGCCTAGGCTTAAAGATGATCCAACAACCCTCAGATCATGATCCAAGGGTTGTGATTAATCTTGGGATAATCCACCTTGTACACTGTTCATAATTGTTCTTTAAAAATCTTAATACAAATACTGAAAATAATTCAAATTAATATGCTAAGTAACAATGTCTCTTTATTACTTAAGAATTTGAAAAATAATTAAAATATGGGTCAAAATTAAATAGACACTTGATGTATGGAGACCAATTATTGATCATAATTATCTTAAATCAATCTCATAACACATAAAATTCTCGTCCTAAAATAGACCCACTAATCCGAAATTGATCCACCAACTCAAAATAGACCTGATTTTGACCCTGAATAACAATTTTGAGTTATATATGTCAAATTCAGGTCATAAGGATGAAGTCGGCTGAGTTATGGTTGAATTTTTTGACCTGTTTAATATTTGAATCAGGTTTGGGTCAACTAATTTCAAGTAGGGCCAATCTCGGGTTAGAAACAAATCCACCCAGTGAACCCAATTGACACCGCTAGGCACAAAATGTATTTATTTTTCTCACTAGAGTGCGCGCTATGAAAGTAATTAAAAAAAATATAATTACAAATTAAAATATTATATCTCAATATATATTAAGAGTACATTAAATTTGTGAATTAATTAGTTGTATATTTTTATAAAAAAATTGAACAAATTTAATCACTAACTCATACATTGATTTTTTTTTTAATATATATCGTACTCATTTTAAAATCTACTTAAAAATTTTGAATTTTTTTCTAACAAAAATCCATTCATTAATTGGGCTTAGGTTCACGTAGGCCCATGAATTTTGGCCCGTAGTTTCTTAGGCTGGGTTCTCATGTTGATTTTTAAAACCAAAAATGTCAATTTGGGCAATTTTATTATTGATGTTAAATAGTCTAAAAAGTAAGTCATATGAAAGTAAAATTTTATGACCAAAATTCCATCACATGAAGAATTTTCTTTTAATCTAAGGTTGGTCATTTCCAAATGAGATTGAGTCATTCACATGAAGAATATGAGAGATGGATAGGTGTGTGAGTGAGCTAAGCAGACTCTTGACCTGGCTCGGAGTCTGACTTGATAAGGGCTAGTGAGCTGAGCTCAATGATTTAATGAGTCAAGCTCAAGCCGGTCCTGACGATTCGATAACTTGTGAGTTGGCTCGTTCAACAAAATATTTATATAAAATATACTCAAAATATATTAAATTTCAAGATTTTGTTTATAAAATTTTTAAAATATTTACAAAATATTATTTAATATTTATAACATGTGAATTATTCTTATTTTTAATTACTCATTATATTTTATAACAAGCGAATGATCTCAAAATATTGTAGTCAACTCAAAATCAACTCTTTATTAAATTGTTTGAAATTATGAGCCAGAGATTATTAAAAGGATGCAGACTTAGGGTGCGTCTGGGGCGGTAGTGTCAAGGTGGTGTGGTGTCACAACACAATTTTCCAATTTAGCAAAACTGCGAAAAGTTGTAGCTCAAAGCTACATTTTCCCACCAAACTCAGTTACATGTGGTGGCTGCTAGAAAGATGTGGTCTGACTTTTTTTTTGAAAAAAAAAATTGTAATAGCTACTGCAGCATCTTCTTCAGCAACTTCACAAACTGCAACTTCAAATAGCTGCAGGTGCCCCAAACAGACCCATAGACTACTTGGTGTTGACCAAAATATGTATATTTTTAATAGTGACCAATTTTTTTATCTAATTTCATTCAGCTTATGAAAACCACCCAATTAAATGGTAGCTCCTTTAAAAAAAGAAATAAATAATACATATTCATGCTCTAAAAATATTTTATCGAAAGACTTCTTATTGATCAAAACTATTTGAACAACCCACCTAAATGAATCTAATTAAGAAAAACTCTAGCCTTCAAATATTGATCCTAGCCTGAAATTTTGATTTAATTTAAGTCCTATAAGAAAATCCTAAGTTATCAATAAAAAAACAAAGAGTTANCAAAGAGTTATTAAAGTATTTGGGAAGTTCTCCTTTGGAATGATTCAATAAGTCAATGTATGTGCAAGTTAAACAAATATATCCATGATAAACATGACAAATTTTCATCCTTACCCCAATCGATCGACTAAGAAAGTTTTTTCAAAGAATAGATTAGTTCTCTATTTCCATTCTTTATCCCATGTAACACTATCTCTCTTAAGTTTTCATTAATTTAACGAATATATTCTTCTTCCACCAAATAAATGTGATTAACTTTGTCTTTTCCATTATGATCTCTTCTGAGATTCATAACTCACGAAAAATTTTAACATCACACTTGGACAAAAATGACTTGTAAATTACACACGAAATGTTAATCATCATCCACAACAATCATCACAAATCCTCGAAATAACTTCACATGCATATGTTCTATTTCCTCATCTCAAGGAAGAAAGAAAAGTTTACTCACTATGCATGCTTGAACACACCAACTCAATCATTTTATTGAAAAAGAAATAACACTATAGAAGCCTTACAAAGAAAATGAATGCAAATCACAAAATGAAAATTCAGAACTTATCTCTCTTCCTTCACTCTAGAAAAGTTGAAATTAAAAGCATACAATCTCTCAAATTTCTCAGTTTTCACTTCTCTCCACTTGATTGATTTTCTCTGGCCCTTTCCTTTCTAGTTCCTTCATCTAAAATATCAGAAAAGTAAGGAATAGCCTCAAAAACTTCATCTTCAACATTTTTATGCTTCCTCAAGCAAACCATCATCTTTAACTGTTGAAACAACATCTTTCGTATCCTAAGCGACCATGTCGCGGCGCATAGGTGCTGCACCTTAATGCTTAGGCATTGCATATGTAGCGTCAGGATGTCAAGCGCTCAGGAAATTGGCTCAAAAAATCTTGCAATTCGATTGTGTAGGCACCAAAGATTAGCACTTAGGAGCTTTACTCTAATGCCACAAAGCTATGTTCGAGGCACCAAGTTTCCAATCACTTTGAAAAGTGACATTCCAAAGGCTCCAGTCCTAGCGCCTAGATGCCAGAAAACCAAATTGCTAATTTTTCCTTGCTTTAAACCTTGATTGCTCCGTTCACCTATTACTTGTATTTCAACACAAAATACTTTCTATAAACATAATACATTCATACAAACAAATAAAATAAATTGTTAAATACACAAATTATATGCACATGTCAAAATCCCCCAAACTTGAAAGTTAATTGTCCCCAACTAACAACAAAACTTAAACATTTGATAATGTTGAACATAATATGAATGAGATTTTATAAGTGACCACCTATAATTAAACTTCCAAAGATACAAAATGACCGAGAACAAACCTTTATTCAATTATTTTGTCACATGTGTTTCAAGAAATTTTGAAGTTTTTAATCTCATATGCATTTGAAGGGATTTAGTTGACGCAAAATTAATTCAATATAGATGTCAAATTCTAATAGTCCTCTGAACGATGATCTGCTAATAATTCATAAACATATTAACTAAATCAAATTTAAGAATGTTTTAGAGTTTTCGATTTAAAAGAAAAAGTAACAAAATAATTTTTTTTTACATCTTCTCAAGCTTCTACTTGAAGTTTTTCTTTCATGACTTTTTTAATTTAATTTTCTCTTTCTTCCTTTTGAATGTTTATTTTCAATCCAATTTCTTTTTTAGATAATCCTTTTTTTTCAAACACATCATTGAGGATTACTGTATCTAAATTAACCTTTTAATGATTGTTGGCATCAATTTTTAATGTCACATGAGCAAGATGTTAGTCCAGGGATATGAGACTATGCGTTGTTCTTGTCATCCAAGACATCATACTAGACTTCTTTATACGTGTCATGAGCATGAAATCATGATCGATACTGATGTTGCCCTACCTAGGTAATATCCACCAAGGGATGTGGTTAGTTCTGACTTGAGACATGTTTGACACTTGTTGCGACGTTTAGAGACCTTATCTCATCAATCCAAACTCATCCATGGCCAACAGAAGTCACAAACCCCGCCCACCGACACTACCGAGTAATTATTAGGGTTTCAGACCACTTAGCGTCATCCGGGCATGATCGGCCTTTCAAGGGGTTATTTTGTTTTTATGACATGTCTGTAGGCCTTCTACGATGGTTAGGTATCATTTTCCATTTATTCAAAACCTTTTGAGGCCAAAGAAACACAACTAGAATCTCTGCTGCGCACCTCGGGCATGAAATCAAGAATTTGAACTCGCGTGACCACGCCTAGTTCTGGCGTGGTCACGCTAAAATGACCCAAACAATGCTCAAGACAGAGAGCACAACATAATTATGCCACAAAAGTGGCAAAGTCATGCCAAGTCACTCACATTACAATGCTAATTTTGGGCGTGGTCCCGCCGACCTTCAAACAAATTAGGGTTTAAGCCCTTTGGCTTGGTGTAATCAAACCAGTTTAGGGCATGTTCACTCCAAGCCAACAGCTTTTCTGGCCAAAATTTTTTACTTTTTGCTCCCTCTTTCTTGGTTGCTTCCGTTGTGGCCATGATGAGTTTGGAGGGTCAAATGAGAGTGCTACACGTGGCATCCACCTCCCAAGAACCCAAGGATTGAAAGACATGTGGAAAAGAGAAATTATTTTAAGATTTGAAGGGTAAGTTCTCTCCAATTTGATTGTTCTCAGGAGGACTTAAGGGAAATGAGGAGCGAGCCCAGACTCAGCTCGTTTTCGGTTCGTTTATATTTCGAGCTCAGAAAATGTGTTCGTGTTCGGCCCGTTTGCTTAGCGAGCCGAACACGAGTCGTTCACGAACAAAGATTCGTTTTGACAACCCTAATCACGCAATCATAAGATGTTAATGATTGAGACAAGATTTAAAACATCATTTGAATCTAATTTAAAAATTTATATTCTAATTTCTTAATTAATACTTTTAATTGATTATAAATCTTTGTAGCCTTGTAGTCAATTAATTTTTTTAAAAATANTGCTTCATCCTTTTGTTGGAGAAATAGGAAAGGAAAGCTTCATCACATCTCCTAGAACAAAAAAAACTTTATCCTACTAGAAGAAACGTGACATCAACCACCACGTAGGTGAAGATCCTAAAAAAACCTTAAATTTGTCCTTTACCCAGAGCCTCTAGGCTCAATGTTAGAGATCTAAGGATTAGGGTTGTCAATGCTTTGCTTGGTTACCTCCTTTACACAGGAATAAGCTACAACAAAGACCATTACCTAGTGTTTCATCGGCTATCCAAATAATATTAAAGGGTACAAATGTCTTGACACACTCACAGGAAAGTTGATCTTAACTCGACACATACTCTTCAATGAATCAATTTTTCCATAAAAGGATTTGTGCTCACCTGTTAACCTCTCTAACCCACTTCAAACCAGTATCCATTCTCTTCTCATATCAACGTCCACTATGCCCTCCATCCCCTCACTCACTTCACCTACTTTATCTCCCAATGCTTCCAACCGCAACCCTCCTTGTTTTCACCCATCGCCTGCAGCTTGCTCTCCTGACAACTCCTCTCCAAAAAAACCAACTATTAATCCTCTTCCAACTATTAAACTTCTTCCAACTAAGCATTCTATGACAATGTGTTTGCAAACAGGTTCTCTACCTAAAAAGGTTATTTTTGACCTATTACACGACACCTCTTTACAAGTTGAGCTGGGCACTTATAAGCAGGCCTTCAAACATGTTCAATGGCTGCATGTTATGGATGAAGAGTTTCAAGCCTTACAAAACCAACATACGTGGAGGCTTGTTCCTCTCTAAATTTATCAGTCAATACTTGGTAGTTAGTGGACATTCCTCATTAAACGCAATGTTGATGGTTCAGTCGCTCGCTACAAATTTGAATTAGTGGAATTACGAAATCAAAGAGAATTTGGTCTTTATTATACTGATAAATTCAACACTGTCGCAAAAATCCGAACTATTCAGCTATTACTTATCATCACCATTCACTACAAATGAATAGTTTTCCAAATGGATGTCTCTAATGCATTCCTCCATGCTAGGCTTCAAGAAACATTTTATATGCATCAACCACTAGGTTATAAGGATCTCTCAATCTGTCTCATGTTTGTCTTCAACAAAAATCCATCTATGGACTCAAAAAGACCCCAGTACAAGGGAACACTACATTCATCGATCATCTACTTAAATTTGAGTTCATTCTCAGTGTTGTTAACCCATCACCTTATATCTAACATCAAAATTCTCATTTACTTTATCTTCTACTTTGCGTTGAAGATATTCTTCTAACTAGAAATGATATATGTATGATGTAGAAACTACAACATGAATTACAACAATTCTCTATGAAATGCATGAATTTGATCTCTACTTTCTCGGTATCAATATAACACATACATTAAATGGTTATCACCTCAATCAAACTCCATATGTTCTTGAAATACTTCTTTGAGCAAGAATGACAACCTGTAAACCGGTCTCCACACTGTAAATCATCAAATCCAATTAGTATTGGATTCGATTGAATATTTTCCAATCAAACCTTACATTGACAGTTTGTTGGTTCTCCTCAGTACCTCACTCTGACATGACCTGATATTATGGTTACTATTAATTCTCTCTCTCAACCTCTTCAAAGCCCCCTTCAGTATAATTTTCAACAGTTAAAAATTCTCCTACGCTATCCTCGTGGCACAGACAAGTTTGGTTTTCCATTCTGAACCAGAGAACTTACTCTTCACACCAATGTTGACGCTAGTTGGGCTAGTGATACAACAGATCTATGATCCATTACTGGGTTTTGTACATTTCTTGGTCGTAACTTCTTCCTTGGACTGTGAAAAAACAATCAACGGTGGCTAGACCCTCAACTGAAGCTGAATATCAAGCACTATCCTCTGTTGTACAAGAAACTATCTGGCTTCGAAGACTTATAAATGATTTTCAAATTTTGAGCTCAACACTTACAATCATTTATTGTGATAACCTATTCTCTATGGCCATAGTTCAGAACCCCATCTTTCATGCTCGAGTGAAGCATATTGATATAGGCTATCATTTCATCAGGGACCACATCCAGTTCAATGAAATCACACTTCAGTATCTATCCTCAGAAGAGAAACTAGTTGATATACTAACCAAGACATGCCAAACTAACAATATCTCCACTAGATTTTATTTGGGTGGGGATATGATTATTAGCTTGTTTAAGGCTTAATATATAATTAACCGTATTTCTTAATCTTAGGCTGAGCTGGCTATCTCTATATATAGCTCCTTGAACTCAGTTAATGAAACTTCTCTCAACTTTAGTTCCACAATTGAACATCATTTTCCTTCAGTTTTCATAACGAAACTCTTTTTTCAGGTTGGGTAAACTTATTATAACAATTAATTCATTAAAAAATAACACATAATTCAAAATTAAAACTTGTATTTCATTATCATTGATAAATTAAATTATATTACAAGCATTTCATTCAATTTTGTATCGTTTTTTAATAAATTAAAAAAAAAATAATAATTTCATGGGTTTACATAAATTTTCACATTAAATATAATTTCATGAAGATGCAAGTTACATATGAAACTCAAACTAAATACAAAACATTTATTTACCCCCTAATAAATAAATATACATAAAATAATTAATAAATACTTTTATTTCATATATATGTATTTTCTATTTTGGTTTGCTCAAAAATAAGTAAATTAAAACAATTTTTTAATACAAATGCATATTAGGAATATAAAAAAAATAAATTTTCGTTTTAAAATGGAGGAATATTTACATACATACCACCCAATTGTTATGTACATACATATCTAGCGTATAAACTAACATTTATACCACTCAAAATTTTCCCATCATATCAAAAGTACAATTATTTTAATTCCTGTGATATCACCATTTTATTTTTCAAAGAGTGAAATACATCTCTTTATGCATGACTAAGATTGTATGCATGCAAAATTTGAAGTTTGCATGTTAGGTATGTAAATACAAAGAAATTGAGTGGTATGTATTTAAAATTTTCCAATAATAACTAGGGGTGTAAACGAGCCAAACACGAGCGAGCCCAGACTCAGCTCGTTTTCGGCTCGTTTATACTTCGAGCTCAGAAAGTGTGTTCGTGTTCGACTCGTTTGCTTAGCGAGCCGAACACGAGCAGTTCACGAACAAAGAGTCGTTTTGACAACCCTAATCACGCAGTCATAAGATGTTAAGGATTGGGGCAAGATTTAAAACATCATTTGAGTCTAATTTAATAATTTATATTATAATTTCTTAATTAATATTTTTAATTGATTATAAATCTTTGTAGCCTTGTAGTCAATTAAAATTTTTAAAAATACNGAAGAGTGAAATACATCTCTTTATGCATCACTAAGATTGTATGCATGCAAAATTTGAAGTTTGCATGTTAGGTATGTAAATACATAGAAATTGAGTGGTATGTATTTAAAATTTTCCAATAATAACTAGGGGTGTAAACGAGCCGAGACTCAGCTCGTTTTCGGCTTGTTTATATTTCGAGTTCAGAAAGTGTGTTCGTGTTCGGCTCGTTCGCTGTTCACAAACAAAGAGTTGTTTTGACAACCTTAATCACGCAGTCATAAGATGTTAAGGATTGAGGTAAGATTTAAAACATCATTTGAATCTAATTTAATAATTTATATTCTANAGAACATGAGCTTCTTAACGAACCGAACACGAGCGAACACACGAGATGTTCGCGAACAACTAGCCGTTCTGACAGCCCTAATAATAACACATTCCCCTCGTGTAATTTTGTCCCACATTGATTTGTAAGCCAACATTGATGCTTTTTGACATGTACCTTTAACAATTTTAAGGAAAATTTTAAAAAAATTTAAACAAAAATTTATTTTCAGAATTTAAATCCGTAAATTTAGTATTTTTATAAAATTGGTTTTAAGAGCTTTAATAAACATAAGTTTTTATTCAGTAAACAACAAAGTTAAATGAGTTGTCTATTAATAAATTAACATGTGATAAATTTTCAAAGGGTTAGATATGTAATAAATAGAAATTTGGTCGTATGTGTGTAAATGCCCTTTTGTTTANGAACACGAGCTGTTCTCGAACAACGAGCCGTTCTGACAGCCCTAATTGCAATTTAGTCCCACATTGATGTAAACCAACATTGATGCCTTTTGACACGTACCTTAACAATTTTAAGGAAATATTAAAAACAATTTAAACAAAAAATTATTTTCAGAATTTACATTCCGTAAATTTAATATTTTTATAAAATTGGTTTTAAGAGCTTTAATAAACATAAGTTTTTATTCAATAAACAACAAAGTTAAATGAGTTCTCTATTAATAGATTAACATGTATCCTCTTTAGAAATAAATTTTCAAAGGGTTAGATATGTAATAAATAGAAATTTGGTCGTATGTGTGTAAATGCCCTTTTGTTTATTTCTAAGCTCGTGTTGCTCATTTATATTTCGAGCTAAAAAAATGTGTTCGTGTTCGACTCGTTTGCTTAGCGAGCCAAACACGAGCGGTTCACGAACAAAAAGTCTTTTTGACAACTCTAATCAAGTAGCCATAAGATGTTAAGGTTTGAGACAATATTTAAAAATTATTGTTAATATTAAAACATCATTTGAATCTAATTTAATAATTTTTATTCTATTTTCTTGATNGTCTATTAATAAATTAACATTTATCCTCTTTAGAAATAAATTTTCAAAGGGTTTGATATGTAATAAATAGAAATTTGGTCGTATGTGTGTAAATGCCCTTTTATTTATTTCGACTAACGAAGGGGTGTAAATGAGCAGCTCATGTTCGGTGTGTTCGTGAGCCGAGCCGAACACGAGCGGTTCACAAACAAAAGGTCGTTTTGACAACCTTAATCAGGTAGTCATAAGATGTTAAGGTTTGGGGCAAAATTTAAAAATTATTGTTTATATCAAAACATCATTTGAATCTAATTTAATAATTTTTATTCTATTTTCTTAATTAATATTTTTAATTGATTATAAATCTCAATTAAGTTTTTTAAAAATACTGCTAATCAAATATATATATATATATATATATATATTAGTAGTATTTCGAGTCAAAACGAGCCGAACACGAATAAACAAATCTTTCTTCGTGTTTGGCCCGCTAACTAGGAAACGAGCCAGATACGAGCTTCTTAACGAGCCGAACACGAGCTGTTCACGAACAACAAGCAATTTTGAGAGCCCTACTACTAACTATTTATTTATTGACTTCATGCTAATATTAATAAAAACAAACTTATGGGTGACAATTAAATTAAAATTTATTTTTATTCAATTAATTAAGAAAAAAAGGCAAATGCTTAGCCACCGTTCCTGTCCCTGTAAGAAGAAGCAATAATTTTGGACCGTCCAAGAATAATTAAGAAAAATGGGACGGATCAAACTGATGACACGTGTGATTCGCATAGTCGACGATAAGAACGTTAGTCGAAAATTAAGAGGGTGGGGACAACATACGGTACATACAAATGAATAATTTATTANAATCTTTGTTCGTGTTTGGCACGCTAACTAGGGAACGAGCCGAACACGAGCTTCTTAACGAGCCGAACACGAGCTGTATTAGTTGTATTTCGAGTCAAAACGAGCCGAACACGAATGAACAAATCTTTGGTCGTGTTTGGCCCGTTAACTAGGGAACGAGCCAAACACGAGCTTCATAACGAGCCGAACACGAGCTGTTCACGAACAACGAGCAATTTTGAGAGCCCTACTACTAACAATTTATTTATTGACTTCATACTAATATTAATAAAAACAAACTTAAGGGTGACAATTAAATTAAAATTTATTTTTATTCAATTAATTAAGAAAAAAAGACAAATGCTTAGCCACCGTTCCTGTCCGTGTAAGAAGAAGCAATAATTTTGGACCGTCCAAGAATAATTAAGAAAAATGGACGGATCAAACTAATGACACGTGTGATTTGCGTAGTCCACGATAAGAACGTTAGTCGAAAATTAAGAGGGTGGGGACAACATACGGTACATACAAATGAATAATTCATTATAAACTAGGCTCCAATTCTGCATCTAAGTATAGGGCGTCGGTACGAATTGGAGCCCGTTTTAATTAATTGCGTCATAATACTTAATTAATAATGTTAAGATCGTTTTCCATATATATATAAGTAAATNAAAATTGGACCACGTTTTAATTAATTGCGTCATAATACTTAATTAATAATGTTAAGATCGTTTTCCATATATATATAAGTAAATATATAATTATTGATACATCAAATATCTTTTATTGTGACGTGCACCACGGCTTGTTAGTTGATATCCTTGGTGTAAGACCCCTCAGTTCAGGGGTTCGAATCATCTCTGACATAGTTGACTTTAAGATGGTGGTACTCGAATTGTTAGGCAAATTAGGAGTGGTTGGATGTTCGAATGATAACCTCTGGTCATTCCTTTACAAAAATATCTTATTAAATATAGGTCTTGATATCATTTTAAATAAATTTATAATTGAATTTTTGTTTGTTTGTTGAGACTAATCCAACTACATGAAAAGTGATCTCTGAATAATGTGTGGTTGTAATCAAATCAATGTCCTGATGTAAATAATTCAATAAGTCGATGATCACTTAATTTCAATGCTATTAAGGCACTGATATGCCTAAAAAATAATTTTTAATCAATAGGAACAACTCGATGTATGTTTGTGATATAACAAAATAACTATAATATATGTCCAAAAATCTATAAACAGATCATAATTGTTTACATGAAATGAATCGGAATGAAGGATAGATCAATGGTTTGGAAAATCAAATGGCTTTGCAAGAAGATCAACACTAATGATCACCGAACATTAGCGTTAGTTTTCACATGACTATCATGACTTGTTAAATTTTGTCAACTAATACCAATATTTATGTATCTTATGTTATTAGCAATAATGACAATGAACACTATTACTAATAAGATTGATGCATATCATCAATTACAATACCAATGTCGTATAATATGTCACCNCGGTTTGGAAAATCAAATGGCTTTGCAAGAAGATCAACACTAATGATCACCGAACATTAGCGATAGTTTTCACTTTACTATCATGACTTGTTAAATTTTGTCACCTAATACCAATATTTATGTATCTTATGTTATTAGCAATAATGCCAATGAACACTATTACTAATAAGATTGATGCATATCATCAATTACAATACCAATGTCGTATAATATGTCACCTCTTATTTAACATAATGTCAACAATCACTAGCTCAAACAAAAATAATGCATAGGATTTACACATAAAATCGATGTGCATCATTAACACTAAAAAAATGTGCATATTTTTGCCAACAAGGTCGATGCATGTTGTTCACACTAATATTGATGAACATCATTATCAATGAGATATGTCTACTGTCAAAACAAACATTGATATATGTCATTACTAATGAGTTCAATGCACACAATGAGTATAAATGTTGAGATCTGCTATTGCCAACAAAGCCAATATATGCTATCAACATATAAAATTGATTCACACCTTCAACAGTAATACTGACACATGTTATCATTAATTAGATAATCTATGTTGTTGATACTAATGTTGATGCACAACATCACGATAAGATAAATGAATGCAATAGACATTAATGTTAATGTTCAACATTGCCAACAAATTTAAGACATGTCATCGACATTTAAAATTAATTCATCTCATCAATAACCTTATCAAGAACAATTAAATTTTTATTAATATAAGAAAAACATACATTTAAAGATTGAATAAAAAATTAACTTTAAAGCAATGCAGAAAGANTACATGTCATCGACATTTAAAATTAATTCATCTCATCAATAACCTTATCAAGAACAATAAATTTTTTATTAATATAAGAAAAACATACATTTAAAGATTGAATAAAAAATTAACTTTAAAGCAATGCAGAAAGAGTGGATGCTCCTACATGATATCAATATAGTTTTTCTCACAATTATTGGTGATTATCTTAGTCGGTTAATTTCTTTTCCATTCTCAACATATTGAGAGAAAAGCTACCATTAAAGTTATTTCATTGTTATTGTAAAGTAATAGTTTATAATTATGGGCATAAGATCCCTGGATATGATGTTATTTAGTGTTACAGGGTTTAAGGAATCTTTCACATGCACCTTTGTGGTCTACTCTGGTTTTGAGTGCATGGGAATCTTGCCACCTCAAAGCATGGTAGCAAGAAAAAGATGGTATTTATTTGGGTTACATCTAATCATGCAAATCANATAATAGTTTATAATTATGGGCATAAGATCCCTGGATATGATGTTATTTAGTGTTACAGGGTCTAAGGAATCTTTCACATGCACCTTTGTGGTCTACTCTGGTTTTGAGTGCATGGGATTCTTGCCACCTCAAAGCATGGTAGCAAGAAAAAGATGGTATTTATTTGGGTTACATCTAATCATGCAAATCANATGAACAAATCTTTGTTCGTGTTCGGCCCGTTAATTTAGCGAACGAGCCAAACACGAATTTCTTAACGAGCCGAACACGAGCTGTTCATGAACAACGAGCCGTTATGACAGCCCTACTACTAACTATTTATTTATTTATTTCATACTGATATTAATAAAAACAAACTTATGGGTGACAATTAAATTAAAATTTATTTTTATTCAATTAATTAAGAAAAAAGACAAATGCTTGGCCACCGTTCCTGTCCGTGTAAGAAGAAGCAATAATTGTGAACCGTCCAAGAATAATTAAGAAGAATGGACGGATCAAACTGATGACACGTGTGATTTGCATAGTCGACGATAAGAACGTTGGTCGAAAATTAAGAGGGTGGGGACAACATACGGTACATACAAATGAATAATTTATTATAAACTAGGCTCCAATTCTGCATCTAAGTATAGGGCGTCGGTACGAATTGGACCACGTTTTAACTAATTGCATCATTATACTTAATTAATAATGTTAAGATCGTTTTCCATATGTATAAGTAATTATATAATTATTGATACATAAAATATCTCGTACTGTGTCGTGTACCACGGTCTGTTAGTTGACATCCTTGGAGTAAGACCCCTAAGGTCAGGGATTCGAATCTTCTCTGACATAACTAGGTTTAAGATGATTGTACTCGAATTGTTAGACATATTAGGAGTGACTGGATGTTCGTATAATAGCCTCTGGCTATTCCTTTAAAAAAAATCTCTCATTCAATATAGGTCTTGATATCATTTTAAATAAATTTATAATTGTTTTTTCTTTTTTGTTGAGACTAATCCAACAACACGAAAAGTGATCTCTGAGTAATGGGTGGTTGTAATCAAAATAATGTTCTGATGTAAATAATTCAATAAGTAGACGATGACTTAATTTCAATGCCATTGAGGCACTTATATGCCTAAAAAATAATGTCTAATCAAGCAGATCAATAGGAACAACTCGATGTATGTTTGTGATATAACAAAATAACTATAGGATATGTCTATAAACAGATCATAGTTATTTACATGAATTGAATCGGGATGAAGGATAGCACGATGGTTTGGAAAATCAAATGGCTTTGCAAGAAGATCAACACTAATGATCACCAAATCACTAGTGATAGTTGTCACTTGACTATCAAGAATGATGTCAAATTTTGTTTCACAATATCAATATTTATTTGTCCTTTGTTATCAACAATAAGGACAATGAACACAGTTACACATAAGATTGATGCATATCAACAATTTCAATACCAATATCTTGTATTACGTCACCCCTTGTTGCACATAATGTCAACGCTCACTTGCTGAATAAAAATAACATGTGTGATTTACACATGAAATTCATGCACATCATTACACTAAAAAAATGTGCATATTTTTGCCAAAAAGGTCAATGCATGTTGTTAACACTAATACTGATGAACATCATTTTCAATGAGATATGTCTACTACCTAAACAAACATTGATATATGTCATTGCTAATGAGTTCAGTGCACACAATGAATATAAATGTTGATGTTCGCCATTGCTAACAAGACTAATATATGCTATCAACATATAAAATTGATTCACACCATCAATAGTAATACTGAACATTATATTATTGTTAAAATTATTTATCTCATTGATACTAATGTCGATGCACAACATCACAAAAAGATGAGTAAATGCCATAAGCATTAATGTATGTGTTTGAAATATAATACATGAAAATTGACCCTAATTGTTTACACAAAAATGACTTAGAGTATGTGTTTGAAATATAATACAAAAAACTAAAATATTTGTCTCAAACTCTATAATGCAAAAATAAGTCAAAATGAAGGATAACTTAAAGATTTAAAAAATCACATAATTTAACCCAAAGATTAAAACTAATGATCACTGATCATTAGTGTTTATTGTCACTTGATTATCATGATTATTTTCACATTTTGACAAACAATGTCAATATTGACTTGTCCCCCATTGCCATCAACACTGATAATGAACATCATTACTAACAACATTGATGCATGTTATTAGTTGTAATAGCTACGTCTTTTGATTTTATTACCCCTCATTGCACATAATGTCAACACTCACTAGCTCAAAAAAAAAAAAAAATGGTGCATGTGATTTACACACCAAATTGATGCATAACATGGACACAAATGAATGTGCCCATTTTTGCCAACAAGGTCGATGCATGTTGTTAATACTAATATTGAAAGACATCATCACCAATAAGATATGTCTGTTATCAACACAAACATCGATGTATGTCATTGTAATGAGTCAATGCACATAGTGAGCATAATTGTTGATGCCCACTATTGCAAACAAGAAGAGCACATGCTATCAACACATAAAATCGATTCACATAATTAACAATTATTCCAGCACATGTTATTATTAATAAGGTCAATTTATGACGTCAGAACTAATGTTGATGCATGACAACACAATACTGTAAATGAATGCAGTAAGCATCAATCTTGATGTCCTATATTTCCAATAAAGTTGATACATATCATCAAAATTTAAAGTTAATTCACTTCATTAGCAATCTTATAAAGACCAATCAAATTTGTATTAATATAAACAAAGCATTCATCTAAAGATCAAATAAAAAGAGTTATATGTTGTAGTCATGTTGAAAACTTGATGCCCCAAAATTACGTCAAAATAGTTTTTATCGCAATTATTAGAGACTATCTTAGTCAGATCATTTTTATATCATCCTCAACATGTAGGGAGAAAAGCTACCAATAGAATTGAGGGCACAAGATCCCTATAGTGTCAATGGACTCGAGGAATCTTTCAGTGCATGGTTCTGGTCCTCTCCAATGTGAGTGCATGAAAATCTCATCTCAAAGCATTGTAGCATGGGTTGATATTTTATCATCATTAATGTATTTATCAGCCTAAGTTTAATAATTTCATTGGGTATTTACACAATCAAAATCTTCTTAATAATATAACTTATAAATAAATTTATAAAATCTAATGCTTGCTTTCTTCTAGGCTCCATTCTAACTTTCCATCTAAAAATATAAAGAGGCATTTACATACATACCTCTCTATTCCTATGTATTTACATATCTAACATGAAAACCTTACTTTTCACATTTATATCACAAAAAATCCCTCATATCATATCAAAAATATAACCAATTTAACTTGAAAAGAAGCGGAATACAATCCCTTTTTGCATAGGTAAGATGACATATATGTAAAACTTAAAGTTTAGGTAGTAGATATGTAAATACATTGGAATTGAGTGTGATGTATGTAAATCTTCCAAAAATAAATGCATCAAATATTATCTTTTTGCTAATTTTCTTATTTTAAAGTATTTTACTTAATAATTAAATCTTTATTTAGATAGCTTATCACTTAATTCGTAGTAGGATTATTATAGCATATCTGATAGATGATGTGACATTTTCTATATTATCTGATTCAGAATGTAAGTAATTTTTAAAATCTTTGGGAATTTACTCATATTTTTGAATTTATTTAATTTTGTTCAATAGGGTCAATTAAATATTATTAAATACATCATTTTGTTTTCATTCTTTTATTCTTGACACTGCGTGTAAATTTTTTATGTGTATTGTGTAATTTGTTATTTTTTTCAGCTATTTTTAATGAATAATATAAATAAATAATTCAATTTGCATTAAAATTGTGAAAAAAAAATTGATTTAATGATGAGATTATGTCACCAACATTCATCAAATTTCATTATAATTCAATTCGAACTCAAATCTGACAAAAATAATACGAGTGCTGCCATCAAAGTAATAAGGAGAATATTAATTAGACTTTTTAAATTAAAAAAAATTTTATTTTTATTGTATATATATATAAGCAATTATTACAATCACATAGTTCATGTAATGCCCGCTCATGAGAAATTATCTGAATACACATCTAAATATTTCTCATTTACTTGAGCATATTAAATTTAAGGGTGTGTTTGGGCATAAACAGCTTATCCTGAAATGCGGCCCGCGGTTCGACCCGCAGTCTACGTTTAGGGTAAAAATCGAACCGTATTTTCGGATAAACAGGCAAAACACGTAAACGGTACCACGGAGTTTTCAAAAACGTACTTATAAGCTGCCCCAAACAGGTTAATAAAATATTTGATTGTTATAAATGTAAAAAATAAAAATTAATTGTAAGATATATAAATAAAAAAGATCTGGGGGGGGTTTATGTAAATGCCCCTAAAAAACAAAGCTAGATTTTATGAACTTCGTTGTTAATAACAGACTCGGAAATGCGGCCAAACATGGCGCTGCTCTCAAAAATAAATTACGTTGGGATGAAAAAGGGATGGAGCTTTTGTTTGATTCCAGTAATTATCTCTTATAAATTTTAAAGTTTCAATTTTGATGCTAAATCCTACGTCTTTCTCATGTCAAGCAATTAGGCGATCTTCTCCGGCTTACGAGCTCCAATGCTAGTGTTCTTGCTCCAATGGATTCGCCTCACACTGCGCTTCTTCCTCGAATGTGTTTTTGAGGGTTTAAGGCAAGAAGAGATCACAGATTCTCAATCTCCTTCATTTCATGTAATCTGAACAATCAGCTTTCCTCCATTTATCCAAAGTCATCGCCTTTCTTTCAGAATCCTCTGCTTCTCTGATCAGAAAACAGAAAAAAAAATGGCGATATCATCAACCATCAAAGTAGTTCTCGGCAGCATTGCCTTCGCCGTTTTCTGGGTTTTAGCAGTTTTTCCGGCCGTCCCTTTCCTCCCCATCGGACGAACAGCCGGCGCTCTTCTGGGCGCCATGCTCATGGTCGTCTTCCTCGTCATATCTCCTGAAGAAGCCTACGACGCCATTGATCTTCCCATTCTCGGCCTCCTCTTCGGCACCATGGTCGTCAGCATCTACCTCGAAAGAGCCGATATGTTCAAGTATCTCGGCAAATTGCTCACCTGGAAGAGCAGGGGAGGCAAGGATTTGCTCTTCAGAGTCAGTCTCATTTCCGCCATTTCCAGCGCTCTGTTCACCAACGACACCTGCTGCGTTGTTCTGACAGAATTCATCTTAAAAATTGCGAGGCAGAACAATCTTCCTCCCCAGCCCTTTCTTCTGGCTCTGGCTTCCAGCTCAAATATTGGATCTTCAGCCACTCCTATTGGCAACCCACAGAACCTGGTTATAGCTGTTCAGAGCAAGATTTCGTTTGAAAAATTCCTGTTTGGAATCATGCCTTCCATGTTGTTGGGTGTGTTGGTCAATGCTGGGATACTCTTATGCTACTTTTGGAAGCTTTTGTCTGTCGAAAGAGGTCCGGAAATGGTAGAAGCAGGAGACATGGTTGTTGAAAATGAGGTGAATTCTCACAGGTTTTCACCGGCGACAATGTCTCATCTCAGTTCTGTGAATTCTCAGGAAATGAGTTCTGCCATTGATGCAGTTCATGAAGGCGAGGGATTAGGAGCCGTTGGGATTTCACAGAGGGTTAGTGTCAGCAGAAGCAGGATGATGAGTCCAGCTGGAGAAGTATCTTCAGAGGCGAATTCAGAAGAGAGGGATGGGACAAATAATGATAAGAGGTGGAAGAGAAGTTTGTGGAAGATTTGCGTGTATCTTGTGACCATTGGCATGCTGATTGCTCTTCTGATGGGACTTAATATGTCTTGGACTGCTCTTACTGCGGCTCTTGCTCTTGTGGTTATTGATTTCCAGGATGCCAGACCTTGCTTGGAGAAGGTTCTGTTTAATGAAAAAATTTAATCTTTTTTATTGATTTCCAAACTTGGCCACTAATGTGAAGCATTGATTTGATGACTTGTTCAGAATATTTATGCTGAAATTTTTTTCTGCAGGTTTCGTACTCTTTGTTGATATTCTTCTGTGGGATGTTTATAGCTGTTGATGGGTTCAATAAAACAGGAATACCGAGTGCAATTTGGGAAGCTGTGGAGAGGTATTCACGAATTGATACGGTTGGTGGGATCGTATTGCTCAGTGCAGTCATTCTTGTTCTGTCTAATGTTGCCTCCAATGTTCCCACTGGTAAATATATTTTATTTCTTTCTTATTTTCATTTCATGCTGTTGAACTTATGCAGTAGATTTTGAGCTTAAATTTAACTAAGAAATCATCTTAGCTGTGTTTGAGATTTTCACTCAAAAATCAAAATTTATGATAAAACACCCACCAATATTTTCTATTTTTTATCAAATTCTCAATAATTTGATTGTGGCGCGGTGAAATACATTGTTAAAAAATATCACCTGGTGCTAGATTTTATAAATAGCATTGTCTTGGGTGCCATTTATGCAATTAACCCTTTTTGGGGGTTTTTTTGAGGAAATAGTCTATTTTGGCATATTTATTTTACTTCACTGATTTTGTTTTTATCAAGTTCTGAATATTGATTTAGTGAATTGGGTATCTAAGATCAAATTGAGAGGAAAATGGATTTATTGAATCCAAGATTTAAAACTTGTCATTTTTCTTGTGCAAAAACTATGTTAAGTTCAACTCAAACCCATTGGCAGGCAACTCCTATGGCTTTAAATTAGTATTGAGTCTTCTAATTAATGCCTCCTTTTGTTTGAAAGTCTAGTCGGAGATAATAAAAGTTCATACCATAGGTATGTCACTCTAATAAAAAATTATCATGTTTGTGGGCTACAAAAATTCACGACAGTTCCCCAGGACAACTCTCTGCATTTATTTTTATCTTGAGAGAGAAAGAGCTTTAGAGGGTCGAATTTTCAGAAGATGGATTGGATTGTGTTGATGTGGTATATATATATAAATCAAATAGGAGAATGATTTTCGACGAAGCGAAAAAATAAAACGAGAAAATTCACATAAAAAAACAGTAACACAGCGGAACACACAGATTTACGTGGTTCGACAAATTGTCTACGTCCATGAAGTTGCAGAGGATTTTACTACTTCGGAAATTTACATCAGTCGATCATCTCGACTTACACGACTTACAAGAGGAATCTCTCACTTCATTGTTCTCTCTTCTTCTCTCTCTACCGAGATACACTGAAGAAACTCTACACCGAGATACATCGAAGAAGATAAACTTACAAAAGAAATAAATCAAATTTCTCTTCTGCCACAAGCCACCAAGAAAAAGCCAAGAGAAAACAATCTTCTTCTTTTTCTTTCTTCTTTCTTCTACAGCAAGAAACTACTTCTTGCAATTTTCTTCCTCTATCCCGAGGAAGCCCAAAGAACTCTTCCTCTATCTCGAGAAAGCTCGAAAAAGAACTCAAAAGTGGCTAAACTCAATCTGAAGGAGAACCGTGCTCTTCTTTCTTTCCTTTGAACCGCATACACCCGCCAATTGTTCGTCTGTTCGCGCGAGAGCAGGAAACGGTCACAACCTTTCACAATCGAACGGGAGGCAGGATCGAGATCAGGATCAGACTCCAACGCTAACAATAAACTTCTCTGTTCTCCTTACCCCAAGATGTTCCCCTGCGATGCTTCGTGCGAATCACGATTAACAATGTGTATGCTTCGCTGAACTAAACACTGAAACCGGATGTCATGGAGGATGAAGATTGAGAAGAATTACAACAACGAGGGCAACAACCATACATTTATGTCTGACAGATGAGGTTATGTATCACGTGATGAATCTGAAATTTTCAGTAGAGGTATGTAAGAAATTAGAATCTCAATTTATGGCTAAATCTCTGATGAATAAATTGTATCTGAAGCAAAAGTTGTATGGGTTGAAGGTGTAAGAAGGTTCTGATCTGGCGCAGCATGTTAATGACTTCAATCAAATAATCACAGATTTATCACGTATGGATGTGGTATTAAAGATGAAGACCAAGTAATTATTTTATTATGTTTATTGCTTTCTTCCTATGAACACCTGGTGACTACTCTTACATGTAAGAAAGAAACTATCAAAGTTGATGAAATTACTGCAGCATTGTTGGCTCACAACCAGCGGAAGCAGAATGCATGAGAAAACTATCATAGCGACAATTTATATGTTAAGGGTAAGCAGGATCGTGGAAGGAAGAAAGAGAATGAGGGTTTTTTAATGCGAAATTTTAGATCAAAGTCCAAAAACAAAAAGACAATTCATTGATATAAGTGCAATGCGTCAGGTCATATTAAGAGAGATTGACTAAAGCTCAAGAAACAGACTGAGAAGAAATGTTATGCATCATCGAAGTTTTTTATTTTAATCTCCATCTTGGCGAATATCCAACCCCTTAAGAGAAATAAAAACATCATAGAGTTTCTTACATCGAAGAGGGTTAGACAACCATGCCGTCTAACAACTGCAAACATTCAACAAGTTCAAGCAATGCAATAACTTGTTAATAGTGCCTGGCTTGGTCAACATATCTGCTGCAATTCTGTTGTGATTCGTGAATCAAAATTTTCACACGAAACATTTTTCTTGTTCGCGTCAAAACCTCGGCTAAACTGTTGTCCCGCAAGTTAAACCATTCTCCTGTTCGCAAAACATCTCGTGCCTCCTGACGAAATATCTTCGCGAAACCACTGTTCGTGACTAGTCGGGTCTGCTCGCTTCGCCTGCATTCTGCCGAACTCCACCTATCGCAACTCCTCCTATGACAAATTTGCGAACTTAGCTGAACTCCTCTGGCTGTCGCAGAAGAAGCCTTTTACCTCTGCCTGTTGCTTGAACCAGCGACGCTGCCTCTGCAGCGAACTTCCGAAGCAAAACTCGTCAAACTGCAGTAGCACCTGTTCGCTCCCGCGAGCCCGTCTGTCTTGCGAACAATCCGTTTAACTCCTTTATTTGCAAAAAGATGTTTCTATTCATGGTAACTGCACACGAACTCCTCTGCTCTCTGCAAAACTGGATTGTCGCACAAACTACTTGCAAACCGCTCCTTCACAAGCTTCCTTGGCCGGAACTCCTTCCTGCAAGCAGTCGCGAACTGTTGTGAGGTTCACTAACTCCTCTGCGAAACTCCTAGCGCCTGTTCGCAAAACCGTCTCCTCTGCGAACTCCGGTCGAATTCACCGAAGCTAGAAAAAACTCTAAAGCTTTGGTCGCCGAACCCTAGCCTTGAACTCCTCTCTCCCTGGGCCGCCCAAGTTTTTCATCCGTGCACTAGAATTTCGCTCTGATACCACTTGTTGGATATATGTATTTCTCTTATGGGGCTGGATATTCGCCAATGTGAAGATTTGTTAGGTATGACTCATATACCAGAATTTGGAATCTCTTGGAGTGAAGAGATATGTCTCTTGTTTGAAGATGTGTGTCTCCTGGAATAAAAATGAGTGTCTCTTAGAATATAGTGAGTTGGGGGAGCGAGGGATGCTTGGTAATTTTGTCTGTGAGTTTTTTTATCTACATATATGATGTGTAACCCTATGGGTATGTAACTTAACTTCTCTAAAATGGTTAATTCGCCGCCCTGCTCCTGGGCACGTAGGCATGTTTGTCGAACCTCTTAAATCTCTATGTTCTTCTGGATTTGTGTCGATTCTTGTTTTTCTTTGCCCTTAATTTCTTAACAGATTGTAGATAAGACACTACTCAGAGCTTTCACCCTCATTTAATGTTGAATTTTTTAATACAGGGTTCGAGGTTTCCCATAGGTGCAAACTCATTTGGTTAATTACCCCTCCCCATAATGGGACGACACTTTCGATTAAGGCTAGTCATTGATAATTGAAAATTAAACATATAATAACAACATAATTAGGATTTAAACTATAGAATTCATCACTTAAAGCTTAAAACGAATAGTGGGAGAATGAAGACGAAACCTGATCAAGAACCTCATGGTTCCGTTATCTGGGGTCGTCGCGGTCTCTGATCTACTAAATCGGAGGATGTAGTCGACCCAACCTGACAAAATGATTCTTTTCAGTACTTATGGGTTGCGTAATCCATGAGATCCTTATAGATCTGGGGTAGATATTTGTCTGTGGGGACAAATTGAAGTCGACCTTAACTAACATGAGGCTTTGTAAGAATCAATTGTACACTTATGATTCACAACTCAAAGATTGTAAGGTAGTTGGGGAACATACAGGCTGCTGTCGTGATCGTAATATAATGACGTCATTTGACAGCAACCAACACGGTTAAAGTGCTTTGGTCGTAACTGTTGTTTTGTGGTGCCATTTGGCGGCAAAATCACGTGGACAGAAGACTCGGATCACGTCCTTACTGACATGTAATTACTTTGATTGTGAATATATTAATACATTTGATATGACATTTACTCTTTGTGAGCTGAATTAAATCAGAAGTTTGCCATCCTCAATAAACTATTGCGGAGGGTGGATGAAATTTTTTTTTAACTTTTATGTGATTAAATTTTAGCTCAAATATTTGATTCGTTACTTTGAAAAGCTTGATTTTAAAGATTAATCCATCCAGTTGAAATTTTCGATCAATACGACCATATCGATAAGTTCAGTGAGGTATCAAACGAGCAAATGAAACATATCGATCGACTCGATCAGGTCGGTTCGGTCGATCGTTTGAATCGACAAAAGAGTCAATCTTGTTGATATGCCTGGTGGTGCCGATGAGATAAGATCTATCTGATCGGGCTGGTGCGGCCGATCGGTCAGATCGCCAAAAGAAGTCAGTCGTGTCAATCAGAATGGTGGGGTCAATCAAACAAAAAAATGAAACAGGATGATTGATTTAATCAGGCAGGTGCGGCCGATCAGTCGGATCGACAAAAGATAGCTGATCATCTCGATCGAGCCGAAAAAACGAGCTGACAGGGCGACATGCAAAATTGATAGTTTTAATGTATATTTAAAAAAAACATATCACACATAATGCTGATGCGAATACATGCACATGACAAAGAGATCTGATCATCCTTAGCAGCAAAGCTGGCTCAACCTAACAACCTTAAAGGTGGTTAGTGAGACGAAGCGGTCGTCACTGCAAAGCGATATGCACCCGCTTCCATTTGCCTAACACTAAGAAATTCATAAGGACAGTCTTCGTGATGCAGGGAACATAAAAATCGTGAAACTTTTCGTTCTCTACGCCCAAAGAGCAGATTTCACTCCCCTTCTTTGTGGAAACAAAATCATCGGCGTAAACACGGGGTTGAGACGACCCCAGACATTGAGATTTTGTCCTAGAAATGAAAAGGTTAGGTTTGCTCTTGGATTCGTGATGGGATCGTAGAAGCTCCTTAGCCATGGGGGTTTCCACTAGGAACACCAAGAATCCTAACCTAGATTCTCTAACATCCAAACCCAATGGCCCTAATGAAAGGAAAATCAAAAGCTTAAGGAATCTCACCACCGTGGTGGTCGATCAAAGTCCGACGTTCATTCCGAAAGAATCTTTCCTAGTGGTAGGAAAGATGATGATGCCAGATTCTGGCAAAGTTCCGAGCTCCAACGAAGTTCTAGCGAAGCTCCGATGATACTTCCTCTAGCTATGATGAAGCTCTCCTTTAGCGCAGGAGAGAAGACACCTCACTCCTTCAGTAGCCAAGTTTCTCTTCAAGAAGGACTCCTCACACACTTAAGTGAAGTGGTGGAAGAAGAGGAAGAAGAAGAGAAGAAGAAATCTTGGTGGAAGAAGAAAAGGAAGAAGAAGTAGGGGCTCTTGGAAGCAAAACCCTTCTCTCAGGCTTCCCTAGTGTTCTCCATGTCAAAGTTTCCAAGAAATCCTTTCAACACCAAGGAAGAGGACCATTATAGCTTTCACCACATGGAGAAGAACTCCCCAAGAAGAAGCCATAGCCATAATGGAGGAGAATTGGGGGGAAGACTTAGCTCCCTTCTCTCTTCCATAGGCTTGCATGTACCCCCCTTCCTCCAAGCCTCCTAAGTGTCCAAAAAGTGGAAACATGCTCCAACTTTTTCCCCATCGATTATTCCCTAAATATCCCCTTAAACATGCTCTTTAGCTGCTTGAAAGGTGATTCCTGGCGACGTTTGATGGAGATGCCGAGGAGAAAAGGGGACCAAAAATTTGACCTGGCACTGGATGCATGGAGCCTACTTTCCAGGGGCTCGGGAAAGGCTGCATAAAAGGGGTTTTGGGCGTTTAGGCCCCCCAGTATGCTAGCGCTACATATTGGGTTTCGGTTTGGAGGCTTCAGAGGGCAATCCTGGCACCTAGGCGTCAGGAGGCTGGAGCCTACTTGTTAAGATCTTGAGTTTTAAGCTCCTTAGAGGTTGTTTTAGGCGCCGGGGCTGGTGCCTAGGCGTCAGTCTAACCCTGAAAACTCCATTTTCATAAAAAAACGTTCAGTAGAGGATTTTCTTGATCTGAAAACCATGGGAGACCAAATAAAACTGAAATATGGTCCCATGACTCAAAAAATGAGAATTTTTACTGACCTTTTTTCAATGAGATTCGTTGTTGACGATCGCTCCAAACCACAACATAGTTACGACGTTCTAAACTCTAATCTTCCCGAAAATGCCTACGACAAGCTTCGATGAGTTCCTTTGACCACGGGTGACTTCATACGGATATGACATGTTCTTTAAACGTCGGAAGGGATGTCGAATATGTCTCATATCTTGAGTAAGCTCGTTCAACGGTTAATTCTCCCGGGTAAGGTCGAATCATCGCAGTCCCTGGTTTCATGCCCTGAATACTTACCATAATGTCTTAAATGGGTGCCTTAAGCTGCAAGATGTTGCAAGTGAGCAGATAATCGTCTCGAGCTAGTCAAGTGGACACCCTACACACGTGACATCAAAAATTAATGTCATAAAAGACCCCCAACAAGTGTGATGTGCCATTAAGACAGTGCATTTTTTGGAAGCAGCTCAATTTTTTATTGAGCCAAGGTCGTAGTGGCATGACCCGAAGGGTGGTCCATAGGTCGTAGAGGCATGACCATAAAGATTGGTCCAGAGGCCATAGAGGCATGACCTAAAAAGCGGATCCAGAGGCCATATAAACATAACCCGGGGTGGACGAAGTGAAAAGCTTCAAATAATCGAAACAGTAAGAAGAAATGTTGAGGCACTTATATTCTGCCTTAAGGGGTACGTGAGACAAGAAGGCTAGATTATCTCATATTATCTGAGTCATCTGATATGTCTCATCGTAAGAAACTAACCAAGCATCAGCTGTGGCTCCCGTCAAAGCGAAACACCCATATTTTAGTCAGAAGGCTGAGAAGCCCGATGAATTTTGACTAAAATCTTGACTAGTCCAGTGACTAAACAATATAACTAGTAGAGAAGGCCCGATTATCTCTTGTGACTCTGGTCATCTATTTACAGGTTGAGGGGGAATGCTGAAGGACTCACATCCAACTTGAATGTTGCAGGAAGTAATCCTATCAGGAGGGAAAATGTTGGGATTAAATCCGATCTTGAAATCCGACCAAGGTATAAGACCCATAAGACCTCAGATACCCGTTACGATAAGGTGAAATGCCAAAGAGGCATATATTTGACCTTAAGGGGTACAAAAGATAAGAAGGTTGTATTACCTCCTATAGTCCAAGTCATTTGATATGTCTCCTCGTAAGAAACCGACAAAGCATGAGCTATGGTTCCCATCGAGTGAAGTACCCATCACAACAACTAGGTGGCCAGAAAGACCAGAGTATTCTAATTAAAGTGGAAACTAAGGACTTTAATAATGTAGTCAATCGAGAAGGCTTAATCATCTCATATGATTCAAGTCATCTATCGTGCTCTCATAAATGAACCAACTAGAACGTCATATGGTCCGGAAGGCACCAAAATAGGTGGTGTTAAAGCCAAAGATGTCAAATGGCGAGTTGTTCTCGTGACAGAGCCAGCCAAAAGGGTCATAAAGCTCGAGAAACATCGAACGCTAGATGAACAAAGCAGTATAGAAAACTGAGACACATTGGTAAGAACAAGCTAGGCAATTCTTATTGCACAACATCATAGTATTGTAGAATATTAAGATATTGCGACTAGCACAGATCGGTTAGACGTCTAAGGTGGTCCAACTAATAGGCATGTTTTTGGACAGGGTGATAATGAGATTCAACAAAGTCAAAAAATGGGGGAAGAGTCGAATAACCCTCACCACGAGGGGTGCTTCTTTGTACACCGACAAGAAGACTCCCGTTGGGGATTTTTCGGGGGCATGAAGATATCCCGTGTATGAATGGATTAGCTAAGCAAACAAAAGGCTTGAATTGATGTGACATACCATTTAACGTGGTGAACAGAGTCAGTGGAGTCGACCAAAATACCGAAGAAGTATTAAAAGAATTTGATGTCTGAGACGGTCCAATCTCGGGGTGCTTTTAAAAACTTTAGTGCAACAACCTCACTGCATGTTTCCTCAAGAATGAGTAGAACATTTCTCATCCGATCGGGTGTCGAAAACCTGATTAGGCGTGGATCAATTATGTGAGTGAGCGTTCTAACTAATACAACATATCTACTAGCAAAGCAGTGGAGTACCCAAGTCAGTCATAATCGCTGAAATGGGTTGGGTGGCCTGAGTGGCCCGTCTAATGGAGCAATTTAACAAGAAGGTAACTCCTATTGGTATCACAGGGCAATCGAACTCGGGGCTGGGATGAACACACGGGTTCATCTTTGAAGTGCTTCTGCTAGCTTTGGTGAAGCGACCCTCATCCGGATTCCTCTAAGGCTAATAGGGTAGTCCTTGTTCAAGGGAGGTTGAGACAACCCAACCTGTAGAAGGGACTTTTGTCACACACCTAACAAGATGACCCCATTGGGGATTTATTTCGGGTATGAAGGTATCCCGCTTAAGAATGGACCAACTAGGCAAATTGAATGTCGCGGCCGATTAAATATGAGAAGTTGATACCGTGACCGCAAAGGTCTCTGTTACCACGATCTCGTTGCTGATTTCTGGAGGGAGTAAGGCATTTGACTTTGGAATTGTACGTGGCGACCAAGAAAATTGAGTATGAGAAATTGCGACGCAAAGAGAGATGAGCAAAAAAGGAGCGGTGGAGAGATGAATGTTTCGATCAGGAGGGGAGTGATAGGAAAACAGTGCCCTTGAGTAAGTTGCGGGAAATGCCCCATTTACTTGGAACAGAAGTGCGAACAGTTAATTGGCATGAGAGTGTGAGCAAATAACTTAATATTAAGTAAATTTAATTAAATCTAATTAATAACATTATTTATTTTTAATACTTCTTTTTTTTAAGGCCAACAGGAAATTCAATTTTTGTTTAGAAAAGGGGACCAAAAGCCAACTCAATTATGTGGAGCTATCAAGGGAACAGTACTTGCCATTAAACATTGTTTAACTATAGTATGAGTCAGCCTATATTAGTTCAAACAATTGAATTTGATAGCATTCATTAGTGCACGATCTAATTACAAACTATATTAGGCACATTGGTGGTCAGATTTGTTTTAAACTCATTAACTTAAGCTTTTATGTGTAGGTCATGTCGAGCCAATTTGTGTATGGCTCGAAATCCACTAAAAAAATATCGTTCCGAAGTTTTAGCTTATAGCTTGGCTTATTTATTTCGATACAATCTCAATCAGAGATAAAATTCAAATCAACTTTCAAGCGATTAACAATCTCCAAGCTAAATTCATAGCTCTCCACTCAATTCAATTCCTATGCATTTACATACCTAACATCTAAAATTCAATTTTTGCATACATGCCACTTATCTGCACATGAAAACCTGCATTTCACTTTTTTAAAACTTTAAATCATGAAATTTTTTATGTGATATGAAAAGAAAGGGCAATATAAATGTAAAATGCCAACTTTAGGTATTACATATGTAAATACATAGGAACTGAATGGTATGCATGTAATTTATGAGTTTTTGTAGTACGTGTGTGAATCTGACATTATCTTCTTCCTTTTCAACAGTTCTCTTACTGGGGAGCAGGGTAGCACAATCAGCAGCTTCCATCTCCGAATCTGAAGAAGCTCGTGCATGGCTCATACTTGCCTGGGTCAGCACAGTAGCTGGAAACCTCTCCCTCCTCGGCTCTGCCGCTAATCTCATTGTCTGCGAGCAGGCTCGGAGGGCTCAGTTTTATGGCTATAATCTCTCCTTTCTCAGCCATTTAAAATTTGGACTCCCTTCCACCATTATCATTACTGCCATCGGCTTGCCTCTCATAAGGACTTACTGATCATTCTGCTATTCAATTCACTTAAAATAAAACATTTATTTACAAATTTACCCAGCTTGGTTTTTTATTTGATGTTTTAGTCTGATTTTAAGTTTATTTAATGAATTAGAGACCCTATAGCAGCATTCAAATTTGTAGAATTGGCACTTGTAATTTTCTCACCGTGGCTTTTGATTTATGTACCATTGGTTTTCTGCTAACAGTGCTTGTTTGTATTATTGTATACAGCGAATGTTTGATGTGATCAATGTGGTAACTCATTTCAATATGTGGGACAAGACGTTTCTGTAATCATCAACCTATAGTAGATTTTTACAACTGGGTAAGGACTCGTGGTTTTTTCTCTTTATGGGGTTTTCCAAGTAAAAACTTTTGGTGTCATTACTAGTTGTTCTCTTTCACTTTAATGTGTATTGAATCCGTGAATTTTCTAGCTCGCATCAATTATGATATAAATGTAAAAAAAGTAATTCAAGTGATAGATAAGTAAATACATAGAAATTATGTGGTATAAATATATAAACGCCCGATAAAATTTAAAACAAAACAGGGCACTAACTATTTTTCTCTTCTACGTCACTATCAATTGCTCTTATGTAATGTTAATGCCAGCTAGCTTGCGCCAACTTCTATTCCACAACACTACTGATTTTGTGGGGCAAATCGTCAAACACATAAGCGACAAAAAAGAGCGGGTCTGCTACCTACCTCCACGAAGCTGATCAATCCCCTTCCGCTGGACGCGTAGCGCCCGCACTAACTAAAAGCGAACATTCCAGCTTCTAAGNCATGTTAATGCCTGCTAGCTTGCGCCAACTTCTATCCACAACACTACTGACTGTCTGGGGCAAATGGTCAAACACATAAGCGACAAAAAAGAGCGGGTCTGCTACCTACCTCCACAAAGCTGATCAATCCCCTTCCGCTGGACGCGTAGCGCCCGCACTAACTAAAAGCGAACATTCCAGCTTCTAAGAACAGCTTATAAATGGCTCCGGAGTACCCATTCTGTCATCAAATCACTCCACGGCTTCTGTGTGCTTATATGAAAGTAAAGTATGGCGGCAGGCGCAAGAGTTTTGGCAGTTGCATTTCTTTTGCTGATCAGCATTGAGCTAATTGCCGCTGGAAGAGCTGCCATCATGGGTGCCGCAGGGGGAGGTGGTTATGGACG
>JXCR01146372.1:0-11167 GCA_002079205.1 Phalaenopsis hybrid cultivar
GTTGAGTCTAGGTTGAGATCTTAAGGTTTTAGTCTGGATGGGCACGGGATCATTCTATCGGGCACGATGACGGGGAGCCGTTCGATCAAGCGTGTATCAAACGGATGGGGGAGATCGAGCTGGACGGTGCTTCAAGACTTGAATAGTGGGCCGAGTCAGCAAGCTACGTGGACGGCAGCGTCCAACCAGAGCGCGCCACGCAGGCTATCGGAGCCGTCGTAGGTTGAGGTGGCACGCGCGGTTTAAATAGAAAAATAGGGGTATTTTCTTATTTATTTAATACCCTTAACTTCAAAAATACATAACTTTGTGTAGTAAAATCACAAAAATAAAATAAAAATACCTTCTTGCTCAATGAACATAAGAAAATAATGTGGAATAATTTTCAAGCCCATTTGATGCATAAAATATTTTTAATTAATTAAATACTATTTGNAATTAAATACTATTTGGAATCATTTGATTCTCCATGCATGTTGTCACGTCACCTTGGCTTGGAATTTTGACATATTGTAGCCTCTGTAAGGGGGAACATTCTCTGATTTTTTCAAAGTCAGATGAGGTTCCTATACAGAGATCCATATTTTTTAAGTTATTTCACATCATTTTCTTAAAATAATCATGAAAATTAGCATATTGATTATTAAATCCCAAGAAAATTTTGGAAAGTCCATCATGACTAGAAAAACCTTTGGGAATAATTTCATAGGTCGATTCATTTAAAAAATCCTTAAATTTTCCAAATACTAAATCACTAAAATAATTAATTAAATTAAAACATTTAAATGACTTGATTTTTGATCTCTACTGTGATTTATGATCCAGAAAACTCATCATAAAAGTTTTAAAATATTTTGAGTTCATTTAATAACTTAAATTATTTTTTAAAGATAAATACCACTCTTAACACTTAAATGATTTTTTTAAAAATCAAAATATAACTCAAAAAATTATGAAACTTAGATTTTTTGAGTTCTATGTGATTAGGGATATTTTATAAAAATAAAATAATATTTAAAATAAAAACTTAATTTTTGGCCTATTTTATCATGGATATTTTATAAAAATAAAATAATATTTAAAATAAAAACTTAATTTTTGGCCTATTTTAAAAATCAGGAATATTTTCTAAAAATAAAATTATATTTAAAGTAAAAACTTGATTTTTGGCCTATTTTAAATAGGTATTTTATAAAAATAAAATGATATTTAAAATAAAAACTTAATTTTTGGCCTATTTTAAATATGAAATAATTAAAAATTCATAAAAATCACAAAAATAATAAAATTCATGGAAATGCTCTAAATTGTTTCCTAATCACTTAGGAACAATTAGAATATTTTCCCTGATTTTATAAATAAAGATATTGAATTTCAAAGCTTAAAAATAATTTTTAAAAAGGCTAAANTAGAATTCAAAGACTGCTTCGCATGGAGCTACGATGAAATGCCAGGACTATCAGCAGATGTTGCAGTCCATAAACTTGGGGTAGACAAGAATGTAACCCTAGTAAAGCAAGCTCCCAGGAGAATGCGCCTCGAAATAGAACAACAAGTCATCGCCGAGGTAAAGAAGTTGATAGACGTTAAATTTGTTAAAGAAGAGCAGTACCCCATGTGGTTAGCCAATATTGTACCAGTTAAAAAGAAAAATGGACAGATCCGCGTTTGCGTCGACTTCAGAGATTTGAACAAGGCATGTCCAAAAGACGAGTTCCCGCTACCTATACCGGAAATGATGGTGGACATCACTTCAACACATGAAGTTTTCTCCTTCATGGACGGATCGTCGGGGTATAACCAAATCAAGATGGCTCCCGAGGATGCAGTACTTACAGCTTCAGAACACCGACTGGAATCTTCTGCTACACAGTGATGCCGTTCAGCCTAAAGAACGCCGGACCGACATATCAGCGTGCAATGACGAAGATTTTTGACGACCTCATTCACAATCAAGTAAAATGCTACGTGGATGATCTGGTCATCAAAAGTAAATGGAAAATAGACCATTTGTACGATTTGAGGATTGTATTTGAACGGTTACGACGATATGACCTTAAAATGAATCCCTTAAAGTGCGCCTTAGCGTCACCTCCGGGAAATTTCTAGGATTCGTTGTCCGTCATCGGTGAATCGAGATCGACTCGGATAAGATTAAAGCTATCTTGAAAATGCCTCCCCCTAAAACCTTGAAACAGCTATGTTCCTTCCAGGGAAAGTTGGCATATCTGAGACGCTTTATTTCTAATCTCTCAAGTAGGTGTCAGCTTTTCTCGGCATTAATTAAAAAGGACGCCAAATTTATTTGGAAAGAAAAATGCCAGCGAGCCTTTGAGGACGTTAAACAATATTTAACGACACCTCCTATTTTGGCAGCCCCTATCCTAGGGAAACCGTTGATACTTTATACCGCGGCTCTGGATGACTCTCTTGGAGCCCTCTTAGCCCAAATCAATGAAGAGGGAAAAGAAAATGCTCTCTACTACTTGAGTCGTCATCTAATACCGACAGAGATAAGGTATCCACATATTGAGAAGCATTGTCTGATACTAATTTTCGCCGCTCAAAAGCTTAGACATTACGTGCTTTCTCACAAGATTACCCTAATTTTGAAAGTTAATCAATTGCAATATTTGATGACCCGACCAACACTCTCCGGACATTTAGTGAGATGGTCAATGATCTTATTGCAGTTTGATATAACTTTTGTTCCCCTTCGTGCTACCAAGGGACAGATTTTAGCAAATTTTCTCGCTGCACACCCACTACCAGTTGGGTCCTCTCTCAATGACGAGTTACCAGACGAGCAGATACTACAAATGGAATTTTCTAGTGCGCAACGCTGGGAAATGTACTTCGATGGTGCTTCGTCAGCCAGGAAAGACAAGGGATCAGACACAGCTATACCAGGCAAGGCAGGGATTGGTTTAATCTTTATTACGTCAGATAAGGGTATGTTGAGGTTCTCATACCACCTGACAGAGTCATGCACCAACAATGAAGCAGAATATGAAGCTTTAATCACCGGATTGGAGTTGGAAATCTCAATGGATATAACAAACGTTGTCATTTATGGTGACTCTCAACTTGTCATCCAGCAAGTTGCCGGACAATACAAAACTCCGAAACCAAGATTAGCAGAATACCATTTGTACGCGATGAAGCTCCTGGAGCAGATTCCTGAGGTTACTTTCTATCGGATTTCTATGGGAGATAATGCTCATTCCCCCGGAGGATTCCATCAAAGTCACGGTGCAAGGAAGACTGAGTCTTATGTTCGATAAACCCTCCATCTTCTAAAGGGCACAGATTCATACTTGCCGCTACAAATTACTTCTTCAAATGCACAGAGGCAGTACCATTACGTGATGTTACGACACAGCACGTCCTTCAATTTTTCAAAATCCAAATCATCTACCATTTTGGAGTACCGCGAAGAATAATCTCTGACAATGGGATAGCTTTCAAAAGCACAAAGGTCAACAATTTCGTCATAAGACATGGGATAGATTGGAGATACTCTACAATTTACTATCCTAGAGCAAATGGTCTGGCTGCTTGAACAAGACACTAGTACATATTTTGAAAAAAATATTGGATGAAAATAAAAGGGATTGGCATAACAAATTGTTAGAAGCCCTGTGGGCCTACCGGACGACTTTCAGGACTTCCACTCAGTGTACACCTTATATGCTTATGTACGGGACTAAGGCCGAGCTACCGCTAGAGATCCAGACACCATCTCTTAGAGTCACCGTTGCCAACCAACTTACCATAGCAGAAAGCACAAAACTCTGGCTTGAAGAAATGGAGAGTCTCGAGAGAAAACGATTGGAAGCGCAACAACATTTGGAGCTCTATCAGGCAAAGATGGTACAAGCCCATGACAAATTGGTCTGCCCAAGGACATTCAAAATTGGTGACCTCGTACTCGTGCTCAAAAGACCTATTCTTGCTCACGGCAAAAAAGGTGACAAATTCGAGCAAACTTGGGAGGGACCATTTGTGGTTGAGAAGGTTTATACAGGAGGAGCCTACGAGTTAGTGGACTTCCGGGGTGAAAGACCCATGTTATCGATAAATGGACGATACCTAAAAACCTATTACGCGACCTGATGCTGCTTAATGCCGCTTACCTCTGCTTGCCTCCGCTTGCTTTGAAAATTTTGAAACTTTGGTTGTTTTAGGGTTATCTATATGGCCATATGTCTATGACCAGGTCCAAATTTTGTAATTAATCTCATATATAATGAAAATTTTCAGAAAATTTTTGAACTTCACAAGTTCTCCTTTCTACTTTTGGATTTAAAATTCCATTAAATTAAAACAAAACTCACACATAAAATGAGTAATCCATTTCATCAAAACAAACTAAAATTTATTTTAATAAAAACTCTGTTTTGTTCTTGTTCATGCCAAACTTTGGCCCACTGACGTTTCTTTCTGTTGTCTGGAGAAAAATGTCAGGACAGAGGCTGATCTTTGCCTTCTAGGATGGCTGGAACCTCGCATTGAATGAAGAGATGGCACCATAAGGAGGTGTCATAGATTTTGACATGGATATCAACCAGATTGATATGGACTACGAAGGTCCTCTAATGGGCGTAGTCAACAATGAAGAAAAGAAGGGACTACCTTCACTGTTGAGGGTGACCACTCAAGATGACGTGTAACGTAAGGGTAAAGGCGTGATAGCAGAACAAGATCCGATGAAGGGGCCCAGTCGACTGCCCTCCATGATAGCTACTCCAGCAAGGGGCTTAATAGCTGCCCATAGTGAACAACTACCAAATACTCCACTCCGCACAATGCAACGCAGAAATGCAAGCCGAAAGAAACAGAGCCTTTCTATGACAGGAACGCAAACACCAAAGAAAAGTGAGCGGCTTTCTTACCCCCATTTTTGAGGGACATATCTACGATCCAGATCTGAGAGAGACTTCTGCCAGCCTGCCCACTACAGATGAAGAGTCAGGATTTCTGACAGGATCAAATGTACCCCTGGTCCCAGATATCTTGTGCAGAGGTTGCCCAACATGCAACGTCGAGATACCAGCCAAGACATCAGTCACGGGCGCATTTGTAGAATGCCCAGACTGCAACGTTCTACATCTACAGTGTTTCAGTACCTTAGAAGAATACACTGCAAGCACCAACGAGTCTCAAACTTCAGATTTTATGGCAAATGAGCCGTATGTCCCACTAGGGACGGATCAATGTGCACCGCGAAGCCCAGGATCGTGCATCCCGCTTGAGGCTGAATCTCATATTTCGGATCGGCCAGCGCCAGTTTGGATTCCCGCCGAGGCCTGGAGGAAGGAACGCCCCAGGCAACTGCCAGCTCCCAGAATGATAGAATACTACAAAATAAGCAAGGTAAACAAAAGAGAACTTGAGTTCTATGAAGAGGTTCAAGGAAAGTTTATCAACATATTGGAAGGCCTGAAACTATATACCAAGGTTTTCTCTGAAGCTGATGAAAGAAGCATCCTGGACTGCATCTTCGATTTGAGAGATAGAGGTCAAGCAGGCCTTCTCATGGAAAGAATGTACTCTGAGCCAAAGAAATGGATGCTGGGAAAGGGAAGAATCACCATCCAGTGCGGATGTTGCTACAATTTTACAAACGATAGACATGGGAATCCGCCTGGGATACTCAGATACAACCAAGTGGATCCGTTACCACCGATGATAAAGTGGATGATAATGAGAATGGTCAAGTGGAATATCCTACCCGCTACTTGCATTCCTAACAGTTGCCTCATCAACATTTATGAAGAAGGTTACTGCATTCCTCCGCACATTGACCATCATGACTTTGTGAGGCCTTTCTGCACGGTCTCATTCATGAGTAAGAGCAATATTTTGTTTGTAAAAGATATCGATATAATCGGCCCTGATGAATTCAAAGGAGCCGTGTAGATTCCTCTTCCAGTTGGTTCAGTACTTGTTCTCAAGGGCAACGGTGCAGACGTTTCCAAGCACTGCATTCCAGGAATACGACACCGTAGGGTGTCCGTAACCTTCCGCAGAATGGATGACAGTCAGATACCATATAGATTCTAGCAAGACCCGGAGTTGGAGGAACTGTTTCCTTGCGAGCTATGAGAAGGTTGTACCTCTTAATACATGCAAAGGGAACTCTTATCCTGGAGCATGACTCAGAAGGTCTGCTTGATCAGGAGCTCGATATGCCAAGCAAAGGACTCACTTGCTTTTCTTTAGCAAGCATGATATGTATCTGATGTAATCAGTCTATGATGTACTCATATCTTGAGATGACTCTCAATACATTTCAGCATGTATTACATGATGTACTCTCTTCGAAACATTAGCCTATATTTGATTTATAACATCTTTATTGAAGCAGATTAATGGAAATTTCTCTCAAGTTGTGCCTTTTTGTCAATTGCCTTTTTGTGCGATGGATGAAAGCTATGAACCTTGCGATGGTTCAGAGTTCCAATGGACAAAGAACGAAACGACAAATTTTCAACAATAAATAAAACACAAATAAAAGATAATGGTAAATGAGTAAATAACGAAACAATTTTTTTTTTGAAAATCAACCAATTGAAATGAAAACTTTAAAAACACATTTTTGCAAAATTAACTGTGACAAAACAACAAGAAAATAAAACAAACCTGTTGAGTGGATACTTTCGTTTTCGGGATTTCCTACTCTTTGTGCGCGCAACACAACCACGTTACCTACATTAACACTTTGCACATTCTTGTAGAATTTCACATTCTGCACAAAAACTCCACAAAACTCTACAAATCCTCTCCAAAATCAACCTTCTCATATAACACACCACCGCAAATTCAACATCACAAGCTCTTGGTAAATTTCATTTCACATCTTCAAATAAGTACCTAAATCCTGATTCTCAAAACTTTTGAACTGATACTTACATTTTAATTCTCATTTCCGAATCAATCCTAAATTTCTGATTCTTTACATTTGAGGTTGGTCCTTACATTCCAACGCCTTCTTTTGAGAATTGAACTACATTTCAATTCTCATTTCCGAATCAGTCCTAAATTTTTGATTCTTTACATTTGAGGTCGGTCCTTACATTCCAACACCTTCTTTTGAGAATTGACCTACATTTAAATTCTAATTTTCGAATCAGTCCTAAATTTCTGATTCTTTACATTTGAGGTCGGTCCTTACATTCCGACTGAATCAGTCCTAAATTTCTGATTCTTTACATTTGAGGTCGGACCTTACATTCCGACACTTTTTGAGAATTGACCTACATTTCAATTCTCATTTTTGAATCAGTCCTAAATTTTTGATTCTTTACATTTGAGGTCGGTCATTACATTCCGACACCTTATTTTGAAAATTTACCTACATTTCAATTCTCATTTCCGAATCAGTCCTAAATTTCTGATTCTTTACATTTGAGGTCGGTCCTTACATTCCGACACCTTCTTTTGAGAATTGACCTACATTTCAATTCTCTTTTCCGAATCAGTCTTAAATTTCTGATTCTTTATATTTGAGGTCGGTCCTTACATTCTGACACCTTATTTTGAGAATTGACCTACATTTCAATTCTCATTTCCGAATCAGTCCTAAGTTTCTGATTCTTTACATTTGAGATCGGTCCTTACATTCCGACACCTTCTTTTGAGAATTGACCTACATTTCATTTCTCATTTCCGGATCAGTCCTAAATTTTTGATTCTTTACATTTAAGTTCGGTCCTTACATTCAGACTCCTTCTTTTGAGAATTGACCTACATTTCAATTCTCATTTCCGAATTAGTCCTAAATTTTTTATTCTTTACATTTGAGGTCGGTCCTTACATTACGACACCTTCTTTCGAGAATTGACCTACATTTCAATTCTCATTTCCAAATCAGTCCTACACTTCTGATTCATTACATTCGAGGTCGACCCTTACACTCTGACTCTCTCTCTCTCTCACTCCCTTTCTTTTCGAGTTGATATTTGAATTTCAAGTTCCACCTCGGGGTCAACACTTAGATTCTGACTCCCGTCCTTTGGGAATTTTTAAAAATTTCATAACTCAAAATTCACTCTCTAATCCCCAACGAGAGTCCCTACTCCATGATTTTAACTAGACGATCACCTGCTAATTCTCCAGTAGAAACAAATCACACACACAACTCTACACGTACTTCTGGGTCTGCTTACTTATGAGTTTGTATTGGTTTTGTTGATCTCGTCGATCAACGCCAATATGCGCGGGGTGCTTCCCCAATACATTACACCTATTGGGGATCCATTTGTTAACCTCATTTTTGGTTGAGGTTTAGTTTGTCCCATTTAGTAGCCTAGGGTCTAGCCATAGGACTTTTCCTGTTGACTATTCCTAGAAAACTGATCTCGAACCCTCACCATTAGAAATTCTACACACTTCTCCACTCAACTTGAAGTTCCATATATTTCTCTCAACCTCTAAATACTTAGTAGGTAGGGTCACTATGGGGGAAACTCAAGATGAGTCACCCTTAGGATTGCTGGACCTTAGGGTTGACCCTGGGTGTTGGTCTGGAGCTAAGGCACTCACTACACTCAGTACACTTATCTACACTTATCTACACTCACTACACTTATCTGCACTCACAATCACTCACAACCCTGAACTCAAATTTCTAGCCTAGATCTTTTGGGTACTTGTGTAGATGGTCTCCTAAACCTACTAGCCCTAGGGCTATGGTCTGTCTAGAACCACTACATAGAGGACCCAAAATGGAGTTTCCTTTGGTCCATGGCTTATTGGTGATAATTGGTACCTCAACTCTACCAAAATACCCATCTTGGCCATTTACCCCTAAAACACCCCCAAATTACCAAAATACCCATCTTGGCCTTTTACCCCTAAAACACCCCCAAAATTACCAAAATACCCCTCCATAGCTCGAAGTCCCAAAAATTTCAAAAATTTCCAGAAAATCCCAATAAATCTCAAATATTTCTAATTTTATTTCTCTCAACTACCCCATGACCCAATTTGGCCAATTTGACCATCTTTAACCAAAATCCCCAAATTGCCATTTAAGGGTCCAAATTTCCCCAAATTCAACTCAAATGTCCATCAATTTGATCTCAATTAACCAGATACAAATTTCTCAAAATCCATCTCAAATGTCCATCAATTTGATCTCAATTGACCCCAATTCCAATCCCAAACTGAAATTCACTTTTGATATGACCAAACTAAACCAAATCTAAGCTCAATTGGACCATGATTTGAGCCCAATTTTGATTTGGGGCAAAACCCCAATTTTGACCATATGATCTAATCTCACCAAATTGAACCCATAGCTTAGTCAATTGGCCTCAATTAATGTTGAAAAATCTTTGTAACATTCCCATACATCAAAATCAACCATCAATTGAGCTTTTTGAAGCCTCAAATCCATTTGATTTTGGCCTAAATCCAAAATTCCCANCAAATCTAAGCTCAATTGGACCATGATTTGAGCCCAATTTTGATTTGGGGCAAAACCCCAATTTTGACCATATGATCTAATCTCACCAAATTGAACCCATAGCTTAGTCAATTGGCCTCAATTAATGTTGAAAAATCTTTGTAACATTCCCATACATCAAAATCAACCATCAATTGAGCTTTTTGAAGCCTCAAATCCATTTGATTTTGGCCTAAATCCAAAATTCCCAAATTTAGCCCCAAATTGGCTAAGTCCCCAAATTTCACCCAATTGATTGCCTTAACCTCCAAATTGGCATCCAATTCATGTTCAAAACTCTTCATGAGGTCCCTATTGACCATTTAAAATAATCAATTTGGACTTAGCTCAAGGCTAACCCAAGCTAGACCCAAGCCTAGCCTAACATGACCAAATTGATTATTCAAAATTCCCTCAAATTGACCTTTCAATTGAACTCAAAACTACTTCCATCCTTCACCAAAGTTGTTATTTATGATCATCTACACAAAATTCAGCAATTATTTGGGCCAATTAACATAGCTAACCTAGCCCAAACCCAAGTTTTGATCATTTGCACCCTCTTGGACCCATACACTAAATGTGACCTAACCACCTTAGAACTACCAAATTAAGTCTACCACAGCCATTAGTTGGACTTAGTGACCAGTACAAACACCATGAAATCACCTAAATCAAGACATGGGCCAAATGTCCCCCAAATAAGGGATCTTATTTCCAAAAATGCACATGCTTAGGATATCTTTGCCAAATCCAAACACATTTGCATTAAATTGCTGTGATGGATTCCTCTGGGTTCCCTGAGCTCCTAGCCCACGTCCCCCTGGCCAGCCGGCCAGCATAGTGGCCGGAAAAACCACTCCCATGGCACCTCACCCAAATCAAACCTAGAGGCTAGCTCACCCAAATCAAACTATGGAGCTCCTCTGCCCTTCACCTAAGCACCACAATGCACCCAAACTTATGCCTTGAGAGCCACCCCATGGCCATTTTTATAAAAACACACCTCCCACGACCATGGGAGGTGTGCTGAAAATTTCTTAGAGAGGCCCCTCCATACTTCACACAGAGCTTCCCTAAGATCCCCTCAGTTCATTCCAACCATTTTCCCTTACCCATTCCCATTGTCGTAGCTCAATTTTGAGCTTGAAACTCTGCCGGAAACCAGGACAGAACCCAATACACCTCCACACTCCACCAAACTTCAATTGCTTGTGCTACCGGAAACCAGGACAGAACCCAATACACCTCCACACTCCACCAAACTTCAATTGCTTGTGCCCTGCCAGAAACCAGGACAGAACCCAATACACCTCCACACTCCACCAAACTTTAATTATGTGCCTACATCTTCACAAGAGTGAAAAAAACCAGAGCCCCATCAAATCCCCCTTTCATAGAGCCTCCACCATAGCTCTAGACCAACACCTGAAATCGAGCTTGGTCGATTTCACACCTAGACTTCACACCAAGGTTAGGGACTCAATCCCTAGCCTCCTTGGACCCCAACGAACGTGCCGAGCACCTTTGATTGAAGCCTCCCTTCTCAGTACTCAATCCCTAGCCTCCTTTAACCCCAACGAACGTGCCGAGCACCTCTGATCGAAGCCTCCCTTCTCAGAGCAAAGGTATAAAACTCCTCCTCCTCCCGAGCTTATTTTGATTCTCCATTTACTTAAACTTGATTTCATGGTACCTTAGCCATATAGATGTGTT
>JXCR01146372.1:14491-84274 GCA_002079205.1 Phalaenopsis hybrid cultivar
ATTTTTATCGAGAGTTTTCTTAGGTGGCTTTGGTCATTTAAGATGTACTTAACTGTAGGGGCTTGCCCTTATAGGAAGCATGTCCAAACCCAGCTTAATATAAACCCTATTTAATTCTTTATATTAAATAGAGAACTTGTCGGCAAATACAAAGGTTTCGCAGACCAGACGGACATCATACTTTCCTTAGTTTATCTCCATGTCCGAACCCAGCTTAATATAAACCCTATTTAATTCTTTATATTAAATAGGGGAACTTGCAGCAAATACAAAGGCGCAGACCAAACAGACGTCATACTTTTCTTAGTTTATTTGATCGAGCCTCATCCTCAAGTCTTGTAGACCAAACGGATGTCATATATTCCTTAGTTTATTTGATCGAGCCTCATCCTCAAGTCTTTAGACCAAACGGACGTCATACTTTCCTTAGTTTATTTGATCGACCATCATCCTCAATTCTTGTGCCAAACGAACGTCATACTTTCCTTAGTTTATGTTGATTGAGCCTCATCCTCAAGTCTTGTGTTTATCCTTCGGTATAGATACAAGATTTGAGGTACAGCGCTCTTTCATTTTAAACTATGAAAAATATGTGGTCAGTTTGATTTCATACTTCAATGTCCTTCCAAAGTGGGCGACGAGATTTTGATTCCATCGACCAACAGCTTCTTACGGGCAATCCCACCAACCAAACCAAAATAATCGCCGACACTAGTCCTCTTAGAATAATCAACAGGAAAGTCTTATGGCTAGACCGCAGGCTACTAAGGATGAAATCAGACCTTAGCCAAAAGTGACGTCAACATTATGTTGGGGAAGGTTTAGTATGATTTTGCTTATAATGAGGCTATGAGGAGATACATGGGAGGTGACCATTCTATGGAATTTCTTGCTTACCCTACTTTCACACCATATCGACCTTCTAAGATGGACTGAGATGGACGAGGACGTAGATCTGGGCGATGGTGATGATGACTGATGATGATGATGATGATGATGATGCTGGAGATGATGAAGATAGATGTGTAGTGTGTTGTTTTTTTTCTTTTTCTTTGTTGTATTTGAACATTTGGAGTTTGTTATATTCATGATTTATTACATTTATGTTGCATTGTGCTTGTATTTAGTTTTTGTTTCTGTTAAACTGTTAGTTCTACTGTTTATTTTCTGCTCCAATCTAAATGCTAGATTAGTGTTATATTTTAGTTTGCATGTTAATCTTATGCTTATCACTACTCAGTACTTGTCTTTCCTATTTGTACCTGCATTAGTTTGCCTATTTTTAAATTTAAAAAAATTTTCTCTTGCTTCTTGAACTTTTCTGCTTTAAATTAATTTAAAAATTTAAGTTCGGGGGAGAGGAGAAAATTCTTTTTAAACTAAATTTTATTTTGTCCTCATGAATTATATTTTTCAAAATTATTTCTTACATAACCTGTGGTATGTAGAGTTAACTTTAGAAAGCTATTTTTTTTATTTTATGAAGTTGTAGAAAACCTAAGTAAAAGTTTTTAATAATAAGGGTTAATTCTAGAATTAATATATTTAGTACGAAGGAATTTTTGAGTTATGCTTTTTCTATTTAAAGAAAAAAATAATGTATTTTTGGAAATATTAGGGATCTTAGATTTATACTTGAAAAAATTGTGACTTTATGAAAATTCTTTAAAGCTAATACAGATTTATTAAAGTAAGGAAATGTGAGATGTTTATAACTTAAAAAGAGGATAGTGGAGTTCAAAATCATTAAAGGTCATCCGTATGTAGTAATCCTCACATGACATATGAAAAAAGAGAAAAAAAAATAAAAGTAAAGGATTGAAAATGATCTTAAAAAGATAAAGAAAATGAAAATCAAGAAGAAAAGAAAAAAAGTATATGGGAGGAGAAGCTTGAGGAGACGCCTAATAAAAAATTGGCTCTACATGAATCATGTTAAGGAAACAAACTTAGTTACATTTCCAACATAGAGTTAAAAGTATTAACACATTTACTAATAAAGTTCTCATGCAACTGGTATTTCTTCTAAGTATCTTAACTATGACTAATTGCATTTATTTTTGAAATAAACAGAAGATCAAAACTATTAAACTTAACTGTTAAATGTTCTTGTACTTTAGTTTTTAACATGAGTTGTTAAAATTTTTTCTAAAAGTTAGTATTTATAAAGTAGAAATTAAAGAATTTCTTTAAGCTAAATTTGCTACCACATGTTATAAATTTTATATATAGCATAAGGAGTTACTTAAGAATAAGTAACATTTAAGTTTGGGGGAATTGATCTACCTCAAAATAACCCATCTTCAGTGCATTTTTATAAGTCTTTTATGTACATTTTTAATGATATTGCATTTTAAAGGAAGGTATTTAACATGTTTTTGGTTTCAGGTACACGGAATTAACATTTAAAGAAAATGATTAAAAGATGAAGCAACAATGATGAATTTTTTGTGGCGCTATAGTGCCACCCCTTGGCGCCATAACACCACAGACGAGCAAGAAGGGTGCTATAGTACCCCATACTGGCATTATAATGTCAGTAACTACCTTTCAAGAAGATACATCAAAATTGACCAAATTTTAGAGGGGCTTGAAGCAACTCTTGGTTATTTTCTATGTTCTATTTAATGATAAGGATTTGACCGAATTTAGGGACCTTTTGGAGCCTCAAAACTTCAATTGGGAGGCAATAGTGAGTTAGGTTTTCCATATTTTGTGTTCATGTGTAAGTGTGAGTGTGGTTTAAAGTGAAGAAGTTTGGAGATAACTTAGAGGAAACTACAGAAGTTTGCTTAGGGAGAAGACATAAGGTACTTTGTATTTGTGTTTGAGTTTTTGTTGTAAGATTTGAATTTCAATGCAAATGTTTTATTTTTATTAATATCTATGAATTCTGAGTAGCTTTGTTTCTTTCTTCTTACTTTTGGGACTTAATCTTATGGGATGAGAATGATTTAATGATTTTTTTACTCCTAAAAATTGTGATGGTACTTTCACCAAATCTTCATTTACTTTGCAAAGTGGCCACTTGTGAGGTTGTAATCCGTTGAGAAACATAATGAGCTGGGAGAGCTATGGTTTCACCTAACTAATGGATATTACACTTCATTCTAGGCAGAGCCATTGCGATCACCTTAGGGGAGTGCAAATAAATAGGAAGCTAAGTTTTGATGTGTGTAGAATTAGTTAGACATAGAGTGACAAGCTATATTATTTTTAGTTTAGCTTAAGGTTTAGTACACTTATGCTGTGATTCAACCATTATGGTAGCACATGCTTGTAGCATCTAGAGGTGAGAGGATAGATAACACTAACGTGGAGATGAGATGTTAAGGAATCAGCCTTAAGTTAGCTAATGTTCTTTGCAAGCACTAGGAGAGGGTAAAGAATAAGATATGCTTCTTTTTGTCATAATTCCTCAATTTTTTCTTAAATCATTTGAATCCTGCATAAACTAAATCTCTTTGCAAGGGGAAAGGTTTTCCATAACATCCAAACTAATTGCTATTTTTTGTTAAGCTATTACATTTACTTTTTTAAGCTCTTTTAGTAGTATTATTTTAGTAAGCATATCATTTTAAATCTTTTATATTTTTAAATTGAAATTTAAATAGAATTTATATAAGTTGATTTCAAGAGCTACAACATTCCTCGTGGGATTGATACTGAGATTTTTAAAGAAAATCATATAATACTTGAAACGATACTACTGCGTAGTACCCCTAGTGTGAAAATCTATTATATAATTCATAAATCATTACAAGTATTCACACTAGCGGCCACATATAAATTGAGGTATATTTTATGGCATAATTAAGGAGATAAAAAATATGTTTAAGTGCGGGTTGGATCACTTATTTTCAAAATCCACTTCATTAAGCATTGCATCTCTGGCGTACCACGAAGAAGGGTGTCTGTCACTTTCAGGAGGATGGACGACAACAAGGTGCCATATGGATACCATTCTGACTCAAGTCTTGAAGGAATAAATCCTTTGAATTTGTGAGACAACACACCTCTAATCACATAAGAAGGGATTTTGCGATGGAAGGTATTTGTGTTTTTTTTTCTTTCAGGTACAATCAAATGGACGAGAAATTGTGAAAGGAGTGAAAAAGGATCAAATTTGGAGCAAAAATGAAGAATGTGAGCAAATGAAATGTGATGCTTAAGTGCCCAGGACTGGAGCTTAAGCTCTAGGAAAATTGAGAAGGCCGCGCCTAAGTATGAAATATCTCGATCTTAAGTGCTATAAGTATTTACTTGATGATTCAATGAATGTGGATGAATTTTTGAAGAGGTGTTTGAAGCAACTCTTTGTGAAAATGTGGGATATGGTTAATGAACACAAAAATATATTCAAAGGGCTTTTTAAAGGAGACAACTCTTGGAAGATTCATTGAATGTGGACACATTTTGAAGAGACACCAAAGCACCTTTTGGAAAATTATAAAAGAAGACTTGGATTGGATTGAAGAAGATTCCCTCCTATGCCTCCCCTAGCCACTCTAGATGTCATCTCCGCCCCCCATCTAGCCATCACCGACGCCTCTCTCTCTTAGGTTACTTAGGATACTTTTAAAGAGAATAAGGAGAGGAGTTGTGGTGAGTAGAGAGTATTTTAATAGAAAGGATAACGAGAGATTCAAAGGAAATTCAAGAGTTCGGTGGAGAAGATTTGAGATAAATTTTTATCTTTATGACTACATTTGGTTTTAATTTAGACTTCTTGTTTACTTGCATGATTTCTACTGTTAAACTTAATTGTGGTTGTGTTTTCTCCGTGCATTATGAGTATTTTCTTTATCTTTTTTCCTTAAAATGTTAAGTGATTATGGAAGTTGTGTGAAGTATTAATCTTTAATGTTGGAATAAGTTGTGATGATTTTAAACCTTTTACTTCATTTACTTCTTAATTTAGCCAATTAAGATGTTATTAATTGTTGTGAGAACATGTAAGATCTGTGATGTTATTATCTTAGTCAACTAATGATAAGAATCACATGAGATTGTATGAATGAGAATGTAACTCTTATGGTTGTGTGAAAATAAATAGGAAAATATTCTTTGAAGGGTGTAGAGTAAGAAGACTTTAGAGTGAAAAGCTAAAGCCCCCAATTTGGATTATAGTTTTAGGTCTTGATGCAAAAAGTTAGCCCTCGGATGAAGGGAAAAGAGGGAACTCTAGAGTGAGAGCTAATATCTTTCCTACCTAGCCTGTCTTCAAGACTATTCAAACTTTAAATTTACCGATGTTCTTTATAGCATCTCTAGTAAGGGTAAATAATACTATTGCTCTTATTTGGCACCACACAAATTGAATACTTCCACAATAAAATTTCTATACTTATTACCGATTCATGATAAGGAGAAAGATATTTTATTTATGTCACCTTCATCTAACAAATATATAGTTAAATTTAGTCAGTTGTTTACTTTTAATTTTCAATTATAAAAAATTACCTAAAAGATTCAAAATTTCATTCATATTTTAGCATTTATAGTTTGGGTAATAATATTTTTTAAAATGGATTTTGTTATCTAATTCTTTATTATCAGATTGTAATTCTTCTTGTGGGTTGCACATTTGGAGTTTAATAAAAAAGTCCAATATTACTTGATAACGATACGTATACTTGTGTAGTTTCCCAAATGTAAATATAACAATTACACTTTTATTTGCTTTGAAGTCAAGTTTTTGGTGCCATTGTAAAGTAAGAAATATAAGTAAGGAAAAACTAAGAATATTACTGCATACATCGTAGTACTGTCATATAAGATTGGGATCTAGTTTTTGGCGTCGTTGCTGAAGAGCATAAAAAAATTGTTGAAGGAATTTTTAGAAAGAAAATTTATATTTTTTGGAAAGTTTTATTTAAACTTTTAGATTTATTAAAGGAATATCGTAGTGTTATTTTTATTCAAGTTCTTATTTGTGTGATTTTATTTTATGTTATTTTGTAGTAATGTAGGTGTAGTTCATGTTCTAAAGGATTAGTGCCCTATGATTCTGAATTAGAAATAACTATTAGAAAAATTAAAAAATTAAAAAAATATAGAAAAAGATAAAAAATTTCAAGAAATGGTAAACTAAAATAATTAAAATGTCAAAATTAGTCAAGAATTTAAACCTTAAAGCAATTATGCAAACCCTATAGTAGATGAACTTCAATATAGTTTTTAAAAACCTGCTGTAGTGGCTAATTTATTTTAACTTAAACCTGTTATTTTTCAACTGATATCAAATAATCACTTTGGGGAGCACCAACTGAAGATCTAAACTTTCATCTTGCTATTTTTTTACAATTGTGTGCTACATTTAAACATGATAGTGTTTCAGATGATGCTATAAGACTTAGACTTTTCCCTTTCCCACTGAGGGATAAGCCTAAGATACATTTAAATTTGGTAGCACCTGGGTATATCTTAATTTGGGGTGATTTAGCACAGAAATTGCATGCTAAACATTTTTCATCATAAAAAACTGCGAAGTTTAGAAATTATATTACATCTTTTTATCAGTTTCAAGGGGAATCTATTTATGAAGCATGAGAATGATTTAAAGAACAATTGAAAAAGTGTTTACACCAAGCTATACCAGATTGGTTAATAACTCAAACCTCTTACAATGAATTAGCTGGATCTCTTAAATCTATTATCGATACCGCTGGTGGTTCATTGATGTTAAAACCATTTCATGACGCTTATTCTTTAATTGAAGAAATGACTACTAATAATTTTCAATGGCCTTATGGGTTGGTAAATCCTAAGAAAGTGGCCAATATTGATGAATCTCATGCTTTCGCAATGTTGCAAATCATGCTGCTACAAATTCAAGAAAGCTAAACCAATTTGGAATGAATTTTTCTCAACCAATTTCAATGATTGAAGAAAATTCATTAGGAAAAATGGTAGATTCTCAAGCATCATTAGAAACTTTGAATGCCACAAAACCCATATTCAAACTATTATAACCCAAGTTGGAAGAACCATCCTAACTTTAATTGGAATATTGCTTCGGGTGGTAATAATAAACAATTGGGGAACAACCAAGTAAACCTATTGGGAAAGAGGAAAAACCAAGGTAATATTAATTATAGACCTACTTATCCTCTAGGTTTTAATAGTTATATACAATTTAAGGTGAAAAAGCTGTTTATAAAAGAGGTGGTGTTACAAATGAGAAAGTAGTTTCAAATTCCAGGAGTTATAATGGGGCGGGTCGCAAGCAAGCAATAAAACTATATTTGCAGTTCAATCTAAATAAAAATAAATTTAGTATAAATAATTTTATCTTTAAAATCCCTAAGCTACTAAACCTATAATAGTAATGTAAGTATACGCATCGCTCAAGTAATAAAGGGCTCTAATGGTGTCCAAAGTATCAATCCTATAAGGAGTTGGAAATTCTTACAGTTATAACATCAAACAAAATATTCAAACTACAAAGCTTGAGTGGGAAAGACAAATCTAAAGTAAAATTTAATGTGCACTAAAGGAAATGTAGTTGAAAGAACTAATTTAACTAAAGTAATTGCTAAACTTCAAAAGTAAACTAATAAAGACTAAACAAGGTTTTGTAAGGAAGAGCTCAAATTTAAGAAAGCATCCTTCTCCATTACAATAAGTTTATGGAATGTGAAGAAATTAAAATAATTTAAAATACATATATAAAATTTCATTGTGTCAAATAGGAGTAATCCTATTCTTTACCCTCTGAGAGTGCATAAAGAACATTGACTAATCCAGAGTTTGTTCCCTAAATATGTGGTTAGGTTGAGATAAAACTGGCTCTCACTCCAGAGCTCTCACTTCTCCCTTGCCTGAGGGATAACAATCTCACTTTAGTTTCTAAGCAACATGACTAAATTGGGGATTTTAATCTGTCATCTTAAAATCTCCAATTCTATGCCCATCAAAGTTTATTTCCCTATTTATTTACATGTGACCCCATGAATTACATTCTCACCCATGAAATTGAATGTGACTCTTTCCTTATTGAAGAAAGCATAGTCCTTTTAGGTCATATGTTTCCCAATAAATTTTAACCTTTCAATTTGCCAGATTGAAAAGTAAATGAAGATCAGATTTTGTATCATCACAATTTATTCACATTTAAAACTTTATAAAACATAACTAATTCTTCACAAAACCATATCTCATTGTATGGAGAAAAATAAAGAAGTCTATTTAGAATTCATGAGAAGGGAATAAAAAAACACGAATTTCATATATAAAAATAAGTTTACAAAACAAAAAAAGAAAAGAACACAACTTATCTTAAACACCTTCCCAAGCAAATCCTTAGAAGTTTCCTTTAAGCACTTTCTCTCTTTACAATCACACTCAATGCTCCCTTAGAAGTGTAATGAAGAAGAAATCTCTCACCTTCCCTCTTCTCTTACAACTCTAGAAGAAAATCCTTCCTTTTCTTTCATGTCAAATCCTCTTTCTCTCTCTCACGTCCCCCTCTCTTCTCTAGACTTCTTTCCTTTTTAATTAGGGCCCAAAAAAATTTAAAATTCCTTCCAAATTTTCCCCCCAAAAATTCACATCTTTTTGCACCGAGAGATAAGTCCTTTCATCCAAGAGACATTTCTCTTCATTAGAGAGCCTTCCAAAGTGTCTAGATGCATTAAACCACTCCATGGGAAGTTTAAAATGTTTGGAGCCTTCAAAAACCATTCAAAAATAGTCACAAACTGACTTACTCCATCTTAGTTCATCTCTGGTGCCTTTAGCACCAGTTTGGCTCCTATGGCACCAGCCTAATGAAGTCCACACTGTTCTTTAGATTCTGGCACTTCTGGCGCCGCTAAATGATGTTCATACTGTCTCTAAATTTTGACGCTTCTGACATTAATCTGGTGCCTCTGGCATCACTTCTATGTAAAATGGCGCCTCTAACGTCAGCTTCTGGCTCTTTTGGCGCCAGCTCTAGAGATAATGGCGCGTCTAGCACCAAAATTATGAAAATCTCCATTTTGGCTCCAATTACCTCTATTTTGCTACTGTTTGCTCTAAATGCCTAAAATTGATATACCTGCAACAAAAATATGAAAATATCTTTCTTTAAAGTGCAATATCACTAAAAAAAGCATAAAATATTTACATAAAATAGTATATTATTTTTGTGTATCAAGCTACAATTAGAAATATTGAGAATCAATTTGAAAAAATAACTAATTCATTAAGAAATAGATCCCAAGGAACACTTCCTAGTAGTATAGAAGTAAATACAAAGAACTAGAATAAAGAGCAATTATAAGCCATTTAACTTAGAAGCGAAAGAGATTTGGAAGGTAGAGTTCAAAAATAGATTAAAGTATAGAGAGAAGAAATTGAAGATCCTGAAGAGGATGCTCTAAAAGGTTTAAAGAGACCTATTTCTCTACTTAAAATTGACTTGGAAAACCGCCACCTCCATTTTCTCAGAGACTTCATAAAAAAGTTGGATAAACAATTTTCAAAATTTCTAGAAATCTTTAAAAAGCTTATAGTTAATATTTTATTTGCTGAAGCCTTAGAACAAATGCCAAGTTATGTGAAGTTTATGAAGGATAATATTAACAGGAAAATGAAGTTTGAAGATAACATGTTGCACTTAGTGAGGAGTGCAGTTCTATAATTCAGAAAAAGCTTTCTGAAAGGCTTAAAGATCTTAGTAGCTTCACAATTCCATGTGCAATAAGAGACACATTTTATGGGAAAGCATTATGCGATTTAGGTGCAAGCATTGACCTCATGCCATTATCAATATTTAAAAGATTGGGATTAAAAGAAATATACCCTACTACTGTAACTCTGCAGTTAGCAGACAGTTTAATAACATATCTCAAGGGAGTTATGGGAGATGTTTTAGTGAAGGTGGATCAATTTATCTTTCCTGTTGTTTTCATTGTGCTAGATATGGAGGAAGATAAGGAGATGCCTAACATTTTTGGGAGACCTTTCCTAATCACATGTAGAGCAATATTAGATGTATAGAAAGGGGAATTAACTATGTGCGCCAATGATCAAACAGTTACTTTTAATATTTCAAAATCAATGAAGTATCCTCCAAAAAGTAAAGATGATGAATGCTACAAAATGGATGTAATAAGTTATCTGAGTGAATGCCATTTCAAAACAACTTATGAAGAGAAATCTGAAGTGAAAGAGTTGGAACATGAGTAAGAAGAGGAATTAGAGCAATTTGAAAATTTTTATAAGGAAGATTTAAATTATGTTTGAGAAATTTTTGAAGTTTTGGACATGATATAAAAAGATAAATCTTTTTATCCATCGATTGAAAACTTCCTGAACTTGAGTTGAAGTTACTTCCTGAACATTTAAAATATGCCTTTTTAGGTGATTCATCAACACTACAGGTTATAATTTCCTTAAATTTAAATACAAAAGAAGAAGAGAGTTTAATGAAAATTTTGAAGAATTATAAGAAGGCCTTTGGATAGACAATTTCTGATAATAAAGGAATCAGTCCTTAAATTTGTGTGCATAGAATTCATATGGAAGAGAACTGTGAACCCAAGGCTGAACCTCAAAGGAGATTGAGTCCTGTTATGAAAGAAGTTCTTAATAAAGAAATTTTAAAGTAGTTATATGCTGAAATTATCTACCCTATTTTAAATAGTTAATGTGTTGGTCCAATTCACTATTTTCTTAAGAAAGGAGGAGTGACTGTGAATATGAAGGAATATAATGAGTTAATACCAATAAGACAAGTCACAAGATGGTGAATATGCATTGACTATAGAAAATTTAATCTCGCCACTAGGAAAGACCGTTTTCCACTACCCTGGCTAGATCAAATGTTAGATGGACTAGCTGGGCATAAATAATTTTCTTTTCTTAATGGATATATTGGTTATCACCAAATACAAATAGCTCTTGAGGATCAAGAGAAAATAAATTTTACCAATCCTTATGGTACATTTGCTTTTAGAAGAATGTCTTTTGGTTTATGTAAAGCCCCTACTACATTTCAAAGATGTATGATGGTAATTTTCTGTGATTTAATAAAAAAAGGAATTGAAGTTTTTATGGATCATTTTTTGGTGTTTCGAACTTCATTTGAATCATGTTTAGAACATTTATCGAGAGTTCTTAATCGCTGTGAAGAAACAAATTTAGTCTTTAATTGGGAAAAATGTCAATTTATTATAGCAGGAGGAATTGTTTTAGGAAATCATATATAAAAAAATGGTATTAAAGTAGACGCTTCAAAAATTAAAGTGATCGCTAATTAACCTTACCCAACAAAAAGTGAGGGAAATTAGGAGTTTTTTAGAATATTATGGATTCTATAGACGATATATTAAAGAATTTTCAAAAATTGTTAAGCCTCTATGTCATCTGCTTGAAAAAATGTAATTTTAAATTTTGATAAGGAGTGCCTAAAAGCTTTTAAGATATTAAAAAAATTAGCCACTATACCTATTATTATTTCATCAGATTGGGGAAAACTTTTTCAATCAATGTGTGATGCAAGTGATTATGCTATTTGACCGACTTTTTGTAAATCAACAAATACAAGAATTTGATGGCGCTACTAGAAGATTTAATCCCCGGCAAAGGCGCCAAAAACTTGACCGACTTTTTGTAAATCGATAAATACAAGAATTTGATGGCTCTACTAGAAGATTTAATTTCCAGCAGTGACGTCCAAAGACTTGATCGCGACTTTATAGATGTTTCTGATTTGATTAAGATGTATAAATATAATATTCAATTATGTTAAAGTCAAATTTGTCAACACAAGTATACGTATCACTCAAGTAATATAGGGCTCTAATGGAGTCCTAGATATCGATCCACAGGGAGTGGTTTAGAAGATCACACAGGGAGTAAGATTAGAACTACGAACTAAGATTTTAGAAAAGCAATACTTTAATCACAACTGTTCAAATTACTTATCTATCACTAATAGGCTATTGAAATAAATAGATAATTTTAATAACAAATAAATAACTAATGATATAAAGTAGGGTTTAATTGTGATATTCAATATATAAGAAANGGTAAAGTTTTAATTCAAAAATACTATAAGTTTGACTTAAATAAATATCATAGTGAGATTTTCAGAAAAAAATTCAAGTAATTGAATTAATTATGTAGCCACTAGATTATCTAGTCATCAAGTTTTAAGAGTACTACTCTTCTATTTATTTCAAGAATGACTATATGTTGTAATATTACGTCACTTAGAATATCCAAAAGGTAGGAACTTCACGAGAACTCCACTAGTAAAAGATCTAATTCCATAAATATAAGTTCAGAAATGAATTTAAGTTTTCCCTTTAGGTAGGTCCAGTGAAGCCAATTTTTGATTAGGCATATCCTCAAGCTTCTCCATACTTCCCATAATTTTTTTTCTTTTTTTTCTTTTTTCATTTGGATTGCTTTCAATCCTATATATTTTTCTTTTCTTTTCAGGGATTGTTTTCTTCTTTTTTTTCATTTGGATTGCTTTCAATCCTATCTATATTTTTCTTTTATTTTCAGGGATTGTTTTCAATCCTTTCTTTTTCCTTTTTCAAGTGAGCATTTCATGGATTGTTTTCAATCCTTTCTTTTTCCTTTTTCAAGTGAGGATTACTATATCTGGATCTTTAAAATGATTTTGAACTTCACTTTTCTTTCCCTAAATTTGAAACTCAAAGCATTTCCTTAACTTATAAATATTTCATAGTTTTTACATCATTGAGTCCCAATCTTTTCTTCTCAAATGAATTTCCAGATTCTTAATACTTCAATTTCCTTTGCTCCAATCTTTTCTTCTCAAATGAATTTCCAGATTCTTAATACTTCAAAATATAGTTTCCTTTACTTTAAATAGTTAACTATAATCTTATTCTCTTATACTAAATATCCTAAGTTACAAAATTAATTTTCATTTTTAAATACTTAACTATAATCTTATTCTCTTATACTAAATATCTTAAGTTACAAAATTAATTTTCCACTCTTTTCTTCTCAAATGAATTTCCAAGATTCTTAATACTTCAAAATATAGTTTCCTTTACTTTATTTTCTTCTCAAATGAATTTCTAAGATTCAAATTTCATAGCTTTTACATCATTGAGCCCCAATCTTTTCTTCTCAAATAAATTTCCAAGATTCTTAATACTTCAAAATATAGTTTCCTTTACTTTAAAATAGTAACTAGTAATCTTATTTTCTTTTACTAAATATCTTAAGTTACAAAAGTTAATTTTCATTACAAAAATATTTCTTTAAATCTACTATAATATTTAAATAGTAACAAAAATATAGTTATCTGAATTAAACTCACTACATGAAATCATATAAATAATTTTTGAAAATATTGAAATAGAGTACATCTAATAGTTAATCTTTTTCTTCCCTCCACCAAACTTAAATTTTTAAATATGAAATAATACACGTGGAAAGAAAAATTATAAATATGAATCATACCTCAGTATTGTAGGAATTTTTATCATTCTGAAATTTCTGCAGGCCTTCTCAATTTTTTACTTCAACTGGTCTGTAATATTAGGAGCTTTCTATACTTATAAATCATTAGAGGAATTTCTGGGTAATAAAATTTTAAAATAAGTGTAAAACTAAAAAAAATTAAATAAGCACAATATTTCCTAACACAATCACAATACTAAACAAAAAAATTAAAATTGAAATGCGAAAATAAAAATCACATTACATTACCATCCACAATACTACTCAACATCTATTAAACTACACATGCATATTTAACTATAACACTAACTTCATAACAAAAATTAAAATTATCCAAGTACAATGAAATAATAAAAATAAAAGTCCAAATACATAAACATACATTTCTATTACAAGCAAACAACATAAAATAACAATACAAACATAAGTACATCAATTTCATTCTAAATCAAAATCCCAAGCTGTATCTTCATCGCCTTGATCAGCAGGTGGATTAGGTTGATACTGAGTACATCAGGGGCACTTAGGAAACGTAACATCAGGCTCACCTCTATAGTGTCTGGCCTGAGCTTCATAATAAGCTATCTCAAAATTTGAATGCCTCTGCAGGTACTCCCTATCACAATCATGTCGGCGTTCTAAACCTCCAATCCTTTCACTTATCAATTCTATGCTCTTCTGCTGTAAGGTCAACTCATTCATCCAATCAGAGAGGGTACGGGAACTAAAAGGTGGAAGGTCATAACTTGTAGAAGGGACATATCTACTAGTAGAAGGTTCTTGACTTCTACTCCCAGTTCTCCATTTCTCATGGGATTCATAAGTCTTTAAATTAGCCTTACTAATGGGTTTCATAGGATAAACCAATTCTTCATCTCTAAATTCTACTCCAAAAAGTTTACAAATTGCATAAATAGGTCCAGGATGTCCTAGACCTCCACTAGTCTCACTCCTCGCTGTAGTCAATATATTCATAAGAATTATTCTCCCCACATTTATAGTTCTACTATTCTGAATACAGAAATTCAGAATAGCTCTACCTCTAGTTACCTCACTATGGTAATAGGTCGGTAGCAGAGTAGAAGAAATGAAATAGTGCCACGCCTTAGAGGTGGCATTCAGCATGGAAGCAGAAAAATTTACCCGTTCCCGCTGTTCTATCTTCCATGTTCCTTTCCCATCAGTGAGAAAGTTGATCACATCATTGAGGGGGCCTTCCATCGTACTAAAGGATTCATATTGGCAGATGTAAGAGTCTGTGACTTCATAAAAAGTGTTGATGCGGGCGGCGTAAACTCAACAGGGAATCCACGCACTTGAACGATTCCTTCATCAGAATAAATAACATTGACATAGAACTCCTTCACAACATTTGCATCTGCTGTATTGGTGGTGTAACAAAAGTTTTCCCACCTCCGCTCGGCAATAACTCGTTAGATTTCTCTTCCTGGACTTTCAAAGACTCGATCTTGAATGCACTTCTTTCATTTAAATATGGAAGTTAATTTTTTTTTAGCCTTCACATTGACAAAGCGAGACTCGTCAAACTCAACTCTTCTCTTTTGTCATGGAGCCATTTCAATCTAATCAAATTATAGAAAAAATTCCAAAAATTACTTCAAATATGCAAATCATGGCTTCCAATAGTAATTCTAAGAGTTTCTAAAAATTACATCAGATATGTAAATCATGGCTTCCAATAGTATATCTAAGAGTTTAACAATAAAATCCATGAATCTCTTCCCAAATTTTCTTTACATTCCAAAATTTTTTGGATCTCCTCAGTGTGGGAGAAATTCATGGTGGAAATCAAATATTTTTAGCTTGGAGTGAAGCTATTACCTAAAGATGATCAAATCCGGTGTCAAAAAGCCTTCAAAATTGCCTCCCAATCCAAGATCTTTCAAGCCTTAAGTCAAAAATGGCATTTTTAGGAGGAAGGGGATGATGAATAGTGGTGGTTGACTGGTCAAGCGGTTAAATGTGTTTTTTGTAAGCTCACCATTGGTGGGGTCGATGGCATCGTCAGTGCGCTTAATTGGAATTTAAATCCTAAGTCTCGGGAAAATCTCGTCGTCGGCGGCATCGAGGGCTCCGTTGGCGGGCTCTATTGATTTTGTCCAAATTCCAGATTTTCATAATTTTTATCAATTCCAAGCCTAAATGACATCCGTTTAACCATTATAGACATAATTTTAAGTGATTAAATGATGTAATTAGCACATATAAACTTTCACAACAAAAAACATCACTTTATATATAAATTCCAAGGGGTACAATATACGTTACATAACACACTTAAGTTTGGTATTTTCTCAACCTCAATACATTAATTCAGCGTCACAATCCAAGCCACAACACTCAAAATGCTAAAAACAAAACATCCTATGCTTAGTTTCAACTATGCAGAGATCTATAAGCATAATTCTAAAGCAAAACAACTATAAAGTTCAAATCAAAATACATAGATAGACAAATAGGTAGTAATATAAATCTACTAATTCTCATACTCGGTACTTGATTCTCCTCTGAGATTGCTCATTGATTGTAAATGAACCAAGAGAATGTAGAAGGGTCAAAATGGAAATTCTTTAGTAGAATCCTCTTTAATTAATTTCATCCTCTTCATCAGTCGTATCAAACTATCTTCAAAGAAATCAAAGATATTATTAATTGCATTCATGAAATTTTGTACCTCCTTTTCCAACTTCTTGATTCGGCGCAGGATCACCAAAGACTTATCAAGGAGTAAGGGTTGAACTGGCTGTGAATTCTGAGATGACTGATCAACTATCATGGCCATGTCATTTTCATCTTCAAATGATGAGAATCTTTCAGTTGGATCCAAAGGCTTCCAAGGTAGCAGCACCTTTTCCCAATTTTCATAGGACCCTTGGAAATGACTACAAAGTGAGAAAATTGTTGAGGGGTGTCGAAGCCCATAAGTTAATTCGTGAACGATCAGGCCCAAAACCGACTTCACAATTGTATATCCAATGTCGATCAACAGTCCCCTTTGGATGCAGTAATTCAAAATGGCACTTTCTTTAGAAACTTTATCGATCTTCATTGTCGATATTAGTTTCACAGAAATGAAAAAGTGCCAATGTTTAAAAATGGGATTCAAGAGTGTTACAGAAAAACTAACATACCCGTTTTCTCTTGTTTCCCAATCATCAGTTTCGTCCGTTAAATACTGATAAATTTCATTCATCTAGTTTCTCTTTGGGATGAAATTGGAATAGTGGTAGACAGGAACATTTTATATCATATATAATTCGTTGATCCGTACAGAACTGAAAGTGATCCATCTTCCTCGCACATAAACAACTCCTTGGTTGATTCCATGTAAATTTGCAATAAAATTCTTTTACCACAGAACCACCAGCGGCAGTAGTGTAGCACAACACTTCCCATCTTCACCGCAATATTGTTTCTTTAATATCCGTCGTGGGATTATTCAATCCAAGATTCATAAATCCTCTTTCTTTGATTAATCTTTTCTTCGTCAGCAACTTGTTGAAGATTCGCTGCGTTTCCGCGCTAATAAACTTTCGCGTATTGAAAACTCGCATTATGGGATTATCAGGAGAATTGGATGCCATAAGAATGGAATTGGTAGAGTTTCACTTTGTTTTTGGAGGGAAAATATGAACTAGAATTTGAATTTTTGAGTTTAAAAAGACTATTCTCGCCCAAAAACTGTCAAAAACCGCCACTCGAACACAAGAATTCCTTTTCGTAGTAGCATGGCGGAAGAAATCTCTTACTTTCCCCCACTCTTACAATATCTCAAAGAATTCCTCACAATTGTTACAATCTATTGGAAATTTTATACACTAATGGTAACCTCCAAGGCCTCTAGCTCTCTTCTTTTTTTGTCCAAAATGTTCTTTTATAGTTGTAGATGAGCTTTCCCAAGAGTTGTTTAAGCATCTCTTCAAAATTTGGCATTATCCAAAGCTTGAGTAGGCATAATCATTGATCTCACCATAGGCGACCTTGAGGGCATTGTCGGCGGGCTTCTAGAGAATTTTGTCCTATAGTCTCGGGAAAATCTCGCCGTCAGCGGGGTCGAGGGCACCGTCGGCGGCCTAGTTCAAATCTTCACATTTTGGTCCTTTTCGCTCCAAATTCACTCCTTTTTGCATCGTTTTGCTCAAATGACCCTAATTCATCATTCCTGCAACAAAACATAAAAAATACCTTTCTTTAAAGTGCAATGCTCCAATGACCCTAATTCATCATTCCTGCAACAAAACATCAAAAATACTTTTCTTTAAAGTGCAATATTCTTTAAAAACAGTATAAAATAGGTATGAAAATCTCAACATATTTTCCTTTGGTCACTATTGGACCTGTTTAAGGACAAAAGCATGATAAGATTTTCAAAGAAATTTACTATGCCAGTAGAACTCTTAATGAATCTCAAATTAATTATACCAAAACTGAGAAAGAGTTATTAACAATACTATATGCTTTTAATAAATTCAAAGCATACTTAATTAGAACAAATTGTATTATGCATACTAATCTGTTGACCTCACTTTTTGTTGATGTCTAGTCTTTCCTCTTTAGTAGCGTAGGGTCTAGCCATAGTACTTTCTTGTTGACTATTTCTGAGGACTAAAAAGGAACCCTCACCATTAGGAATTCTAAACTCTTTTTTGCTCTATTTGAAGTTCTACATATTGTTTCTAAACTCTAGCTCTTAGTACGTGGGGTCACTATGAGGGAGCTCAAGGAGAATTCCCATAGATTTGCTTAGCCTTAGAGATAACCATCTGGTGATGTGGTCTTGGTTGGTCTCATACACATACTTGCACATTACACTTTCAGTGACAACTTTAAGCCCAAATCTACTTAACTTTGATCACTTGGCTCTTTGGGAAACTCATGTAGATGGTCTCATAGACCCACTAGCCCTAGGCTAGGGTTTAGCTAAGATCAGTACATGAAGGTCCCAAAGTAGGGAATTCTATTGGTCCATGGCTCAAGTAGGGTGATTGACACCCCAATTTTACCAAAATACCAAATTTAGCCTTGCCCCCAAATTACCAAATTGCCCTTGAAACTTCAAAATTGGCCAAAATCCCCAAAATTACCCAAATTTTTTTTAAAAAATCATTTCAAATCATTTGAAACCACCCAAATTGTCCAAAACACCCCAAAAATTTTAAAATAACCAAAATACCCCTCATTTGGAAAAAATTACCAAAATACCCTTGGTTACCCAAATTGTCGCAAAACCTTCAAAATAACTTCAAATGTCCCCTAAATTAATTTGAACTACTCCATTGAGCTGATTTGACCTATTTTGACCAAAAATCCCGAATTGCCTATAAAGTCCCCATTAGTCCAATATACCATAAATGTCCACCAATTTGATCCCAATTTTCCCCAATTTCAATTGTAAACTCAAATTCATTATGTCCAAGCTTCATTGAAACCAAATACAAGCTTATTTGACCCACATTTTGATCTAAGTTTAACCCAAATCAAAAAGCCCCAATTTAATCCAAAATCAAAATCTCACTCAATTGAATCACCAAATCTATCCAATTGCTGCAATTTTGTATCATAAACTCTTTAAAACATTTCCACACATCAAATTAAAGCTTAAATTGGCCTTGGTCAAGCCTCCATTTCACTCAAAATTAATGTGGATCAAAGCCCCCAATTTTGTCCCAAATTGGCCATGTCCCATAATTCAACCAAATTGAACTCCATAACCCCTAAATTTCCACCCAATTTCTATCCAAAATTCTTCTTAAAAATCTCTAGGACCAATTTGAACCATCAATTGGGACCTATCCAAACTCTAGCAAAACTCTAACCAAAGTTTAACCCAAATGCCCAAATTCCTTCACATTGAACCAATGGTCCCTTGATTTGTCACAATCATACCATCTGATCAATAAATTGAGCTCAATGTCATGACTAGCCCAATCTAAACCCACTTTTAAGCCAATTTGAGCCAAATTGAACTCATGCACCAAAATTGACCAAGCCTTGCTAAATTAATCAAACCAAAGCCTCTACAGCCACCTTCTAAACCCCAGTGACCAGGCTAGACTCACCTAGCCCACCATACATGGGCTATGGACCATTGGTCCCTTGATGTAGGGGAGTTCACCCCATTTTTGGCCTAAACTCAAATATCATTATCATCAAGACTTACAATTAGTGTTTAACCATCAGTAAGCACCCCTTGGCCTCCCTGAGCCCAGAAATGACTCACTCTGACCGACCACCATCTTAGCGACTGAAAACAGCCAACCCAAGGGAGCCCCAAGTGGTTAAGATCCAAAATTAAACTTTCCTGGGTTAGCTATGTCCCATTGGCAATTAGAGCCTTTGTTCCCTCCACCTTAGCATGCTTTAGCACCCAATGCCAAGCCCTAAGCTCAACCAGGCATCCATGGACATAAATTGAGCGCTCCATGGCCAAAAGGGAAAAAATCTAGAAACCTTGGGAAACTCTACCAAAACCTTACCAGAGCTTCTCCAAACATTCTTAAGTTCAATCTCATTGCTCTCAGCCATTCACATCCATTCTACAGAGCCAATTTCATCACTTATACTTTCCCCAAAACAAGGAAAGATTTCTCCATAGCTCCACAGTAAACCAAACTCCAACTAATTGTGCACACACCATCCCCTGTGTGAGAGAAGTTGATTCCCCACAAAAGCCCCATCACAAAGAGCCTCTAACCTAACTTTAGAAAAATACCTGAAATCAGCTTTGATCAAAATAATACTTAGACATTTCATCACAGCTCAAGAGCTCATTTAGAGGTTTGTTGGACCTATTCAAAGCTACTACAGCCATCTGATTGAGGCCTCCCCTCTTAGACAAAGGTATTGAACTCTCTCCTCAAATCGAGCTTAATTTGATTCTCCATGCGCATAGGCTATATTTCATAACTTTGTAACCTTATGGATGTGTTTGGCTTGAGTAGATGAAGGTGTAGGAATAAACCCCATGTGATTTGGTTGAGTACGGAACAAAAGAGATCTTAAGGTTTGAAGTTTAATAGCTTACGGGTTAAGTTAATCGGGGACGATGAACGATATTTTTTTGTTTCTGTGTTACTCTCTCGATTGCGCAGGATAGATGGATGGAATGAAACCCCGAGCCACGTGGCAGCTGAGTCAGAATGCTGTGTGAAATGGCGGAGAAATGCGTGTTCTATCGACGCGTACAAGTATCCAGTCAACGCTGCGTGGATAAGTAGGAAAATAGGCCTTTTTTAAAATTATTTAAATACCAAAACCTTAAAAATCCATGAATTTTTAGAGAAAAATCATAAAAATAAATTAAAAATATCCTCTTGCTCATTGAATAGAGGAGAATAATGTCGACCAAAATTAAAAATTATTTGTTGAGTCTTTCATTTTTAATTAATTAAATACTCTTTGTGATATTTTAATTAATTATGACTAAGCATTGCTCAACATAGCTTGAAATTTTTAGGGTTTGTTTCTCATTATAGAGGCTATGTTCTCTGATTTTTTCAATGTCAGACGACATCTTTGTGCTTCTAACCCTAATTTTTCAGCTAAAATGACTATTTTGGCTTAAAATAATTTTATAAATCAAAATATCACTTGAAAAATTATGGAATTTTAGTAGGTTCCTGTGATAAGAGAAGCTTAGGAAAAATATAATGATGGTTTGAATAATTTTGTATATTTTTGTATTTAATTAAGTGTGTATGTAAATTAAATATAAAAAAAAATTAACAAAATCAATTCCACATTGTATGTAAAAATCGTGTTAACCCACTATAAAAATTTGAAAATTATTTGATTCAGTTTGAGCACTAAAGTTGATTTTATGAGGAAGTATGTATTTTTGAAAAAAAAATAATTACATTAAATTAAATTCACTTACAAAAATTATGAAAATTGGTTTTCTGAGTTCCTTGTGATCAGTACTTAGGAATAGTTAAAATTATTTTTGAGAAAATACTTTATTTTTTAGCCTTATTTTAAATTAAAATATAAAAATAATTAAAAAATTTCAAAAATATAAAATATTTTAAAATGTACTTATTAGTTTCATGATTACTTGAGACTTATTAAAATATTTTCCCTAATTTTTCTAAGTTAAAAAAAAATTTAAAGGCTTAAAATGTATTTTCCTTATTCTCTCATAAAAAATAATTATAATAAATAAATTGAAAAGGATAAAAATATAAAATTTGTTATCTCTGAGTTCTTTGGACTCAAAGAAGTTTAATAAAAATAATTTTTGGTAAATAAAACATATATTTCATTTAATTAAATCACTAAAAATCAATAAATAATTATAAAATAATTAAAATTTAATTCAAACACAATTTTTAATTCAGAAAAAAAGAGAAAAACATCATGAAATTTTGCTTAAGTGTCCATGACCTAAGGAAACCTCTAATAATTTTTCCATAAACCAAAAAACTTTATTTTGATTGATTAATTAAATTAATTTGAAGATCTTATTTTCTAAATTAAAATGACCATTTAAATTGAACTAAAATTTGAAAATCACATTTTCTCCTTTGATGCTTCAATTACTCTATGGGTAGGGTACTCTAAAAAATTTAAGGTTATGTGAATTATGTTTAATGAGTTATGAGGTGAAGGGGCCCAACAGCAAAATGGTCCTTTTAGACTTTTGTGCCTTAATTAAAATTTAGGATTAATCAAAGGTTGTTTTGATCATAATGAATGTGTTTAGATGAGTGAAACACAATGGGTTATTTGCCACCTTTCTATGATAAGAACAAAATTATAATTTTCTAAATTATCATGACTTGGAAGTTAATAAAAATCAAATGATTCTCAAGTGATGGGCTTGAGTTAGGAGGATGATAGTTCACATATTTTAAGCCCACAATTTGGATGATATGACCTTTCAACAAGGATATGTATCAGTAAATTTTAAAATCTTAATGATTGCCACTTTATCTCACAGAAATTGTTAAGGGCTTGAAAGTGATCTAGGCTAGATATTTGAATTCATTTGATGGGATTTAGAAAGATAATATGATTAATGATAAAAACCTCTAAGCACTGCAGGCCTTACTTTAACTTCAGGCATCAAAATATTTAACGACTTTAGCTTGTCATTTAAACCTTTAAACCTTAGAATTTAGAACTGCCACTTCGATGAGGAGCTTGGAGCTAACTTTGTGGGTAGCTTTCTACAACAGTAATCTGCAATAACATGATGAGCTACAACAACACATCTTTCCTTCGAATTAAGTAACAAGCTAAAGGACTTGAAGGTTGGCTGACCAGTGTGACATAAATCCTCAATTTTTTCTTTAGGCCTTTGTATGGCTCTGCCATACAATTTAAGCCCTAACCTATTTTAGGATTTTAAGGTTGTCGTTTGTCATGACCTAAATCTTCATATCTTCTAGGCTATTTATGCGACTGTTTCACATAATTGTAAGCCCTAACTGAAAAAATTGCCAGGATGAAATATTTAAATACTTCTCTTCGAAATTGAAGCCGAATGGTAGGATAGCTTGGGATGTCATCTAGGTTCTCCTTAGGATCCATGCATCCCCTAGTTCTTCTTCCTTTGGATTCCAAAATAAATGTTCCAAATTTGAGCCATTCCCTCTTCACACCTCATTGTCGGATATTTTAAAAATTCCTATCCTTTTAAACTCCTTGAAGACAATATCCTCTGATTTTTATTGAGAATTTTCTTAGGTGACTTTGGTTATCTACGATGTAATTAACAATAGGGGCTTGCCTTTATCGGAAACTTTCAAGAACCCAACTTAATATAAACCCTATTTAAATTTTTATATTAAATAGGGGAACTTGTCGGTCAACATAAAAAATGATTTTTCGCAGATTAAACAGATGTCATAAAATCTTTTGTTTATTTAATCGTGCCCTCACCAGAAATTACTGTCTCTATTCTTCATGATGGATGCATTGCTTATAGTATAGGCTCGTTTATTCAAACTTCTGAAGATAAGAGATCAGTCCAGTCTTATATTTTCAAATTTTAACATACTACTTTTTCCAATATATATATATATATATATATATATATATATATATATATATATATATATAGATATATATATATATTAAACCATGTGTCGGGATTTCCATTCTGGCGACCGACAATTTCCAATTTGGTGGCCGAAATGCTTCTGGCGACTCCACTAGGGACTAGCTTCTCTCTCCATTTAAGTCAAGGAATATTGTGTTCATAAATTGATGATGTGTTCATATCCCTCATGAACCAAATTACCCTTCTTTCATTGGTATGCTTTACTCCTTTCATTTGTGGGTAGGTACAGTCAACTCTTTTGATACTTTAGGGCCATTTATACAATAACTTTTGGATAGAGAGGTTCAAGAGTTCATTAGGGCTTTATCTTTGTTTGGGGTCAGACCTCCGATAGGTATGTTGGTGGATTAGTTATGCTTGGGCATTATGCATTGTAAAGTCAGTCGTGCACTGGATTTTAAACTTTGCTTTCTTCTTTGTGTACTTTTGAGTTTGGTTTGCTACTTTGCAAATTGAATTAAATTGTGTCGTGTTACGCTTGCTTTTTAGCCTTCCTTATTTAATTAATTAAATCCTTCTACATTCAAACTATTTTTATTAAATTTTAAAATCTTCACAAACTAAAATTAAAATAAGGACTTGCCCAGTCAATAGATGAGCCTTCGTTAAGTTTTTTAGTGTTCGCACTAGAATTACAAGGTGTTGGCCGAATAACTAACCCTAGAATTTCTTTTTTGAAGCTGCTATAATGGCGTTCCCCACATTCACTTTCTCCTACAACCTGCCAACTAGTCGCAATGCTGGCAATGTCGCTCCCACCATTAAGTTTGGAAGTGGATTCGATGAACTTGAAGTTGTTCTTGGAAAAGCCTGTCCTTCATAATGAAATTCACCGCTCCACAACTTCAGGAGCCTTCCACTAATTTAATCTGAACAGTCCTCAGGATTTTTCTTTCTGCAAGATGGTGAAAACTGCTACTGCTCCAACATATGTTAAGTTTGTTGTCCGCTTTTCTGCCAAAGGAAAGGAGGTTATTACTGTTTAAGATACAAATGAAGGATTGAATATCCCACCGTCGGTATTTGAAATTGGATAAATTTGAAGTATGCGCCATTAGCTCGATCTCAAAGAAGGAGCCGCAGTCAAAAAATTTGGAAAGTTGTTGATCCCTATTGATACTGCTAATATGCAAAGTATAACAGTAATTCAGATTATTTTTCCCATATATTTCCTTACTTTACAAAAAAACCAAAAATTTGATCCTAAAGAAAAATAAGAATTTAACTTTTAATTTATATATATTGGGATACTACGCAAGTATACATATCGTTATCAAGTAATATAAGACTTTTTGATTAAGACCTCAATATCGAACCCATGAGGAATTTATACAAAATGCACTTTTTAGAAAAATTTTAATTTTTAAAAAAAAAATTACTTAAACTGAATATATTTTGCAGTAATAAAAATTCAAATATTTTTGATATTTTGACAAAATAGTAACAACTTAAAAAGATAACTAGAGTTTTGTAGATGAAATACACTTAATAAGAAAAATATCTTTCTTCTTATCTTGAATCAGTAATAAGTATAGGAATTCTGTTGTGAAAGTATGCAAATTGTGTTGTGCCAAATAAGAGCAATAATATTTTTTACCCTTACTAGAGTTACTATAAAGAACATTGGCTAATTTAAAGTTAGAATGGTTCTGAAGACCGGCTATGCATGGAAGATACTAGCTTTCACTCTAGAGTTCCCTCGATTCCCTCTACCTGGGGACTAACATTCTCGTATCAGAACCTAAAACAATAAACCAAGTTGAGGTTTTTAACCTGTAACTTTAAAGTCCTCTAACTCTACACCCTTTAATGAATATTTCTCTATTTATTTGCACTCAATCATATGAAGTACATTCTCATTCATACTACCTCATGTGATTCTTTCCAATTGTTGACTGAGACAAAACCAACCCATTTCTTACATGTTCTTACAATAAACTTTAATATCTGGATTGGCCAAATCAAGAAGTAAATGAAGTGCATGGATTTAAATCATCACAACTACTTCCAAAATTAAAGATCAACACTCTTCACAATTTCCAACCAAAACTTAATTACTTATCACTTTAAGAAGAAAGATAAAGAAAACCACTCAAAATCCATGGAGAAAATAAAACCTCACTTTAGTTTAAAATTACAAATCATTGTCAAACCAACAACATGTCTCAATTAAAACAAAAGAAGTCTGAAAGAAAAAGATAAAAACTTATCTCATGTTCTTCACCAAACTCTTGAAGTTCCTTTGAAACTCTTCTCTTTACAATCACTCAAAATAAACTAAAAAAGGATAAAATAAAAGTAAAAGTGGTGCCTGAAAATCTCGTCGAACTAACTCCCTAAATGAGAACTTTCAAAACTTTCCAAGTATTTTCAGAACTCTTTTCAAAGTCCTCTCTTCTTTCTTTTATAATTTTCCAAGAGGTGCCTTGGAAATTCTTCAATATATGTCCAGATTTAATGTATTTTCCCAAGAGATGCATCCTTTCATGAAAAGTTTCATCCATGGTGGTGACAACCACCTATTAAGCAAAAGGGTGCCTCAAAAACCTCTTTAAAATTCATAAAAAACTGTCTCTACTCGTCTAGTAACTGCCACTTGCGCTTAAGCGTGGTACCTTTGGCACTTAGGCGTGGCCTTCTCTATTTAACTGGAGCTTGAGCGTCGAATCTAGCTCTTAGGCGCCGAAACTCATTTGCACATTTTTCAAATTTTTGCTCCTAATTTGATCCTTTTTCTCTCCTTTAAGCATTTTTCACCCTTTTTATTTTTATCTACAAGAAAAACACAAAATACCTTCCATTAAAGTGTAATATCTCAAAATAAAATATAAAAATGTGTCTAAATTTACTATAAATTTTAGACTGTAGTTTTGGAGGAATTAACTTTTCTATTCATAGGCCTAAATTCTTCCAATAACTCTTAGACATGTTTAGAAATGCCTTAGAATGTTTTTTGCTAACTTTTAGGTTATTTTCCCTTCTAAAATATTAATTTTGCACATGTTTTTAAACTGTCGCGCTTAAACACCGGATTTGGCTCTTAAGCGTCTGTGCATATTTTTACACTAGTCCACTTAACGTCCAAATTCTCATTTTAAAATGTCTAGATCACTAAATAAAGTCATAAAATCAATACTAACACATAATAGTCTAAAAAATACTACCCCAATTTTCTTAGTCACACCTAAAAAAAATAATAAAAATAAAAACACACTGATACTTATGGGGTGCCTCCCACAAAACGCTTGGTTTTACGTCGTCAGACCGATCTAACCAGTGCTTACTCTGGTTGACCCAACATCGTTTCATCATTAAACTTCTGTTGATCCCCTATAAAATAAGGATTCATTCTATGTCCATTCACTTTAAATATTTTCTCAGATGTAGGATCTTTAATATCCACAGTTCCATAAGAATTAATATTAATCACAATAAATGGGCCCATCCACCAAGGCTTAAGTTTGTCTGGAAATAATCTTAACTTTGAATTATATAGTAAAACTTGTTGCCCTGACTGAAAATTTTTAGCAAGAATCTTTTGATCATGCCACATCTTCATCTTTTCTTTATAAAATTTGGCACTTTCATAAGATTCATTCCTCATCTCTTCAAGCACATTTAATTGTAATAATCTTTTCTCACTAGCATCTTTCAAATTATAATTGAACTCTTTAATTACATAATATGCTTTATGCTCAAGTTCAACTGGTAAGTGACAAGCTTTCCCAAATATTAGCCTATATGGGGACATTCTTATAGGAGTTCTATATGCAATCCTATAAGCCCACAAAGCATAATCAAGTTTGACCGACCAATCCAATTTTGTTGGAGTCAAAGATTTTTTCATGATTCTTTTAATTTTCTCCTTGGATAATTCAGCCAAACTACTTGTCTGAAGATGATAAGTTGTAGCAATCCTATGATTTATATGATATTTCTTTAATAACTTCTCCATTATGGCATTTATAAAATGACTCCCCCCATCAATAATGATAACTCTTGGCATCCCAAATCTACAAAATTATTCATTTTAAAAAATTTTGCAATACTTTGAGCATCACATCGAGGTAAAGCAACAACTTCTATCCATTTGGATACATAGTCCACTGCTAACTGAATATATAAATTTTTGAAAGATGGTATAAATGGTCCCATGAAATCTAATCCCCATACATCAAATATTTCAACTTCTAGTATAAATTTCTAAAAGGCAGTATAAATGGTCCCATGAAATCTAATCCCCAAACATCAAATATTTCAACTTCTAGCATATAATTGAGGGACATCTCATTTCTTCTAGAAATATTGCCTACTCTTTGACATTTATCACAAGTTTTAATATAAGCATTAAGAACTCTAAAAATTGTAGGCCAAAAAAATCAAGATTGTAAAATTTTGTTTGTTTTTTTATCAACATAAAAATGTCCCCTAAAATAAGAATTATGACATTTTTGGATAGTCTCATAAGTTTCTTATAACGGTACACATCTTCAAATAATCAGATCCTTTCCTTATTTATATAAAAATGGGTCATCCCAAAAATAAGTTCTTAGCTTCAGAAATAAATTTCCTCTTCTCTTGGTATGTCATTCCAAAGGGTGTAATATCACTAACAATAAAGTTCACAATGTCAGCATACCACGGAACACGCCACTCATTAATAGTGAACAATTTTTCATTTGGAAAATGTTCATAAATTTCATTTTCAAAATAGAGTGGTTTTTCTAATTCAAGCCCGGATAAATGATCATCAATTTGATTTTCAATCCCCTTCCGATCTACTATTTCAAAATCAAATTCTTGTAAAAGAAGAATCCATCTTATAAGTCTCATTTAGCATCCTTCTTTTTCATTAAAAAATTAATAGCAGAACGATCTATATGCACTATACAATGAGTTCCAATTAAATATGATCTAAATTTAATTAAAAGCATATACTATTGCTAATAACTCTTTTTCAATTATTGTATAATTAATTTGAGTTTCATTAAGAGTTTTACTTGCATAGTAAATAACTTTGAAAATTTTATCATATCTTTGTTCTAAAACAACCCCTATAGCATAATCACTAGCATCACACATTAATTCAACAGGTTTTTCTTAGTTTGGTGAAACTTGGTGTAGTGATTAATTTTTCTTTTAATAATTTAAAAGGTTTTAGGCATTCCTCAACAAAAATGAAATTTGCATCTTTCTCCATTAAATGACATAAAGGCTTAGCAATCTTTTAAAAGTCTTTAATATATCGTCTGTAGAATCCAACATGTCCTAAAAAACTCCTAATTTCGCTTACATTTGTTGGATAAGGTAAATTAGTGATATCTTGAATTTTAGTAGGATCTACTTCCATACAATTTTCTGATATTTGATGACCTAATACAATTCCTCCTACTACCATAAATTGGCATTTTTCCCCTTATATTTGATGACCTAATACAATTCCTCCTGCTACCATAAATTGACATTTTTCTCAATTAAGGACTAAATTTGTTTCTGATACAATTCCTCCTGCTACCATAAATTGGCATTTTTCCCAGTTAAGGACTAAATTTGTTTCTCTAATATAATTCCTCCTACTACCATAAATTGGCATTTTTCCCAATTAAGGACTAAATTTGTTTCTTCACGGGGCTTAAGAACTTTGGATAAATGTCCTAGACATGAGTCAAATGAAATTTCAAACAGTGAAATGTCATCCATAAAAACTTCAATCCCTTTTTAAATTAAATCACAAAAAAATTGCCATCATACATCTTTGAAATGTAGCAGGGGCATTACATAAATCAAAGGGCATTCTTCTAAAAGCAAAAGTACCATAAAGACTGGTAAACATTGTTTTCTCTTGATCCTCAGGAGATATTTGAATTTGGTGATAATCAGTATGTCCATCCAGAAAATAAAAGTATTTATGTCCACCTAGTCTATCCAACATTTGATCTAGAAAGGGTAATGAAAAATGATCTTTCCTAGTGACAAGATTTAATTTTCTATAATCAATACATATTTTCCACCCTGTAACTTATCTAGTAGGTATTAACTCATTATGTTCATTTACAATTACAATTACTCCTCCTTTCTTAGGAATGTAATGAGATGGGCTAACCCATGCACTATTTGCAATAGGTAGATAATTCCAGCATCTAACAACTTTCAAATTTCTTTTTTAACAACTTCTTTCATAACAGGATTTAGTCTCCATTGCGGATCAACCCTGGGTTTGTAGTTCTCTTCCATATGAATTCTATGCATACAAATTGAAGACCGATTCCTTTAATATCAGCAATTGTCATCCAAAGGCTTTCTTAAATTTTTTCAGAATTTTCATCAGCCTTTCTTCTTCTTCTATTGTTAATTTTAAGGAAATTATAACAGGTAAAGTAGAGGATTCTCCTAAAAGGCATATTTTAAATGATCAGGAAGTAACTTCAACTTTAGTTCTGGAGATTTTTCAATAGATAGACAAAATGATTTATCTTTGTCTATCGTGTCCAAAATTTCAATAGTTTCTCGAACATAGTTTGAATATTCCTTAGAAAGATCTTCACATTGATCTAGTTCCTCTTCTTGCTTGTGTTCCAAATCTTTTTCTTCAAATTTTACTTCATAAGTAGTCTTGAAATGACATTCACTTAGATATCTTATAACATCCATGCTAAAACATTCATCATATTTACCTTTTGTAGGGTATTTGATTGATCTTGAAATGTTAAAAGTAACAGTTTGATCATTGACACGCATTGTTAATTCCACTTCTGTACATCTATCATTGCTCTTCCTATGGCTAGGAAAAGTCTCCCTAAAATGATAGGTATCTCTTTATCTTCCTCCATATCTAGCACAATGAAACCAACAGNATAGAAATATGGCCTACTCATTGACATCTATCACAAGTTTTGATATAAGTATTAACATCTAAAAAAATTGTAAGCCAATAGAATCTAGATTGTAAAATTTTGTATGTTGTTTTATCAACACCAAAATGTCTCTCAAATTTAGAATTATGAAATTTTTGGATAATTTTATAAGTTTCTTCTAATGGTACACATCTTCAAATAATTATATCCTTTCCTTATTTATATAAAAATGGGTCATCCCAAAAATAAGTCTTAGCTTCAGAAATAAATTTTCTCTTTTGTTGGTATGTCATTCCATAAGGTATAATATCACTATCAATAAAGTTCACAATGTCGGTATACCACTGAACACGCCACTAATTAATATTGAACAATTTTTCATTTGGAAAATGTTCATTAATTTCTTTTTCAAAACAGAAGGGTCTTTTTAACTCAAGCCTGGACAAATGATCAGCAATTTGAATTTCAGTCCCCTTTCGATCTACTATTTCAAAATCAAATTCTTACAAAAGAACAATCCATCTTATAAGTCTAGGTTTAACATCCTTCTTTTTTATTAAGTACTTAATAGCAAAATAATTTGTATGTACTACACAATGAGTTCCAATTAAATATGATCTAAATTTATCAAAAGCATATACAATTGCTAATAACTCTTTTTTAGTTGTTGTATAATTGATTTGAGTTTCATTAAGAGTTTTACTAGTATAGTAAATTACATTAAAAATTTTATCATATCTTTGTCCTAAAACAGCTCCTTTAGCATAATCACTAACATCACTCATCAATTCAAAAAATTTTACCCAGTTTCGTGAAACTATAATTAGTGCAGTGATTAATTTTTCTTTTAATAAATTAAAAGCTTTTAGACATTCCTTACTAAAATTGAAAATTGCATCATTCTCCACTAAATGGCATAAAGGCTTAGCAATCTTTGAAAATTTATTAATATATCGCCTGTAGAATCTATCATGTCCTAAAAAACTCCTAATTTCCCTTACATTTGTTCGATAAGGTAAATTAGCGATCACTTGAATTTTAGCAGGATCTACTTCCATACCATTTTTTGATATTTAATGACCTAATACAATTCCTCCTGCTACCATAAATTGCATTTTTCCCAATTAAGGACTAAATTTGTTTCTTCACAGGGCTTAAGAACTTTAGATAAATGTTCTAAACATGAGTCAAATGAAGTTACAAACACTGAAAATCATCCATGAATACTTCAATCCCTTTTTCAATTAAATCACAAAAAATTGCCATCATACATCTTTGAAATGATCAGGGGCATTACATAAACCAAAGGGCATCCTTCTAAAAGCAAAAGTACCATAAGGACTGATAAAAGTTGTTTTCTCTTGATCCTCAGGGGATATTTGTATTTGATGATAACCAGTATATCCATCCAGAAAACAAAAGTATTTATGCCCAGCTAGTCTATCCAGCATTTGATCTAGAAAGGGTAATGGAAAATGATCTTTCCTAGTGGCAAGATTTAATTTTCTATAATCAATGCATTTTTGCCACCTTGTAACTTATCTAGTAAGTGTTAATTTATTATGTTCATTCACAGTTACAGTTTCTCCTCCTTTCTTAGGAACACAGTGAATTGGACTAACTCATGCACTATCTAAGATAGGGTAGATAATTCCAACATCTAACCACTTTAAAATTTCTTTCTTAACAACTTCTTTCATAACAGGATTTAGTCTCCTTTGAGGATCAACCTTGGGTTTGCAGTTCTCCTCCACATGAATTCTATGCATACAAATTGAAGGACTAATTCCTTTACTATCAGCAATTTTTCATCCAAAGGCTTTCTTAAAATTTTTCAAAATTTTCATCANCTTGGACCTAAATCACATAAAGCTTTCTCCTAAAATCTATCTCCTATTGCACATGGAATTGTAAAGCTACCAGGAACTTTAAGCTTTTTAGGAAGCTTCTTCTGAATTATCGCACTAGACTCCTCACTAAGTGCAACAGTCTCATTATCTTCAAACTTCCATTTTTTGTTGAGAATATCCTTCATAAACTTTACATAGCTCAACATTTTTTCTAAGGCGTCAACAAATGGAATATTAATTGTAAGCTTTTGAAATATTTCCAGAAATTTTGAAAATTGCTTATGCAACTTCTGCTGACAAAGTCTTTGAGGAAATGGAGGTGGTGGTTTTTCCAAATAAATTTTCAGTGGAGAAATAGGTCTCTCAGAATCTTTTGGAGTGTCTTCTTTTGATTATTCAATTTCTTCTCTCTCCACTTCAATTTCTTTTTGAACCCAACCTTCCAACTCTCATCCACTTCTAAGTTGAATGACTTTTACTTGTTCTTTATTCTGGTCTTTTAGAATTAATTCGGTATTACTAGAAAGTGTTCCTTGGGATCTATTACTTAATGAATTTGCTCCCAAGTTGATTCTCGATATTTCTAATTGTATCTCCTTGACTTTGTAATTGATTTCCCATTTGTAACACCACTTCTTCTATAGAAGACTTCTTCTCCTTAAACTGTGTATTGCTGTTGAAACCTAAAGGATAAATAGATCTATAATTATTATTCCCTTAGTTGTTCTAGTTTCCCAAAGGGTTTCCTTGGTTGTTCCCCCATGCTGATTATTATCACATGAATTGTTATTTCAGTTAAAGTTGGGGTGGTTCTTCCAACTTGGGTTATAATAATTTGAATATGGGTTATTTTGCTTATTATTTATGGCATTCAAAGTTTCTAATGATGTTTGAGAATCTGGATATGGGTTATTTTGCTTATTATTTATGGCATTCAAAGTTTCTAATGATGCTTGAGAATCTAATTTGTTATTTATGGCATTCAAAGTTTCTAATGATTCTTGAGAATCTACCATTTGGCCTAATGAATTTTCTTCAATTGTTGAAATTGTTTGAGAAAAATTCGTTCAAAATGGTCTAACTTTCTTGAAATTGTAGCAACTTGATTTACTAACTTATTATTTATGGCATTCAAAGTTTTTAATGATGCTTGAGAATCTACCATTTGGCCTAATGATTTGTTATTTATGGCATTCAAAGTTTCTAATGATTCTTGAGAATCTACCATTTGGCCTAATGAATTTTTTTCAATCATGATAATTATTTGAGAAAATTTCATTCTAAATTGGTATAAATTCCTTAAATTTGCAACAACTTGATTTGCTAACATGGTAAATGCATCAGATTCATGAATGTTGGCTACATTCTTAGATTTACCCTCTCAGAAGGCATTGAAAATTATTAGTAGTCATTTCTTCAATTAAAGCATAAGCGTCATGAAATTGGTTTGACATCAATGAACCACCAGCAACGACATCGATAATTGATCTAAGAGATCTAACAAATCCATTATAAAAAAATTGAATTATTAACTAATCTGGTATAGCATGATGTGGACACTTTCTTAAGAGTTCTTTAAATCTCTCTCATGCTTCATAAATAGATTCCTCTTTAAACTGATTAAAAGATGTAATATCATTTCTAAGCTTCACAATTTTTTATGGTTGAAAATATTTAGCGAGGAATTTTTATACTAAATCTTTCCAAATTCTGATAAATCTAGGTTCTAATGAATTCAACACATCTTAGCTTTATCCCTCAATGAAAAAGGAAATAACCTAAGTCTTATGGAATCATCAGATACACCATCATATTTAAATGTAGTGCACAATTCTAGAAAATTGGCAAGATGTAAATTTTGGTATTCAGTTGGTGATCTCCCAAACAGATTATTTGATACCACTTGGATAATAACATGTTTAAGCTTAAATGAATTAGCTTCTACAGTAGGTTTTTGAATACTAGAATGAAGTTCATTTACAGTAGGGTTGGCATAATCTCTTAATGGTCTAAACTGTTGATGAGTTTCAGTATTTTGATTATTTTGGTCTGCCATTTCTATAATTTTTTTTGGATTTTTCAAAATTTGTAATTTTTCTGGTTTTTCTGATTTTTCTAATAGTTCTTTCTAATTCAGAATTGTAGGGCACTGGTCCTTCAGAACCTGAACTACACATACCCTAACATATAATAAAATAAACAAAACAAAATAAAATAAGATAAGATAACTTAATGTTTAAATAAGACTTTCTAAAAATAGAAATTTTGCTTTCGATTCCCCAACAACGGTGCCAAAAACTTGACCCCTACTGATACTGCTAATATGCAAAGTACACCAATAATTCCAATTATATTTCACTTATATTTCCTTACTTTACAACAAAACCAAAGACATGATCCTGAAAAAAATAAGAATTTAACTTTTAATTTATATATATTGGGATACTACGCAAGTATACGTATCGTNGGATCATTTTGGTTTGCCATTTCTGTAATTTTTTGGATCTTTCAAGATTTTTAATTTTTTTGGTTTTTTTGATTTTTCTTATAGTTCTCTCTAATTCAGAATCGTAGGGCACTAGTCTTTTAGAACCCAAACTACGCATACACTAACATAAAATAAAATAAAACGAAATACACACAAAATAAAATACAATAATAAAGTTTAAATAAGACTTTCTAAAAATAGAAATTTGCTTTTAAATCAATAGATTCTTTATAAATTTCACTTCATTTCCCTGACATCAGCGCCAAAAACTTGATTCCGAAACTGCTTATATGCAATAGTATAACAATAATTGTGATTATATTTTTCATTTATATTTCCTTATTTTGTAACAAAATAAAAAACTTGATCTTGAAGAAAAATAAGAATTTGACTTTTAATTTATATATATTGGGATACTACGTAAGTATATGTATCGTTATCAAGTAATATAGGACGTTTTGATTAAGACCTGAATATTGAACCTACAGGGAAGATATGCAATATGCAGTTTTTAAAAAACTTTCTATTTTTAAAAAGATAATTATTTAAAGTAAAGATGTATTCATAGTAATGAAAGTTTAAATATTTTTGGTAATTTTAATATTTTGATAAAAAAATACAAACTTAAAAAGATAACTTGAGTTTTTGTAGAAGAAAAACACTAAATATGAAAATATCTTTCTCCCTATCATGAATCAGTAATAGTATAAGAATTATGCTGTGAAAGCATGCATATTGTGTTATGCCAAAAAGGAGCAATAATATTCTTTTCCCTTACTAGAGATGCTATAAAGAACATTGGCTAATTTAAAGTTTAAATAGTTCTAAAGATTGGCTAGGCAAGGAAGATACTCGCTCTCACTCTAGAGTTCCCTCGATTCCCTCCACCCAGGGGCTAACATCTCGTATCAGAACCTAAAATAATAAACCAATTTGGGGGCTTTAACATATCACTTTAAAGTCTTCTAACTCTACACCCTTCAATGAATATTTCCCTATTTATTTGCACTCACATATGAACTACGCAATTCATCCAACTCATTCGATTCTTTCTAATTGTTGACTGAGACAATACCAGTCCGGTTCTTACATGTTCTCACAATAAATTTTAGTTAATTGTTGACTGATACAATACCATCCTGGTTGTTACATGTTCTTACAACAAATTTTAACATCTGGATTGGCCAAATCAAGAAGTAAATGAAGTGCATGGNTGGAATTTATACAATATGCACTTTTAGAAAATTTTCTATTTTTAAAAAGAAAAATACTTAAATTGAATATATTTTGCAGTAATAAATATTCAAATATTTTTGGTATTTTTGACATTTTGACAAAATAATAACAACTTAAATAGATAACTATAGTTTTGTAGATGAAAAGCACTTAAAAAGAAAAATATCTTTCTTCTTATCATGAATTGGTAATAAGTATAAGAATTCTGTTGTGAAAGTATGCAAATTGTGTTGTGCCATATAGGAACAATAATATTTTTTACCCTTACTAGAGTTGCTATAAAGAACATTGGCTAATTTAAAGTTTGAATAGTTTTGAAGACCGACTAGGCAGGGAAGATACTAGTTCTCACTCTAGAGTTCCCTTGATTCCCTCCACCTTGGGGCTAAGATTCTCGTATCAGAACCTAAAATAATAAACTAAGTTGAGGCTTTAACTTATCTTCATTGAATATTTCCCTATTTATTTGCACTCAATCATATGAACTACATTCTCATTCATACAACCTCATGTGATTCTTTCCAATTGTTGACTGAGACAATACCGGCTCGGTTCTCACATGTTCTCACAACAAATTTTAACATCTGGATTGGCCAAATCAAGAAGTAAATGAAGTGCATGNGGCTACAAAGATTTATAATCAATTAATTTATTGATTAAGAAAATAGAATAAAAATTATTAAATTAGATTCAAATTGATGTTTTAATATAAATCATAATTTTTAAATCTAGCTCAAATATTTATTATCTTATGGCTACATGATTAGGGTTGTTAAGGACTCTTTGTTCGTGAACAGCTCGTGTTCGACTAGTTAAACAAACCAGCCGAACACGAAGATATTTTTTGAGCTGGAAATATAAACGAGTCTAAAACTACCGCCAACCATTTAAATGGTTTCTTCTTGTGCCCTCAGATTCTCCTGCTTCTTGCCATGGCCGACTCCTTCGTCCCTGAAGCAATCCACACAGCTCCACGCCCAACTGGTTGTTTCGGGCTTTCTCCGCCGGCCAGCAGCGGCGAATCTTCTCCTGAGATCCATCGTAGACTGCGAAAGCAGCGACCTTTCTTCTGTTCTCCGCCTCTTCTACCATCTCCACAACCCCTCCACCTTTCAATGCAATACAGTCATGAAAGCTTGCTCCCTTCATCAATTCCCCGAACATTCCGTCAAAATTTTCNTCATAATCCTCTCATCTTTCTTTTATAGTTTTCCAAGAGGTGCCTTGGAAACTCTTCAAAATATTTCTAAATTCGATGTATTTCCCTAAGAGATGCATCCTTTCATGATAATTTTTGTCCATGGTGGTTATAACCACTTATTAAGCCAAAGGGTGTCTCAGAAACTTTTTCAAAATTTGTAGAAATTGAATTTACTCATCCAATAACTGCCACTGGAGCATAAGAGAGGGGCCTCTAATGCTTGAATGCGGCTTTCTCAATTTAATTGGGGCTTAAGCGCCGAATCTGGCGCTTAAGCGCCAAAACTCATTTGCTCATTTTTCATCTTTTTGCTCCAAATTTGATCATTTTTCACTCCTTTAAGCATTTTTCATCCTTTTTATTTGTATCTGCAAGAAAAACACAAAAAAATACCTTCCATTAAAGCGCAATATCTAAAAAATAAGTATAAAAATGTTTCTAAAAACACTATATATTTTAGGTGTATCAACTGCCAAGGCCCAAATTTCCTTAAAAGAAACCCGTTGATGAGTTTCCTCATGAGGAACTTGGATTCCTATAGGCCTCTCTGCTTCTACGAGGGAGTAGGCTTCACCCATTGATGAATACTAATGGATATCAAAGTATTCAAAAGATCATTGCTACCTTACCATCGTTTCATGGTTGTAGTAAAGAGAGGGAGAAACCCACTCATATCACTAAAGTGTTCGCCGCTAAAGAAGGATATTTAGTCGTTGAACTGCTTAAGCGAGTAAGATGCGTAGTGTCCCCTCGAATGAAAAAATAGATTTTGAGGGATGTTAGCTTAGTCCGACAGTCCAGAAGTTTATTGAAGTTTTTCCAGCCAGTATTCCCATCGGGTTCCATCTGGGGAGTTTAGTTGATACTACTGTTACTACCACTGATTTTGTTACCTATACTACTCCATGATTTGTAGAATGTTGAATAATTAAGTCACGTCTGGGTGGGTCCAAGGATACCATCAGTCTTTGCTCATAAGACTGCCCCAAAGAAGTAGAAGATAAAGAAACCACCTGATATTGTATTTGGTCTGCACCACAAGGAGCGTACTTCTCTCTAACATGTCGATGCCTCTATTGATACACCCCGTCTCAAGACATCACCATTCAAAAAGAATGTATGGGTACCCAAGGTCACCGCACCAATACAGTTCAATGAGCCCACATGGTAAAGTTGTGGAATGAAGCTAGACATCATCAAAACTATTGCTACAGAGATTGATGAACAAGTGGATGATGTTCAAGAAAATCCTCTAGATCTTAAGATGATTCAGGAAGCGATAATTAAAGAAAAAGTTGAAAAGCTCAGGGCTGAAATTTTTGAGTTAGCCAAAGAACATGGAGTGGCTATTGATGATGATAAAGATTTTGATTTTAATAATTATCTCGATGAGGATTTTATGGATATTCATGTTATCGAGACGAGAGCTGCCACATATGTAACAAAACCCAACCTCTCATTGAAGGGAACATTGTGGATGATTTGCGCAGGGTCATTCTACTAAGAGATGAACAAATCAGCCAGATAGAAAAGACAATGGAGGATATGGCTTCCTTGGCTACAGTTCATGGACAACAGTCCTAGTCACAACAGTTAGCTTCTCTAGAAGTCAACTAGACAGAAATAATTCATATTACTGATGAAAGAAGAGAAGTTGCCTCCACCAATGGAGATGATCAGTGAAAGAAGGAATTCTCACCAAGTACCATACTGAAGAAAGAAATTAAACAATTGATCGAACAATAAGTTTGGGAGGCCTTAGCCCAATCTAAGGGCAGTCCATTGATTTTAAGGTTTAGACCTTACCCAGAGGAGTTCGATGATGTACCCTACCCCAAGGGTTTTGTGTCACCAAACTTTAAGACATTTGATGGGATCAGAAATCTCAGGCAGCATATAACACATTTCAGAGCTAATTGTGGAAACACCGAAGGTAATGAAGCTTTACGCTTCCTACAGTTTGTTAGTGGCTTATTAGGAATCACAATTGATTGGTATGCCAAGCTACCTAACGAATCGGTCAAGACATTTGCCGAGTTAGAGCAGTTGTTCATAAAAAAATTTGCTAGAGCACAACATCATGTTTCTTTTGAAGATTTGTCGTGGAAAAACAGAAGCCCAACGAGACTTTAGTAGACTATGTCTTGAGATAGAAGAACCTTATATTGAAATGTGAACCCCAACTACAGAAACATCATGTGATTGACATTCTAATAAAAAACATCAATGGGTCAGTAACTTTCATGCTGAAGGGACTCACCATCAAGTTCTTTGAGAATCTACTAAGCAAAGCCAGTAGTTTACAAGAGAAAGTTAAACACATGGATTCCTAAGAGAAGTCAGATAAGTCCAGGACAACCAAAATTTTTGAGATAAAGTCTAGGACAGTGGCAACAGTTTATAAAGAAAAGAAGGCGATAAAGATACAGGCAGACCATTCTCATCAAAGTTCCCAGCAATCATCACAGCATGATCAACAACAACAAACACAACAGTATGACAAGTCCAGCCAATAGTTAGACCATGGAAGACCACACGGAGCAGAGGGTAGAGTGGGCCGGACTCATTCAAAATGAAAGAAGAGGTATATTCTTTCAAAGATGAGGCTGTGCCAAAAATATTCAGAATATTAATGAAGAAGCCCTAGTTCATATTACCATAACCGAAGAGGCCGGTAGAAGTAGACAAGAAGGAGTATCCCAATTTTTGCCCCTACCACAAAATGTTGGGATATACAAGACTGGCTCAAGAGGAATTTTAAAGAATGAAATATAATAATCCTAAAAGAATATTTGAAAGAACCTAAAAAGGTTATGTGAATAAGATATATACTGAGCCAATTACTCTTATTGATCTGTATTTAGAAAAACGATGGATGGAGTACAATTTAGAGCAAGTCATCTAAGAAGATACCAGATCAGATTTAGACCGCTTCAGTTGAAGTAGCCGTTCAGAGTCTACAGCCTGCTCAGCCTAAGATGGAGATTTTACTAGAGAAATTTCTGCAACCAAAGAAAGAAAAGAATGACATCGTAAAGATTGATAGCACAAGGGGTAGGAAAGGGGCTGCCTATATTAGATTGGTTGTCTCATATTGGGAAAGAAAATCCTCAAAACCCTTACCGTGTATGATTATCTTTTTGCACCACCGGGGTATTATGAAAATAATGATTATGATATCAGCTACATTTTAACTATTTCTAGTGATAACATAACTGAATTTGCTCAATATAACTGTGATCTCAATTCTTAAACTGATCCTCAAAGTGTACTTAGGTCCGATGACCCCGTTAACAAGAATGAAAATGATGTTGACAACACCGGTTAAAATACAATCGGGGGTAAGGAACCAGTCCTTAAATGCCACAGTGCACCAATTGCTATCAACTTGGTTCTCTTCGATCAAGAAGAAGAGACACTGGAAATTTTTTCTAAAACATTTCAAAGAGAAGAAATCAAAAAAATAAATCTGAGCGAGAAAGTGTTACCCTTGAGGTCAGCTCTAATGGATAAAGGAAAACAAATAATTGCTCGAGAAGAGCCACCTCCACCTCCACCAGTAGAAGAACCACATAATCAAGTAATGATTGGAAGATTACATAAAGTGGACTATAATGTGCTAGCTCATCTTAGAATGTTGTCGGCCAAACTAAGCATCTACGTGCTCTAATCCTTTCAAAGGAAATGAGAGAATCTTTAGTTGCCTAAAGATTTACTTAGCTCTATTGGCCAACACATCCTTAGATGAAGTTTGTTTGTTAAAGGAAAAGTTTGGGATAACCTTCATAGATGAAGACTTGTTGCTCGATACCACTGACCATAACTGACCGATCTGTTAATATTGGCATATTTGTATTGTTCACAGTTTTGGTAGACCCGAGAGCATCACTTAAATTAATGAGCCTACGGACATTGAAATATTTGGATATTGATGCTCAGGAGCTTATATTTAATAAAATGATGTTAAGAGGATTTAACCAAAAGGGAGAAAGAGCCCTTGGATCAATTACAATGTTTATGAAAGTTGGAAGACTATTAACAACAACAAAATTCCACATCATCGATGCAAAGATCTCTTTCAATGCCTTACTTGGATGATCATGGATTCATGAGCATAATATGGTTCCATTGTATTTACATTAATGCATCAAATATTTCAAAGAAGGGCAAGAACATTGCATCAAGAGAGATTTACAACCATTCTCAGTTCATGAAGTGGGCATCCATGAAGACGCCTCCTATTATGCCCTCCAAAGAGAAATGTCTTTCCCTATGAAATTGTGGAAAATGAACTACAAGATTCAGAAGAATCACAAAGAAGAGGCCATTCAACTCCGCTTCAATGATCTACTACCGTTTCTTCACAACAAACTGGTAGAGGTTCTTTTAGCCAATACACCCAAGATTGAGGCCAGGGAGGTGGATGAGGAAGAACCAACACGATTGTTGAATGGACTGGGTTGACCATAAACATCAACGTGGAAGAAAATTCTAATTAAAAAAGCTCCAAGGAAGAAATGATGATGATAAAGTAGAAGAAATCTTAGTTTGAGATTTGTTTCGAAGATGTGGAGAAAATTGAATATAAGTTAATGTACTATCGGATCAACCACAATATGAATGCCATGAATCTTTTTCCAATATACCCTCAAAAGGTTGAGAGTTTAGGGGTTAAGTAAGTCTGAAGTGTTGGTTTGAAGCCTATCAAGTTTTACCGTGCTTCCTCTTCTACTAGTTCTAAAAATCATGTAAATTTGGATGAGGATCCTAATGAATTAATGGAATTACCTTTTGATTACTTTTCTAATTGACTATAAAATTTAATTCAACAAAGATATGTGCAAAAAGAAAATGCCAAAGGATAAGCTACAACTTTTTGAGAAATTGTGGAATGTTAAAAGTCGAACTCGTAACTCGAAAGAAGGTCTCGGATGTGGTACTATAGAACTAGTCGATGCTCAAAATTTTGCATGGTTGTTACTAGATGATTGAAAGAGGACTACCTCGATGTAGAGGATGACCCTCAAGATCAATTAATAGGTGATGCCCCACCAAAGTTTGAAGATAAAATTATGTCAACAGTGGATGATTTGAAAGAAATCAACCTCAAGACTGAGGAGCAGCCCCGACCTACCTTCATAATTTTTCTACTCAATGAGGAAGAATCAAATAGAAATGATAAAATTATTATCAAAATTTAATGATTCCTTTACCTGGAGCTATGATTAAATGTCAAAGTTGTCAGTAGAAGTTGTAGTTCACAAACTCGTGGTGAACAAAGGTATGACCCTAGTAAAATAAGCTCCCAGACGAATGCATCTCAAGATATAGGAACAAGTCATGCCGAGGTCAAGCAGTTAATATACTCTAACTTTATGCAAGAAGAGCAATACCCAACATGGTTAGCCAATATTGTACCAGTTAAGAAGAAGAATGGACAAATTTGTAATACATCAATTTCAGACATCTAAATAAAACATATCCAAAAGATGAATTTCCACTGCTGATACTAAAATTGATGGTGGACATCACATCGACAAATGAGATTTTCTCTTTCATGGATGGATATGGATCGTCAGTATGCAACAAAATTAAAATGGCTCCAGAGGATGCAACGCTTACAACTTTCAGGACACCGATTGAGACCTTTTGCTATAAAGTGATGTCATTTGGGTTGAAGAATGTTAGAGCAAAATATTAACGAGCTTTGACTTAGATTTTGACGACTTCATTTACAACCAAGTGGAGTACTGCGTGGACAATTTGGTCATCAAGAGTAAACAAAAAAATAGTCCATTTGTACGATTTGAGGATCGTGTTCAAACGATTACGATAATATAATTTAAAGATAAATACCTTAAAGATAGCCTTCGGCGTCACCTCTGAGAAATTTCTAGGATTTTTTGTTCATCATCGGAGAATTGAGATCGGCCCAAACAAGATTAAAGTTATCTTGGAAATGGTTCCTCCCAAAATCTTGAAAAAACTATGTTCTTTTCAAGGAAAATTGGTATATCTGAGACACTTTATTTCTAATCTCTCAAGTAGGTGTCAGTCCTTTTTGAAATTAATTAAAAAGGATGCCAAATTCATTTGGAAAGAGAAATTTCAGTGGGCCTGTGAGGACGTCAAGAAATACTTAATGATCCTTCTGTTTTAGCAGCCCCTATTCCTAGAAAACCGTTGATACTTTATACCGTGGCCTTAGACGACTCTTTTGGAGCCCACTAATGAGGTTAAGGAAAATGCACTCTACTACTTGAGTCACCGTCTAATACCGATGGACGTAAAGTATCCACCCATTAAGAAGTATTGTCAAGCTTTAATTTTTGCCACCAGAAAGCTTAGGCATTACATGGTTTCTCATAAGATTACCCTTATTTTGAAAGTTAATCCATTACAATATTTGATGACCCAACCAATACTTTTTGAACGTTTAGCAAGATGGCTCATGATTTTATTACAATTAGATATAACTTTTGTTCTCTTTTGCACTATCAAGGGATAAATTTTAGCAGATTTTCTTGCAATGCACCAACTTCTAATTGTGTCCCCTTTCAATGATGAGTTATCAGATGAGCAGATACTAAAAATTGAACCGTCCAGTGCCAGACATTGGAAAATGTACTTTGTTGGAGCTTCTTCAACTAGAAAGGATAAAGGATTATAAATGGTTATATCAGGCAAAGCAGGAATTAGGCAGATTTTCATCACACTTGATAAGGGTATGTTGAGATTCTCCTATCACCTGACAGAGCCGTGTACAAATAATTAAGCAAAATATAAAGCATTGATCACCAGGTTGAAGTTCGCAATCTCAATGGATATAATAAATATTATTTTCTATGGTGACTCATAACTCGACATCCAACAAGTTGTCAAACAATACAAGATTTTGACAAGGCTAGACCAATACTACCGGTACACGATGAAGTTGCTGGAACAGATTCCCAATATGAATCTTCACCGGATTCCTCCAGGAGATAATGCCCACGAGGACGCTCTAGCAAAGTTTGTCAAAAAACTAGCATGTTCAGCAAAAGATTTCATCGACATTACAGTACAAGAACGATAAGTTTTGTCTCAAATCAACCTTGGCAATCTACACACGCTCGAAAAGAAGAGGAAACAATGATTGCAGTTGCTGACACTAATGAAAAATGACACAAGCCATTGATAGAATATTTGTAAACTAGAAAACTTTTAGAAGACAATTCTGAAGCATATCGCATCACAAGAAGAGCTATGTCATATGCTCTATTGGGTGATGTCCTCTATAAAATATCGTTCAATCAAATATGGCTGAGATGTCAAAGTAGAGCTAAATCACAAAATATAGTTAAATAAGTACACATCAGATTACGTGGAGCTCACTAGTCAGGGCTAAAAATGAAAATGAAGATCATGAGACTCGGGTATTATTGGCCAACAACGATATTCTCTTGCAAGGATACAACTAGAAGGTGTCACCTTTACCAAGTGCATGGGGTGATCTTGCAGCAACATCTGAATGTGTTACTCTCAACTGTTGCCTTGTGGCCATTCGAGTGTTGGGGCATGGACATAATAGGTATGATAAACCCTCCATCCTCCAAGAGACATAGATTTATTCTTCCCACTATGGATTACTTCTCCAAGTGGGCAGAGGCAGTGCCGTTACGAGAGGTTACAACACAACATGTTCTAAAAGATCCAAATCGTCTACCATTTTGGTGTACCACACAGAGTGATTTTTGATCATGGGATAGCCTTCAAATGCACAACGATCAACAATTTTGTTAAACGACATGAGATAGATTGGAGAAACTCTTCGATTTACTATCCCTGGGAAAATGGACTGGCCGAGGTCTTATATAAAATGCTCATGCAAATCTTAAGGAAAACATTGGACGAAAACAAAAGAGATTGGCATAATAAATTATTAGATGCCTTGTGGGCTTATCAGGCAATGTTCAGAACTCCCACTCAATGTACACCCTATGCACTTGTGCACGGGTCCAAGGTCGTACTATCGCTAGAAGTCCAGACACTATCTCTCAGAGTCACCATCGCCAACCAAATTACAATAGAAGAAAGTGAAAAACTATGACTTGAAGAATTGGAATGTCTCGAGGGAAAACAACTAGAAGCACAACAACATTTGGAGCTCTACTAAGGTGAAAAAATCCCACCTTATTATCATTCTCAAAAGACCTAATCTTGCACACCTTAAGATAGGTGAAAAATTCAAATTGACTTTGGAGAAACCATTTATCATAGAGAAGGTTTATTCGGGAAGATCTTTCAAGCTGGTAGATTTTCGAGGCAAAAGACTTATGTTGCTGGTTAATGGCCGCTATTTAAACACATATTACCCGATGTTCCATTACTTGAAATCAACTTTTTCAAATTTTGATTGTTCTGTGGTTATTTATTTGTCAAAGCATCTATGACTGGGTCCAAAAATTTCTAATAGAATTAACCTCAATAAAATGAAAAGTTTGGAATTTGCTCACTTTAATTCCCTTCTTCTATTTCTGATTTTGAAATTTCATTAAATTAAATTAAATTTAATAAATAAAATTTGTTCCTATATACATTAAAATTTTTTGTTTAATAAATGTTTCAGCCCACTGATGTTTTTCTTTTTTCTGCAGATAAATTTCTGGACAAAAGCTGATTTTCGCCTTAAGAGATGGCTTGAATCTTGCACTGAACAAAGAAAAGTAAACTCTAGATGCATCGTAGACTTAGACTTAGACTTAGATCAGGTCAATATGAACTATGAGTTTTCCCTAATGCACATAGTCAGTCGCCAAGAGAAAGAAGGATTATCTTCACTACTAAGTATCAATACCAAATAATATTCCTCTTTGAAGAGTAACAATGTGATGACACAACAAAATCTGATGGAAGGGACTAGCCGTTTGTTGTCCATGATAACTGCACTGACCAGGAATTTCATTGGTGCTGATGAAGAAAGAATGTCAGATCCACCACTGAGAAAAACTCAACGTCGTAATCCTAATCACCACAAGTAAAGAGCCTTCTTATGTGAGGAAAAGAGACATATGAAAGAGGCAGAAAATGCACTCACCTTGATTCCTGATGGGAAATTTTATGATCCTTACATGAGAGAGACTTCTTTTAGTCTTCCTGTTACAAAGGATGAGTCAGAGTTTGTTGCAGAGCAAACATTATAAGCAATTCCAGATGCACTTTATAGGGGTTGCCCAATGTGCAACGTTGAGATTCCAGTACAAGCATCAACAAAAGGAGCATTCGTGGAGTGCCCAACATGCAATGTCCTTCATTTGGATCACTAAAGTTCCTTTGAAGAGTTCATAGCTGCCAAGACAAAGTGCCAGGAGGCTATAAAGTCGAGTCAGACATGGTATACTGCAGATGTTGAGATGAGGAGTCAAATTCTTATGGTAGAACTCGAAATAATGAATAGATTTAAAAAGAGAGAATTTGAATTCTATGAAGAGATCCTATGAGAGTTTGTTAATATTTTGGAAGGCATAGAGCTATATACAGAATATGATGAAAGAAGAATTCTTGACCGTGTAATTTTATTGAGAGATAGAGGTCGAGCTGGTATGTTAATGAAGAAAACTTACTCAGAGCAGCAAAAATGGGTGCGCGGGAAAGGCAGGAAACCATCCAGTGTGGTTGCCACTATAACGTTATCGAAGATAGGAAAGGGAACCCCATAGATATCCTCAGATACAATGAGATGGACCCTCTACTTCTGAGAAAAAGATAATGTCCAAAAGGATGCTCATATGGCGTATACTACCATTGGACTGCATTTAAAATAGTTTCATAATCAATATTTATAATGAACGAGACTGCATTCCTTCGCGCATAGACCACCATGATTCTGCATGACCCTTTTGCATGGTGTCCTTTATGAGTCAAAGTAACATCCTATTCGGAAAAAAAGATCGATTTTGTTGGCCCTGGGGTGTTCAGAGGATCCGTTGAGATTTCACTACCAATGGGTTTAGTACTATATCTAAAGGGAAATAGTGTAGATCTAGCGAAGCACTAAATTCCAGGAATACGACATCACAGAGTGCTTGTCCCATTGAGAAGAATGGATGATTAAAAAGTATAGTATGTGTTTCATCCAGATCTAGAGTTAGAGGAGTTGTGCCTGTAAGAGCTATGAGATGGTTGCACCTCTAAGTACATGTAAAAGGATTTCTTGTCCTAGAGTGTGACTTAGTAGGTCAGTTTGATCAAGAGCTCACCCCATAGAGGATAGACACACAATTAGTGGACACTTTTTGATGCGTCAAAGAAGCAAATATGATATATACTTAGTGTATGATGTTTTAGATAAAAAACAACATGTTGTTTCTTTTGATGTTTCAACATGTATTCAGTCTGTAACACCTGTTTGAAGCATATCGATGAAATTTCTTTCAGATTTCAACATGTTTGTCAAATTGCCCTATTTTTGCGATTGATAAGGAGTCGTGGAACCATACATTGGTTTCAAATGATAATGAATGAAGAACAATACAAAGAAAGTTTGATATTAAAATTTAAACTTATTTTTGAAAATTAACCAATGAAAATTAAATTTTGAAAAAAAATATACTTTGATAATTAAATGTAATAAAGACAAAAAGAAAAGAAAATGACAAATTTGTTGAGTTTGTTTCTGTTGAGTTCAAAGGTTCTTGCTCTCTTCTTTCACAACACAATTATCCTTATCTGCACCAATTTCTTCACATCCCCATGATGTTTCACACTCTGCACAAAATCTTTCAAATTTTCCTCACCAATGTTAATCTAAACAACATAAATTCTCTACACTATTTTCATTTTGTTTTCAGAATCAGTAACAAGATTTTGATTTCCTCTCACTAACTCTTGGGTTGGATGTGATTCATCGAGCTTTCCTTCTCAACATAGATATATATTTCCGATCAGCTCTTGAGTTGGATGTGAGTTATCATGCTTTCCTTCTCAACCTAATCTTTCTGCTTCCTCTTGGGTTGGATGTGAGTCATCGAGCTTTCATTCCCAACATAGTGATACGTTTCTGATCAGCTCTTGAGTTGGATGTGAGTCATCGTGCTTTCCTTTGCAATCTGGTTTTTCAGCTACCTCTTGGGTTGGATATGCACATCGAGCTTTCCTTTTCAACGTAGTGATATATTTTGGATCAGCTCTTGAGTTGGATGTGAGTCATCAAGCTTTCCTTCCCAACGTGGTGATATGTTTATGATCATCCATTGAGTTGGATGTGAGTCATCGTGCTTTCCTTCTCAATCTGATCTTTCTGCTAGCTCTTGGGTTTGATGAGAGTCATCGAGCTTTCCTTCCCAACATTGTGATATATTTATGATCATCTCTTGAGTTGGATGTAATTGATCGTGCTTTCCTTCACAATATAGTCATTTTGCTACCTCTAGGGTTGGATGGGAGTCATCGAGCTTTCCTTCCCAATGTAGTGAAATGTTTTTTATTAGCTCTTGAGTTGGATGCAATTCATTGTGCTTTCCTTCTCAATCTGATCTTTTTGCTACCTCTTAGGTTGGATGTGTGTCAACAAGCTTTCCTTCTCAATGTGTCGATACGTTTCGATCAACTCTTAAGTTGGATGTGAGTCATCCTTCTCAATGTGATCTTTCTGGTACTTCTTGTGTTGGATGTGAGTCATCGAGCTTTCCTTCCCAATGTAGTGATATTTTTCGATTAGCTTTTGAGTTTGATGTGAGCCATCATGCTTTCCTTCTCAATCTGACCTTTGTGCCACCTCTTAGGTTGGATGTGAGTCATCGAGCTTTCTTTCCCATCGTAGTGATATATTTTTGATCAACTCCTAAGTTGGATGTAATTCATCATGATTTTCTTCTCATTTGGGTCTTTTTGCTACCTCTTAAGTTGGATGTGATTCATCGAGCTTTCCTTCCCAATGTAGTGATATATTTCCGATTAGCACTGAAGTTGGTTCTCAATCATCGTGCTTTACTTCTCAATTTGGTCATTCTGCTACCTCAATGGTTGGATGTGAGCCATCAAGCTTTCATTTTCAATGTAGTGATTAGTTTCCAATCATATTTTGAGTTGGATGTGAGTTATTATGCTTTCCTTCTCAATCTGATCTTTCTACTACCTCTTGGGTTGGATGTGAGTCATCAATCTTTTCTGCTCAATGTACTGATATATTTCCGATCAGCTCTTGAGTTCGATGTGAGTCATCATTCTTTCCTTCTCAATCTTATCTTTCTGCTACCTCTTGGGTTGGATGTGAGTCATCGAGCTTTAATTCCCAATTTAATGACATGTTTTTTATCAGCTCTTGAGTTGGATGTGAGTCATCTTGCTTTCCTTCTCAATCTGATCTTTTTGCTACCTTATGGGTTGGATGTGAGTCAATGAGCTTTCCTTCCCAATGTAGTGATATCTTTTCCACTAGCTCTTGAGTTGGATGTGAGTCATCATGCTTTCCTTCTCAATCTGATATTTCTACCACCTCTTAGGTTGCATGTGAGTCCTTGAGCTTTCCTTCATAATGTGACACAATTTCTTCGAGATTTGTTTAAGGCCCCCTTCAATGGGGTATGGCATCTGATTCTCATTCTGAGATTGTTAACTGAATTTAAATTCCCATTTCAGTGTTAACACCTAAATACTGATTCCCATCTTCCAAAACACCTGAAACTTGATAATTTGAAATCCACCTTCTAATCCCTGACAAGAGTTTCAAATCCTCGGTTTCGATCAAATATTCACTTGCTAATTCCCCAGCCAAAAAAACTGTCACTCAATCATACACTTATCGAACTCACTTTTGGTTGAGGTTTAGTTTTCCACTTTAGTAGCCTAAGGTCTAGCCATAGGACTTCCTGTTGACTATTCCTAGAAAACTAGAAGCATTAGAAATTCTAAACTCCTCTTTACTCAACTTGAAGTTCCACATAGTGGTCCTAACCTCTAGCACTTAGTAGCGGGGTCACTATAGGGGAGCTCGAGAAGAGTTCCTATATGACTGTTGGACCTTAGGGTTGACCTTGGGTGTTTGTCTAAAGCTAAGGCACTCACTAGAATCACCTCACTCACAATCACTCACAAATACAAACCCAAAATTTCTTGTCCTTGATCCCTTAATCTTTTGGGATACTCATGTAGATGGTCCCCTAAACCGACTAGCCCTAGGCTAGGGTTTGGATAAGACCAGTTCATAGATAACCTGAATGGAGTTTCCATTGGTCCATGACTTATTTATGGTGGTTCGCACCCTAATTCTACCAAAATGCCCAACTTAGCCTTTTTCCTTGAACCCCCAAATTACCTAAGTACCACTAGGACCCTAAATTTGGCCAAAATTCCCAAATTTATCTAAAATACCCAAATTTGTTCAAAGTCATTTCAAACCTTTTGAAGACACCCAAATTACCCAAAATCACCAAAAATTGCCAAACTACCAAACTAGCCCTCCTTAGCCCAAAATTCCAAAAAACTCCAAAAAATTTCCAAAATACTCCAAATATTCCTAATTTCACTTTTCTCAACTACCACATAACCCAATTTGGCCAATTTGACCATCTTTGACCAAAACCCCCAAATTACCCTTAAGGGGCCAAATCTCCCCAAAACCACCTCAAATGTCCATCAAATTGGTCCCCATTTCCCCCAATTTCAATCCTAAAACTAAATTCACCTTTAATATGACCAATCTAAACCAAATCCAAGATCAATTGGCCCATGCTTTGAGCCTAATTTTGATCGAAATCAAAAGCCCCAATTTTGTCCACATGACATATTCTCACCCAATTAAACTCATAGCCCACTCAATTTGCCACAATCCATGTTGAAAACTCTTCATAACATTCCTAAACATCAAACCTGACCTTCAATTGGCCTTGGTGAAGCCTCAATTTCTTTTAATTTTAACCTAAGTCCAAAAGCCCCAAATTTTTCCCCAAATTGGCCATGCCTCAAAATTTCACCAAATTGATTGCCTTAAACCCAAAATTGGCACCCAATTTATGTTTAAAACTCTTTATAATGTCACTATTGACCATCTTCAATAATCAATTTGGACTTATCCCAAGGCTAGCCCAATCTATACCCAAGTCTAGCCCAACATGCCCAAATTGACCAAATTCCAAAAATCCTCCAAATTGACCCTCCAATTTTACTCAAACTCCTTTTAATCCTTCACCAAAAATGTTCATTACAATCATATCCATCAAATGCATCAATAAATTGGGCTAATTAATATGGCTAGCCTAGCCCAAACCCAAGTTTTGGTCATTTTACCCACATTGGACCCATGCACTAAAATTAGCCTAACCACCCCAAAGTCACCAAATTAATGACTCCACAGCCATTAGTTGGACCATAGTGACCAAGATAAAGCCTATAAAACCACCTAAGCTAACCCATGGAACAAAGGTCACCTAAATCAAGGGATTTTGATTCTATATTTGCTTAAGACTTTGATATTTTTTGCCAAAACTAAACCTCAACTCATTTAATTTCTTTGACATATTCCCCTAGCTCACCTGACCACCTAGCCACCTCCCCTGGCCTGGTCGGTCGGCCTAGTGGATGGAAAACAACAAAACTATGAGCCACCTCCTCCAAATTAAAACCATTTCAAACCTAGAGGCCACCTCATACAAATTAAATGTTAGAGCCTCTCTACCCTCCACCTAAGCATTACATTGCATCCCTAATTGGCCATGATGACCACAAACCAATTTTTATAAAAGCTACCCTCCGCAGCCATGAAAACACAGTTGTAATTTTCTAAGAGAGAGCCCCCCATATTACTCACAGAGACTCTTTGAGACCTCTTCAGCTCAAGCTAACCACTTTCCCCCACTGATTCCTACTGTGGAAGCTCAATTTTGATCTCAAAATTCTTTCTAAAACCAGGATAGAGCTCAATACACCTCCACAGTCCACCAAACTCAAATTAAACTTACCCACACCTTCACCACAGTGATAGATGGAGAAGCTCCATCAAATCCCCCTTCCACAGAGACCGTAGCATAGCTCTAGACCAACACCTGAAATCGAGCTTAATTGAATTCATACCAAGACCTTTCACCATAGTAAGAGGCTCAATCACTAGCCTCCTTGGACCCCAAAAAATTTTTCAAGCACCTCTGATTGAAGCTTCCCTTCTAGGAGCAAAGGTATTGAACTCCTCCTCCTCCCAAGCATATTTAGATTCTCCATTTCATTATGCTTAATTTCATGGCATCTTAACTGTATAGATATGTTCCTCTAATCTAGAGGAGCACTTTAAAAAAAATTTCATTCAATTTTTTTGAGAAATGAGGGAGATATCAAGCCTTGAAGATGGAAGGTTCTCGGGCTAGGCCATTGGGGACAATGACGGAGAGCCATCTGGTCATGCGTTTATCTCATCAATAAATGAGATCAAGCCGGACAATGCTCCCTTACATGAGCTGCAGGCCTTGTCACCGCTGAGGTGAATGGTGACATCAAATAGGAGCGCGCCGCGTGGAGCTTCGGAGTTGCCTAGGATCTAGTCAGCACCACGCGTTTAAATATATAAATAGGGATTTAAATAATTCAGAAAATGCTCCCTAAATTCAAAAATGCATATCTTGGTGTAGAAAAATAATAAAAATAAAATAAAAATACCCTCTTGCTCAGTGAATAGAGGAAAAAAATGTGAAAATAATTTAAGGTCCATTTTATGCATGTTTTATTTTTAATTAATTAAATACTATTTTGATTCTTTTGATTCTCCATGCATGTAGACATTTCACCATGACTTGAAATTTTAGCATGTTGTTGCCTTTGTCTTAGGAAACATTCCTTGATTTTTTCAAAGTTAGAGGAGATCTTTAGGCAGCAATCCATATTTTTCAAGTTTATGTCTATTATTTGCATAAATTAAGCATAATAATTAGCATGTTCCTTAGAAAATTCCAAGAAAATTTTGGAAGGTTTACTATGACCAGAGAACCCTTTGAAAAATTTTTCATGGGTTAACTCATTAAGAATGTACTTAATTTCCACCAACCCTAAAAACACAAAGAAAATTAGCAAAAATCATAATAAGTTTAAATGAGCTCAAGACTTTTCACCAGGTGGTGAAAGGGAAGCATGGGCCTGCTTCTTTTTCCAGACCTGTTGGATACCTCAGAGGTTTACTAAACTTAATATGTTTTGCTTAACAAAAATCATCGTTAATCAAACTAATAGGGACCCACCATGATATGACCTAGGGTTAGGTAGGTCACCAAAACTTTACTTTCCTGCTTCATGTAAAATGCCCTGACATGCATTTTGTGTTTAAGGTGGCGGAACAAGAAGACTCGCCAGGTACACTTTTATAGTTTACAACATTATCTTTTTTAAAGCTTTCCACATTATGCTTACTTACCTGGATCTATGAACAAAATTTAAACTCGCATGCTAAACAACAATGTCACCCTGCATGAAAACTAAAACTATTAGGATAACCACAAAACCAAAACAAAAACAAAAACTAAAAACTAAAATCAACCAAGATAAAATTCACCCCCACAACATTCAAAATATAAAAAAACTCAAAATTAAATCACAAAGATCACAAAAAATCACAACTACAACTAAATTAAGACGTTTCTATCGGATGATCGGGAATCCCTCAGAGGAGGTAACTTACGGCTGCTAATGAGGCTTCCCACGGTCTAAATGAAATTATGGAATTCATTAAGTTGAGTTTAGTAAATTCATTTAGACTAAGTGAATCCAATATAAAATAGTGGTGATGGAATGAGGGAACCATAGGATCCGAACTGGTGTTACTTTAATCAACTTTAATATGCCTCATAATATTTAAGGAACTACAAACATAGGGCCACCTGATTTTACATCATAACTGGACACCCTAGAAAACATAAACTCGTCACGGTAAGGAGCTTAGAGCTAGCATGGTGGGCAGCCCGACCATCTTCAACAACAAAATCTGTCTTCCCCAATTAAACCATTCATTCCTTAGATTTAAACAACCAAGCCATAGGATTTCGAGGTTTTCTGCTTATGCAACATAAACCCTCACCTCATTTTTAGACTTTTATATAGCTCTGTTGTATAATATAAGCCCTAACTCGTCTTAGGATTCCAAGGTTGTAGTTCTTCATGACCTAAATCCTCACATCTTCTAGGCTATTTGTGTGATCGTTTCACACAAATGTAAGCCCTAAAAAATAAACTCTTCAGGATAAAACACTTAAGGAACTTCTCCTCAAAATTGAAGCCAAACCATAGGATAGACTGGGAAGTCACTGAGGTTCTACTTTAGATCCATGAAATCCCCTAATTCTTCCTCCTTTATATTCCAAAGAAAAAATGCTCCTAACATGAGCCAATCCCATTTCACACCTCTCTGTCTGTCCTCGTTCAACAGTCTTATCCTTTTGAAATCCTTGAAGATAATATTTCCTGATTTTTACTGAACTTTTCTTTAGGTGGCTTTGGTCATTTAAGATGTAATTAACTATAAGGGGCTTTCCCTTATAGAAAAATTTTCTGAACCCAGCTCACTATAAACCTTATTTAATTCTTCATATTAAATATGAGAAATTGTTTGCAAATAAAATGGTTTTGCGGACCAAATGGATGTCATACATCTCTTAGCTTATTTGATCGAGTCTCACCCTCAAGTCTTGTGTTCATTCTTCAGGATAGATACAAGGTTTGTGGTACATCTCTCTTTCATTTAAAATACGAAAAATATGGGGTCAATTTGATTTCTTATTTTTCTAAACTTAAATCTTAAAACATCCTTCTGAAGCGGGCGACGAGATTTTGATTCCGGTGACCGACAGCTTCTTACGGGCAACTCCCCCAAACTAAAAATAGTGCTGACAACACTTCATTCTATGTTTATTAACTTAGAAGTTTGTGTTGGTTTTGTTAATCTCCTTAGGTTAAAACCAATACGAGCGGTGTGCTTGCCTGACACCACACCTATTAGTTGTCCATTTATTGACCTCACTTTTGGTTGAGGTCTATTTTTTCCTCTTTAATAGCCTAGGGTCTACCATAGTTCCTAGAGGACTGGAAAGGAACCCTCATCATTAAAAATTCTAAACTCTTTTTCACTCAATTTTAAGTTCTCCATATTGGTCCTAACCTCTAGCACTTAGTAGGTGGGGTGAATATGAGGGAGCTCAGAGAGAATTCCCATAGGATTGCTTGGCCTTAGGGCTAACCCTCTAGTGGTGTGGTCTTGTTTGGTCTCACACACACACTTGCACATTACACCTTGATCCCTTGGCCCTTTAGGAGCACGTGTAAATGGTCCCCTAGAACCACTGACCCTAAGCTAGGATTTAGCTAAGAACAATACATGCATGACTCAAAGTAGAGAATTCTATTGGTCTATGGCTCAAGTAGGGTGATTGACACCCCAATTTTGCCAATATAGCCAACTTAGGCATTTGCCCCGAAAATTACCCAAATTACGAAATTGCCCCTGAAACTCCAAATTTAGCCAAAATTCCCAAAATTAACCAAAATATGAAAATTTGTTTAAAAATCATTTCAAATCATTTGAAACCATCCAAATTGTTCAAAAAACCACAAAATTTCGAAATGACCAAAATACCCCTCATTTGGGCAAAATTACCAAAATACCCTTGGCGACCCAACTTGTCCCAAAACCTTCAAAATCACTTCAATTGCCCCCTAAATTAATTTGAACTGATTGAGCTTAATTTATCCAATTTGATATATTTTGACCAAAAACCCCAAATTGCCTTTAAATGCCTAATTACCCCAATACACCCGAGGTGTCCACCAATTTGATCTAAATTCTCCTCAATTTCAATTCTAAACTTAAATTTGGCATGTATAAGCTTGAATGAAACCAAATCCATGCCCAATTGACCCACATTTGAATCCAATTTTAGCCCAAATAAAAAAGGCCCAAGTTGACCCAAAATCAAAATCTCACTCAATTGAACCGCCAAATCTATCCAATTGCTCTGATTTTGTATCATAAACTCTTTAAAACATTTTCAAACAATAGATTGAACCTTCAATTAGCCTTGGTAAAGCCTCAATTTCACTCAAAATCAACTTGGACCAAAACACACAATTATGCCCCAAATTGGCCATGTCCCCAAATCCAACCAAATTGAACTCCATAACCCCTAAATTTCCACACAGTTTCTATCCAAAACTTTTCATAACAATCCTTAGGACCAATTTGAACCATCAATTTGGCTCTATCCGAACTCTGCCGAACATAAACTCAAGTTTATCCCAAATACCCAAAATTGACCAAATACCCAAATTCCTTCACATTGAACCTCGAAATCAATTCAAAATCACTCAAAAGCTTTTCTAAACTCTTTGTGACCATCATTTACACCATCTTGATAAATAAATTTAGATCTATGTCATGGATAGCCTAATCCAAACCTAACTTCAAGAAAATTTGACCCAAATTAAACTCATGCACCAAAATTGAACAAGCCATGCCAAATTGATCAAACTAAAGCATCTACAACCACCGTCTGAACCCTAGTGACCAGGCTAGGAACACCTAGCCCACCCTACATTGGCTATGGACCAATTGTCCCTTGATTTAGGGGATTTCACCCTATTTTTGGCCAATACTCAAATATCTTTGCTATCACGCCTTATCATTAGTGTTTAACCATCATTAAGCACCCCCTGGCCTCCCTGATCCCAGAAGTGACCTGAATCTGGTTGGCCACCATCTTAGCCACCAAAAATAGCCAACCTAAGGGAGCCCAAAGTGGCCAAAATCTAAAATTAAACTTCCCCAAGTTGGCTAAGTCCCATTGACCATTAAAGTTTTTCTTCCCTCCACCTCAGCATGCTTTAGCACTTAATGCTACCAGGCAGCCATGGCTATAAATTGAGTTCTCCATGGCCAAAGGGAAAAGAGCTGGAAACCTTGGGTAAACTCTACTAAAATCTCACGATAGCCTCTTCAAACCTTCCTAAGTTCAATCCCACTGCTCTCAACCACTCACAACCATTCCATAGAGCCAATTTCCTCATTGAAAATTACCCCAAAACCAGGACAGATTTCTCCACAGCTCCATAGTGAACCAAAGTCCAATTAACTGTATACACACCATCCTCTGAGTAAGAGTAGTTAATTCCCCACAAAAGCCCCATCAAAGAGACCCTCTAACCTAGCTCTAAACCAACACCTAAAATCATCTTTGATCAAAATCATACCTAGAAATTTCACCATAGCCCGAGAGCTCATCTGGAGCTTTGCTGGCTGGACCCATTCGAAGCTGCTACAACCATCTGTTTGAGGCCTCCCCTCTCAGATAAAGCTATTGAACTCTCTCCTCAAACCAAGCTTAATTTGATTCTCCATACGTATAAACTCTATTTCATAGCATTGTAATCGTATGTATGTGTTCATCTTGAGTAGATGTAGGTGTAAGAACAAACCCATGTGATTTGGTTGAGTATTCAGAGAGAACTTAAGGTTTGAAGTTTAATGGTTGATGGGTTAAGTTAATCGGGGATGATGAACGGATGTCATCCATTTCTGCATTTATTCAATGGACGCTCTGATTACGCCAGCCGGATGGATAAAATGAAACTGCGGGCCGCATGGTAGAAAAGTTAGAAGGCGACATCGAATGGTGGAGCGATGTATTTTCTTTACGAGTACGAGAATCCAGTCAGCGCCACGTGGAAAGTAGAAAAATAGGACTTTTTCTAAATTATTTAAATAGCAAGATTTTAAAAATCCATAACTTTACATAGAAAAATCATAAAAAAAAATTAAAAATACCCTCTTACTTTGTGAAGAGAGGAGAATAATATGGACCAAAAATAAAATTTATTTGTTGAGTCTTTCTTTTTTAATTAGCTAAATAATCTTTGTGATAATTTAATTTATTATGACTAAGTATTACTCACCATAGCTTGAAAGTTTTAGAATTTGTTCCTCATGACAGAGACTATGTTCTCCGATTATTCCAAGGTTAGACAACATCTCTATGCTTCTAACCCTAATTTTCAAGCTAAGATGGCTATTTTGGCTTAAACTAATTATATTAATTAAAATATCGCTTGCAAAATTACACGATAAATTTTGGTAGGTTTCCTGTTGACAGAGAAGCTTAGGAAAAAATATTATTACGATTTTAAGAATTTTATACATTTTATATTTAATTAAGTGTGTGTATCTTGTATTGATTTATATAAATTAAATTTTAATAAAAAATTAACAAAATAAATCCCTCATTGTATGTAAAAATCATGTTAACACACAGAAAAAATTTCAAAATTATTTGATTAAGTTTGAGCACTAAAGTTAATTTTATGAGGAAGATTGAATTTTTGAACAAAAATAATTATATTATATTAAATACACTTAGAAAAATTATGAAAATTGGTTTTTTGAGTTTCTTGTGATAAAGGGTAATTAGGAATAATAAAAAAGGTATTTTTTGAGAAATTACATTATTGTTTAGCTTGATTTTAAATTAAAAATAATTAAAAATAATTAAAAAACTCCAAAATATAAAAATATTTCAGAATGTGTCGAATAGTTTCCTAATCACTTAGGACTCATTCAAATATTTTTCCTAATTTTTTAAGTTAAATAATTTTTTAAATGCTTAAAAATGTATTTTCCTTTATTCTTTCATTAAAATAATTATAATAAATAAATTTAAAATCATAAAAAATATAAAATTTGTTTTATCTGAGCTCTCTGGACTCACAGAAGTTTAACCAAAATATTAAAAAAAAATTTGGAAATTAAAATTTTTTTTTAATTTAATTAAATCTAAAAATCAATATATAATTAGAAAATAATAACTAAAATTTAATTAAAAAAATTTAAATTAAAAAAAATCATCATGAAATTTTGCTTAAGTATTTCTCTGACCTAATAGAACCTCTAATAATATTTCCATAAACCAAAATACTTTATTTTGATTGATTAAATAAATTAATTTTGAAGATCTTATTTTCTAAATTAAAATGACCATTTAAATTAAACTAAAATTTGAAAACCACATTTTCTCCTCTGATGCTTTAATTACTCTATGGGTAGGGTACTCTAATAAATTTAAAGTAATTTGAATTATGTTTAATGGGTTATGAGGTGAAGGGCCCCATGGGCAAAATGGTCATTTTAGACTTTTGTGCCTTAATTAAAATTTAGAATTAATCAAAGGGAAAAATGGGTAATTTTGATCCTATTGAATGTGTTTGGATGATTGAAACACAATGGGTTAAAGGTTAGAAACCATTTTTCCACCTTTCTATGATAAGAGCAAAATTATAATTTTCTAAATTATCATGACTTGGAAGTTAATACCAATCAAATGATTCTCAAGTGATGAGCCTAAGTTAGGAGGATGATAGTTCACTTATTTTAAGCCCACAATTTAGATGATATGATTTTCCAACATCGATATGTATCTCTTAAATTTAAAATCTTAATGATTGCCACTTTTTCCCACAAAAATTGTTAAGGGTTTGATAGTGATCTAGGCTTGATATTTAAATTCATTTGATGGGTTTTAGAAGGATAATATGATTAATGATAAGCACCTTTAAGCACTATAGGTCCTACTTTAACTCTGGGCATTAAAATCTTTGATGACTTGAGATTTCTTTAGGAGCATTCACCTGCATAAATCTCAAATGAAATATCAACTGATGAACTGAGTACCCTGTCCACTGGATAAAATGTTAAGATTCACCGAGTAATAGGGTATTTTTTAATTTGACCTGGGATGATAGATAGAACAATATGATAAGTTCAAAATGAACTCAAATGCTTCAAATGATCTTTAAAGCAATTCAAAGTCATTCCCAGAATGCTTTGAAATATCTTGGATACTTTTAAGGACAAATAGAACTTGTTATATTTTATTCTAAGATCATCCATTAAGATCTTTTCGGACTCAATAAGTCATAAGTTTGGCATTTTTTAGATACACCTTCATCTACTCTCATAATTTGTTTAAATTTCCTGTAAAATTACATAAATGTTGCAAAAGCTAATCATTCAGTTGGAATGCCAAAAAGATGACAGGTACACTTTTAATAGTATTATTTAATTTCTATCTTCTTACTTTTTGCAATTTACTTTTGTTCAAAATAGTATAACTGCTTGGGTGTGTACTTTACTGTACTTACAAAAAAAAAATCAAAACAACTTTTTCAAAAATTAATCAACATTTTCAAAAACATAAAATAATTATTTCAAAGGTAACCATAAATCTTTTGAAATGACACTAATCTTAAAATGTCCTTTTGAATTTACGGGAGCCCCTCAAAGGAGGTAACCCACAGTTTCTAACGAGATCTCCCCGATTTAAATGGGTTTCACAACTCATTTAAGCTAAGTAAATTCAAAAGAAACTAGTGATACCAGAATGAGGGAAACCATGAGATCCTAACTGGTGTCGCTCCAATCAACTTTAACCGCCCTGATTAAACTTTTAACTTGTCATTTAAACCTTTAAATCTTAGACTTTAGGACCGTCACTTTGATAAGGAGCTTGGAGCTAGCCTTGTGGGCAACTTTCTACAACAGTAATCTACAATAACATGAGGAGCTACTGCAACACGTCTTTCCTTAGAATTAAATAATAAGCCATAGAACTTCAATGTTTTTTACCTAGTGCGACATAAATCCTCAAAATTTTCTTTAGGCTTTTATGTAACTCGCTATACAATTTAAGAACTAACTTACTTTAGGATTCTGAGGTTGTCATTTGTCACGGCCTAAATCCTCACAACTTTCAGGCTATTTATTTGACCGTCTAGCATAAATGTAATCCCTAACTAATAAAATTTGTAGAATGAAATATTTAAATACTTCTCTCCTAAATTGAAGCGAACATTAGGATAGCTTGGGAAGTCACCAAGACTCTTCTCAGGATCCATGACATCCCCTAGTTCTTCTTCCTTTGGATTCCAAAATAATTGTTACAAATTTGAGTCATTACCTTTTAAAACCTCTTTGTCCGATCTTTTGAAAAGTCCTATCCCTTTGAACTCCTCGAAAGCCAATATCCCTTGATTTTAATTGAGAGCTTTCTTAGATGACTTTTGTTATCTAAGATATAATTAACTACAAAGGCTTGCCCTTATAGGAAACTTTCAAGAACCCAAATTAATATAAAACCTATTTAATTTTTCGTATTAAATAGGGGAACTTGTCGGTCGGCATAAAAAATGGTTTATTGCACACTTAAACGGATGTCATAAAATCATTAGTTTATTTAATCAAGCCCCCACTAGTAATTAGTGTATCTATTCTTCATTATGGATGCCTTGCTTATGGTATTAGGCTCATTCACTTAAACTACTAAGGATATGAGATCAGTCTGGTCTTGTAATTTAAAAATTTTAAATACTACTTTTTCTAATATATATATATATATATATATATTAAATTAAACCAGACGTTGAGATTTACATTCCGGTAACCAACAACTTCTAATTTGGCGATCAACATGATTATTTTGCTATTAAATATTTAATAAAAAGAATGATGTAAAACCAAGACTAATATGATGGATTCTTTATATTTAAGAATTTGAATTTGAGATAGTAGATCGAAAGAGAGCTGAGAACCAAATTATTGGTCATCTGTCTAGATTTGAGTTAGAAAAATCTCTCTATTTTAAAAAAGGAATTAATGAACATCTTCCAATTGAAGAATTGTTCAGTATTAATGAGTAGCTTGATCCATGGTATGCCGACATTATGAGCTTTATTGTTGGTGACATTATTCCCTTTGGTCTGACATACCCACAGAAGAGGAAATTTTTTTTCTGAAGCCAATGCTTATTTTTGGGATGACCCATTTTTTTATAAATAAGGAAATGATCTAATTATTCAAAGATGTATGTCTTTAGAAGAAACTTATGAAATTAACCAAAAATGTCATAATTTGGATTTTGCTGGGCATTTTGGTGTTGATAAAACAACATAAAAAATTTTGCAATCTCGATTTTATTAGCATACAATCTTTAGAGATGTTAATGTTTTTTGTTAAAACTTGTGATCTATGTCAATGAGTAGGTAATATTTCTAGAAGAAATGAGATGCCCCTCAATTATGTGTTGGAAGTTCAGATATTTGATATTTGGGGATTAGATTTCATGGGACAATTTATACCATCTTTGAAAAATTTATATATATTGATAACAGTAGACTATGTATCCAATTGGATAGAAGCTATTGCTTTACCTCGATGTGATGCTTAAAGTGTTACAAATTTTATAAAAATGAATATATTTTGTAGATTTAGGATGCCGAGACTGATCATAACTAACAGGGAAAGTCATTTCGAAAATGCAATAATGGAGAAATTATTAAAGAAATATCATATCAACCATTGAATTGTTACTACTTATCATCCTCAGATAAGTGGTTTGACTAAATTTTCCGATTATGAAATTAAAAGAATATTAGAAAAATCTAAGAATCCAACAAAATGGATTAGCTAATCAAACTTGTTTATGCTTTGTGAGCTTATAAGACTGCTTATAAAACTCCTACAGGATTGTCCCCATATAGGCTAATATTTGGGGAAACTTGTCATTTACCAGTTGAACTTGAGCATAAAGCATATTGAGTCATTAAGTAATTTAATTATAATTTGAAGGGTACTGATGAGAAAAGAGTATTTCAATTAAATGAGCTTGAAGAGATAAGGAATGGATCTTATGAGAGTGCTAAGATTTATAAAGAAAAGATGAAGATGTGGCGTGATCAGAGGATTCTTACTAAAAATTTTGAGCAAGGGAAAAAGGTTTTTCTATATAATGCAAGTTTAAGATCATTTCCAAGAAAACTAAAGTCTAGGTGGATAGGCCCATTTTTTGTGATACAAGTTTATCCCTATAGAGTTGTGAATATCAATGATTATAAAATTGAGAAAATATTTAAAGTGAATGGTCACAGGATGAAACCTTATTTTTTAGGGGTTTGACTTAAATTAATTGATCTTATATTATTGGTTCAACCAAGCGCTTTGTGGGAGGCTACCCATAGTTATCAGTGTGTTTCAATTTTGAATGTTTTGTTGTTGTGTTTGATTAAGAAAAAATATGGTAGTATTTTGAATATATAATGATTTAGTTATGATTCTAAGACCTTAATAGATAACTTAGACATGTTAGAATGAATATTTAACTGTTGAGCAGACCTGTGCTAAATTAAGCACCAACGCTTAAGCATCAACATTCAACGCTCAAGCATGACAGATAACTAAACAGGCTAAATTACATTTCTAGAAGACTTAGATGTGGTTTAGTGGTTATGTAGGTTAGTGGTTTGAGAACGTGCCTAGTAGTTTTAGGCTTGGTCCAAAGCCTATAAATAGTAAGGAATGAAGAGAATTCTCAACCCAGTTCAATTTTCCCCTTAAAGTTTTAGTGAAGAGTGAATGAACTTGGAAAAATGTCTTCTTGGGAGATTGATAATGGTTTCCTAGCCATCAGTATAGAAGGATTATCGGAGAAGATTTAAAAGATTGAGGCTGACATGGCTTCAATTGAAGCAAAGGTGAATGAGACTAACACTCATTTAGAGCATATTGGATGACAACTTAAGATGCAATTTAGCCATACAAGTTTTATATAATATGCAGATAAGGCTATGTACTTGAAAAGCAAATGGATTGAGGAAGACATGACTAAAGTTCCTCACTATCATCCTTTCTATCATATTTATATTCAAAAATCCCAAAGAAAGACAAATGAAAGACTAGAATTCATTCCACTAGAAGAAGAATGGAATTAAATTCTAAGACTTGTTGATTTTTTGATGTCATTGTTTGTTTGTGTTAGCTGTTGTGATGTTAGTATTAAGTTTATTTTAAGTTTTTTTAAGGTTAATTTCGCATAGTATTTAAAGTTTGTGCTTAGGAATTATCTCATCCAAGACTCTTTGAATTGAGAAATTATGTATCACAAGTGTTCGTATTTGTTTGTGAATTAATATAAATTTTTTTGTGTATAAAATTTTGTGTTATTTTGTGCTAAATCTATTTAGTGAATATTAGTGAATTTTGAGAAAGAGGAGAGTTGAAGGGGAAGAAAATAGTTATTAAGATTTATAAGACCATATAGTGGTGGTTGACTTAGGCTATATGTGCATTTCACTTAAAATCAAAAATATCAAAATTTTTGCACTGGCTCCTAAGCGCTAAAACCACACGCTTACACGCTGGACAACCTGAGAGGTTGGAACATAAGCACCAAACCAGTCATGCCTAAGTGCCGGTTCACTTAAACCTGTTCACGAACGGTTAAAAGTGAAAAGTTGAGCCAAAAATGCCATTTTTGACACTCAAAGTCGTCTTCTTCCTTTTGAGTTCACAATTTTGGATCTTGGGATTTTTTTAAGTTAAGATTTCATTGGGTAATAAAGCCAAATTTGCTAGATTTCATCTTCTTATAGTAAGAGCATCACTTTTATGTAAAAGAAATTATTTTCACCATGTTTTTTGTACACATTGGGGATTTCACCTAAAATCACTATTAATGGTGAAAATTGTAGAAAAAATCTATGGAAAATATATAAAATGATAGTTTAAGCTTTTAGAAGTTGAGTTTAGTGATTTAGCTTGAGTTTAGGAATTATTGTGAATTTTATGTGGTTTTTAGAAATGGCCTCAAGAATGAAGAGGAGCAAGGGGAACTCCCACTTTGATTCTAGTAAATTCATTAGTTTAAAAACTCAAGACATATATACTGAAGCACTTCAATCAAGAAAAATGATTCCTGAGTGATGTTTTAGAAATTATGGTGGAGAAGTAGAGGATTTAATAGTTCACCAATAGTGAGAATGATTTTGCTATTTTTCTATTGTAGCTAAAATTTCTTTAGTTTGGGAGTTTTATGCTAATCTCCCTGAAGTTGAAGAAGGTTTGTTATGGTCTGAGGAAACTCAGTACATTTCCCCTTAAGGTAATAAATTTGTTTTATCAGCTGCCCCTAGTGTATTGTGTTTTTATTCAAGTTTTAGTCTGAATGACAAGGAGTTAGATGAGATCATATCTTCATTGACTATGAGAAGAGGACTATGGAAAATAAAAAATTAAAGGAGATTCAATTTCTCTGCGCCAAAGCTAGATGCCACATCAAAAGCATGACACTACTTTATTTCAGCTCATCTGCTCCGAACCAATCACCTCAATGAAGTTACAAGAGATAAAGCTACTTTGAACTATTGCATTCAGCAGTTCAAGCCAATTGATATTGGATCTTTGACCTATCAGACGATCATCAGTTCGGCTACAGCTGCCACTACTGCAAGTTTTGGATTCACATCCTTAATCTTTTTGTTATGTGAGTAGGCTGGTGTTAGATTTGATAGTTGAAAGGAGATATTGCATCCTCTAAAGCCTATCATGAGCATTAATAAGAAATCTTATTCACAACATTTGAGATTTGGCTAGAAAGCAAGATTTTCTAGAAGTTCAGGTGCTTCTACTTCTCATGCTTCTACTTCACCTACATCCACATCACAAGGTTAGGCTTCTAATTTTGATTTGCAGGCTCAACTAATAAAAAGGATGTTAGATAACATCAATTATATTGCGGATAAGGTACTAAATTTGGAGAACTTTGTAGATCTTATGAATGGTTATAAGAGGAGACACGATGACTACAAAGAAAAATTCAACTCATTTTTGGAAAACCTTATCAGGGTGACCAAAGTGTGGGGTTTCCCACAATATCCTTCATATGAACTTACTACTTTTTGGAATAGTGATAGTGATGATGATGAGGAGGAGGACTAATTTGAATAGTTTAGTTTCAACTTTAAGTGGTATAGTTATATTGAAATGTTACTTTGTTTTGTGTTGTACTAGACTGCTAGTATTGTTTGTGTTTTACTTTGTTAAATACTATTGTGATGTATTTTTGTTATTGTGAGTAGTTACATTTTGTATTTAGGGTAGTGATTGTTAACTATGTTGTCTAGTGTATTCTAGTGTATTTTGTTAGTTTGTGTTGATCTTAATTTTGAATATTACAAAGATTTAGAATATTACTAACTTTCACTAAAAAACTTCATGTTTAGAATTTCAATTTACTACCACGTATTTTCTTTATGTTGCAATTGTGAACTTCTATTAGTGTGGTTGTTTACTTTTATGTTATCCTCCACTACATAGAAGTCTAATGAATCTCAATATGTTAAGATAAGTTAAAATTTGATCAAAAAATTTTTACTCCTGTTTTTAATTTTTGCACTTGTTTATTTAGGGTATAAAAATTCTTATTAGCAGGTTTTTTGTTAGTTTTCATTCCCGCCTATATATAAGTATGATGCTAAATTGTTTTATTTTATTTAAAATTTAAGTTTGGGGGGATGAAAAACAATTTCTAAAACTTGAATTTTATTTGTTCTCAAATGTGCTACAAATAATTTGATGTTGATTTAGAAAAAAATGATTATGTAAATGAAGTAATATTAGGGAAGTAAAGTTTTGGATATAGAAATGAGTAAGAAAATTTAGTCGAAACCAATAGTAATGAAGAAAAACTTAAATTTAAAAATTTTTAGTGTAGAAATGATAAATATTGTGTAACCATTTTTAGTAAGAGAAATTGTATATTGAAAATATAGAAGAGTTAGACTTATTATTTCAATACTTAAATTTTTTTATTAAAAATAATTTTCAAAATTATTATTACATTTTTAAGTAATGGATACATATCAAAACTTTTCTTTAGGAAGGATAAGTGGAATTAAAAATCATTAATGACTTATCTAGATATAGTAATCCTCATAAAAAGAAAGAAAAAGAAAAAGAAAGTTGAAATAATGAGGAGGAGCTTGAGGATTAGTGCCTAATAAAAAATTGATTCCACATCTAATCTTTTTAAAGTATTAGACTTGAGAAAATCTTAAACTTAAGGATATAATATAGTAAGTATAATTATTCTTAATAAAAAATATTAAGTGGAGAAGATAGAATCCCTAAACTCTATATTTGGAGAATTTACAAATATTTTTGAACTTGATAGGAACTCATCTTTTTAGACTTATTTACATTAAGGATTTCTAAACTCTAAGTTGGTCTCATGTACTAAAGTTTTTTTCTAAATTGGACTACTACATTTTTAAATAAAAATTTTAAAATATCCGAAAGAAACTCATTTTCATAATCTTCTTAATTTGGTTTAGAAAGATTGGGGTGTCACTTAAGGACAAGTAACATTTTATGTTTGTGTGATTTTGATACACCTAAAATATATAACATTTATGTACATATTTTTATACCAAATTTTGAGGATATTGTGCTATAATGGAAGGTATTTGTGTCCTTTTCTTTCAGGTACAATCAAATGGATGAAAATGGTGAAAGGAAAGAAAATGTGTGCAAATGAATTGCGGTGCCTATGCACCAAGGACTCGCGCTTAAGCACCAGGAAAATCAAGAAGGCCTCGCCTAAGCACCACATACCTCACGCTTAAGTGCCAGAGGTAGTTACTTGATGATTCAATGAATTTGGACAAATTTTTGAAGAGGTATTTGAAGTAACTCTTAGTGAAAACATGAAATATGGTTAATGGACACGAAAATAATTTCAAATGGCTTTTGAAAGGAGGAAACTCTTGAAAGATTCACTGAATGTGGACACATTTTGAAGAGACACCAATACACCTTTTGGAAAAGTATAAAAGAAGACTTGGATTGGATTGAAGAAGAATCTCTCCAAAGCTTCCCCGTAGCCACTTCTGATGCCATCGCCGCCCCCCTCTAACCACCATCGATGTTTCTCTCTCTTAGATTAATGAGGATACTTTTAGATAGAAGAAAGAGAGGAGTTGTAGTGAGTAGAGAGTATTGAAAAAGAAAGGAAGAGAAGAGATTCAAAGGAACTTTAAGGTTTTTGTGGAGAGGATTTAAATAAGTTTTTATCTTTGTGACTACATGTGGTTTTAAGTTATACTTCTTGTTTATTGACATGATTTTTACTTTTAAACTTAATTGTGGTTGCATTTTTTTCATGAATTCTGAATAGTTTTCTTTATCTTTTTCCTTAAAATGGTAAGTGATTAAGTGTTGGATGGAAGTTGTATGAAATATTAATCATTAATGTTGGAATAAGTTGTGATAATTTTAAACCTTATACTTCACTTCATGATTTGGCCAATTAAGATGTTAATATTTTTTGTGATAACAATTAAGAACAGTGATGGTATTATCTTAGTTAACTAATGGTAAGAATAACATGAGATTGTATAGATGAGAATGTAATTCATATGGCAGAGTGAAAATAATTAAGAAAATAATCTTTAAAGGGTGTAGAGTTAGAGGACTTTAGAGTGACACGCTAAAGCCCATAATTTGGTTTATAGTTTTAGGTCTTGATGCAAGATTTTAGCCCCCAAGTGGAGGGAGAAGAGGGAACACTAGAGTGAAAGCTCATATCTTCCCTAACTAGTCCGTCTTTAAGACTACTCAAACTTTAAATTAGCCAATGTTCTTTATAGCATTTCTAATAAGGGTAAAGAATACTATTACTCCTATTTGACACAACACTATTTACACACTTCCACAACATAGTTCCTATACTTGTTGCTGATTCATGATAAGAAAAAAAATAGTTTATTTATAATGCATTCATCATACAAATATCTTGTTAAATTTAGTTTGTTGTTTACTATTAATTTTAAATTTTCTAAAATTACCAAAAAGAATCAAACTTTCATTCATTTTTTAGCATCTACAGTTTGGATACGAATAGTTTTTAAGGTAGATCTTGTTATCTGATTCCTTATTAGTAGATTGCAATTATCTCTGTGGGTTTGATATTTGGTACTTAATCAAAAAGTCCTATATTACTTGATAACGATATATATATTTGCGTAGTATCCTATATTTAATTATAAAAATTGTTTACTTATTTGCTTCAAAGTCAAGTTTTTGGCGTTGTTGCAAAGTAAGAAATATAAGGAATAACTAAGAATATAACCGCATACATTGTAGTCCTGTCATATAAGATCGTGATCAAGTATGCCTTAGAAAGAGGGTTAGTCTTCACAATTCCAAACAACCGAGGTGGACACAATAGATGACTCATATATAGAGATAGCTCTTACAGGTAGATGCTATTTCATATGATTTTAATGATCTACACAATACAATAATATCAAATTGTACTTTTTATGTATCAAGTTTTCTGAATTTTAACAAAGTTTACTTTGCCACCACGTGTGATTGATTCAATGTTGTTGGACTAAATCTTGGATTTGGTATTATGAATATTAACGAAAAAAGAACAATATCAAAAGGAATATATATATATATATATATATNATGAGGCTTACCTGAATGTGTTACAAAATTAAGAAGGGGAATTAAAGAATTACTATATTAGAGAAATAATTTAAATGATATCTTTGGAAGTTAAGATTATCAAAAAATAGTTTTAAATGGTTTAGACATTACTTAACAAAGGGTGGGATATGCATTCATTAGATAAGTAAATAAAACTAGTATCTTGAGGATTAGAAAGAGAAAATTGTAAACCTATCTACAATAACAAGGGTATAGGTTCATCAAAATTATTTGCAGAGGATATCTCTTAGGCAATGACCCTGATGAATGAGTGAAAGAAAAATGTGAATTTTATTGGTGATCCCAAATAGTTGGGATA
>JXCR01146372.1:87464-98754 GCA_002079205.1 Phalaenopsis hybrid cultivar
TATATATATATATATATATATATATATATATATATATATATATATACATATATATATATATATATATATATATATATATATATATATATATATATATATATATATACACTTATGGTAATAATAATAATCATACAAAAAACTTTCAAAAAGAAAACATCAAATTTGAAACACTTTCACGAAATCAATCATCCCAACACCAATGCTCATGAGATCTCTACACACACAGAATTCATACACTCACAAATGTCCCCAAAAATTTGCACCTCTTCTCGATCAGCACAAGCTTCACGCATCCATAAATTCCCACAACTCTATCACTTCACCACGTTGTCACCTTTCACTTCTGTTTGGGTTGGATAAAATTCTTCGGACCATCCTTCCCAACAGAGTGTAATTCTCCACTTCTTGGGTTGGGCAATAAGTCTTTGAACCATCCCTTCCTTAAATACTTCTTCACTTCTTGGGTGGGGTGATAATTCTTCAGACTATTCCTTCCTAAGATAACTCTTTACTTCTAGAGTTGGGCAACAAGTCTTGGGGTTGTCCCTTTCTGATGTAATTCTCTACTTCTTAAGTTGGGCAACAAGTCTTCGAACCGTACCGAGGTAATTCTCACTTCTTGGGTTATACAAGAAGTCTTTGGACTGTCCCTTCCTGAGGTAATGCTTCACTTCTTTGGTTTGGCAAACAGTCTTTGAACCATCCCTTCTTGATGTAATTCATCAGTTCTTAGGTTGGGAAGCAAGTCTAAGGACCGTTCCTTTCTGAGGTAATTCTTCACTTCTTGGGTTAGGCAACAATCCTTGGGATCATCCCTTCCTGAGGTAATTCATCACTTTTTGGGTTGGGCAACAAGTCTTCAGACCATCCCTTCCTGAGGTAATTTTTCACTTCTTATGTTAGGCAACAAGCCTTCACACCATCCCTCACTGAGGTAATTCTTCATTTCTACACCTCTTAGGTTGGGATAGCACATCCTCCAGGAGCTACCTTCCTAATGTGACACTCCTAAAATATATTGGGTTGTGATGCCAGGTCTCTTGATTTTCCTTCCCAACATGGTGCAATCTCTACTTTCCACCATTTTCTCATTATGTCTTTGAGATGGATGTAAGAGCATGTGCTTTCCATATCAACCCGATACTCTCACTCACCTGAATTTGAATTTTATATGAGAAAAAATTAAAATTTAAATCAAGATCAACACAAAGTAAATTTAGTGCACCATAACTATTTGATTCTTGACAAGGAACCCTGATGGTTGCCTAAATTCATAAAACACCCCTTTAAAAAAAGAAAAAGAACAAAGATCATGACATAAAGTTCACAAATTTATTTTAAAACGTGCCCACTATTTCCTTAGATAAAATCTCTTTGGCTTCTTCAATTTGAGCCTAGTTTACTCAAACTTAAAGTTTCATTTGTGTCCCTGCACCGTTCTGAGTGTAAGGGGTCCGACAGTAATGTTGGTTTTGTTGATTTCTTTGGTCAATGCCAATATGTGCAGTGTGCATGTCCAACAGACCATACTAATTAGGGGTCCTTTTGTTGACCTTATTTATGACGAGGTCTAGTTTCTTCTCTTTAGAAGCCTAGAGTCTAGGCATAAGACTTACTTATTGACTATCTTAGAGGACTAATGATGGAACCCTCCCTCATAGAAAATATAAACACTTCTTGAATCTTCTTGTCAAGTCCCACATGGTTGGTCATAAGCCCTCATTCCTCACTTAGGATAGTTAAAACCAACATGTGAAGACTCAAGAGTGAGTTCCAATAGGATCAGTGAGACCTTGGGGCAACCTTGGGTGGCTTGGTCTTGGTCATAACCTTACACACACACTCAAATCCAAAAATGACTCATACCTAACCTATCTCCAATTTCTTTTTGGGGACTCATATGGGTGGCCACAAGCCCTTAGTCTTTGGATAGGGTGGCTAGGACTAGCATGTGGAGGATCCAAAATGAGTTTCCACAAGGTCATATGAATTTAGGGGAGGAGTTTACACAATTTGTATGACCATCAATGCCAATTCCATTAAGACATCCCACTTTGGCCTCCTAACTCTACTTTTCCCCAAATTTCTCAAAATGCCCCTGAAACCCTAAAACCTCCAAAATCAACCTAACTCCCAAATCTTCACCAAAAATTATGTTGAACCACATCAAATTGCCATAATTGCCCAAATACCTCCAAAATCCTGGAAATTACCAAAATACCCCAACACCACCCAAAATTACTAAAATACCATAACATCTAAAAAATGCCAAAATCTCCAAAATTATTCAAACCTTCACTCAGACTAATTCTACTCCCCTCGAGCTCTTAATTGCACACAAAATCCCCAAGTTTGCCAAAATTTCCAAAATTCCCAAAATACCCTTAAATCCTAAAGTGCCCAAATCACTCCAAAATTCCACCAATTTCTTTCCAAACTCACTTAATTTCAAATCTAAATTAAACATCATCACAACTAAGTCCAATTTAAATCAAATGCAAGCCCAATTCCATCCAATTTCAAACCCAAATCAAAGCCAAAGTGAACTATCCCAAAATTGAACCCAATTCCAAATTCCATCAAATTGAGCCATGAAATCACTTCATTTCAACAAAAATTAATTCTCAAATTCCTCAAGACAAATGGGACCATCAATCCATGTCCAAGATTAAACCTTATTTTAATCCTAAAAGCAAACCTTCCTTAATCCTTTGATTTAATTAAACCTTAATCTCCTCAGCCCCATCATAAGCATGTGAGTTGGCCACATCAATCCTAGCCAAAGCTTATTTTGAGCCATTTAGCAAAGGTCCCTTGATTCATGGAAACTCCTTCCCTAAATTTTTTTAACTCTCTAACCCATGCATCTAGCGTTCTCAAGCCACAAGTTAACCACAATGAAACCTTATGACGTACTTGAGCCAGCTAGCGACCTCCACTAGCATGGTCGCCTTAATGGCTGAAAACCCCAAAATTGAGAGAGGCCACCATAGATTAACAAATTTGGCCCATCCCTTGTGGCAATCTCAAATTGGTATCTTGCACCGCTCAGCCCTCCACCTCAGCTTATTGGCACCAGCCAATGGCTACCTGAGGCGTCCCCTTTGGCCTCAATTATAAATGGCCCTCTCCATGGCCAAAATTTGAGTTCATCCAATTCCTTTAGGAAACTTTGCCCAATATCTTTCAGATCCTCTCCCAGCATTCCTGCGCTCATTCAAATCCTTGTTAGACCACCTCCCCTACTATCCAACCCTAATTTTGAGCTCAAACTCTAGGACATTTCACAGACATACTATCAAGTCAACAAAAAAAACTATAATTTGACTTGCTCGTATGCTTAACTAAGGCTTAATAACACTTCATCAATTGAAAGCCCCCTCTACCTAGAACTCTTACATAGTTTTAGACTAAGCCTGAGTGACATTTTGATCAAAATCATACATAGTCCTAGAACTTTGGAGATGTTAAGGAAGACGCAAGGCATACTCAGATAAGTAGATAATTAGGGTATTTTGGAATTAAATAAAAATTAAAACATTAAAAATTTATATCTTAGTATAGAAATTTATAGAAATAAAATAAAAATACTCACGTGCTCAGTGAACAGAGGAGAAAAACATGAACAAAAAATTAAAAACATTCTCCTTATATTTATTTTTAAATTAATTAAATACTCCAGGGATAATTAAATCATAAGTAATTAAATAATTGTCTAAATTAAATAAAATTTTGAAAGTTTGTTCTTCATAAGCATAGGGGTCTTCTCTAATTGTTTCAGGGTCAGATAACTTCTCTTAATTTTTAAAATATTTGGTAATTATTTTAAATAAAAAAATTATAAAAGATAAAAAAAAGGTCAGAAAAATATAAAATCATGTTTGGCAGGTTCACTAAAGTCAGATGATCTTAGGAAAAATAAAAGTTAGGTTTAAAAATTTTTCAAGTCATTTTTCTTATTTAAAATTAATAAATTTTATTAAATATTTAAAAAAATGTAAAATAATTCAAATAATCACCAAAATTGGCTTAGTTGTAGATAATGACAATTGGAGTCCCCTGTAACAATTTGAAGGTATGAAAAATTATTTTTAATATAAAAAACCTATTTTCTAATAATGTTGTTGTTTTAAAATAATTGTAATGAATAAAATAAAAATAAAAAATTGTAAAATTTGATTTAGAGTGTTCATTGTGACCATATGAACTTGGAAAAATAAAATTGAAGTTAAAATAATTAAAAATATTAAAAATTCTAAAAAAATCAAGAACACCTCAAACTTCCTTAAATATTACAATAACATTAGGGAATAACCTAAGAATGAGCATATAAATTTGTACGGGTGTAAAAAAGTATTTTTAAGAATTAAGTTTATTTTTTCCTAATATGTAATAAAATAATTATAATAAATGGAATATAAATCACAAAAATATGAAATTAATTTTTCTGAGTTTCTAAAGTCAAAGAGACTTATTAAGAATATAAAAACGTACTTTTTAAATAAAAAATATTTATATTTATTTATTCATTAAAATTAACTAAAAAATCATAAAAATTTATAATACAATTAAAAAATTCACAAAAATTATACCTAGTGGTCCTCCAACCTAAGTGAACCTCCAATATTTTCTTTAAGGACTTATGATTTATTTTACATAGTTATATTAAATGTTGTTGATAATCCTTATTTCTGGACTTCATTAATTTTTAATAATTAAAAAAAATGAAAAAAAATATGAATTCTCCTATGATATTCTAATTAGCCCATGAGTAGGGTACTAGCAAAGTTTTAAAGTAATTTGGGTTAAACCTAAAGAGTTATGAAGTGAAGAGTCTTAAGAGCAAAATGGTATTTATGGAATTTTATACTCTAATTAAGTTTTAGTCTAACCGAGAGGGTAAGTGGGTAACATTAATCATAGTTAACCCCCTGACATAATTAAAAGATATCCATTCTACTTTCAATAGAAGGGTAAATGTGTAAATTTCTAAATTGTTGTGCTTTGGAAGCTAATTAAATTTTATTATCCTAATGTGAAGGACTTGTGTTAGGAGGTTAAAAACTCACCAATTGTTAAATGATAGTTCAATCTTTTGTTAAAAATTAAGTTCATCTCATTCAATCTTTACCAAAATTGCAAATCTACCCATGAAGGCTTAAGAGCTTGATAATGAACTAAGCTTGATCCAACGTCACTTAATGAGGTTTAGAAAAGATAATTCAATCAATTATAAACATTTCCCAAACACTAAAAGCTCAAATGCAACTAAAGGGGCAAGGATTGCTAAACAACTAAATTTTCTCTTAAGGATGTCCACCCACATAATTCCTAAGTGAAGTATCAAATGGAAGTCTTATCACGTCATTCATGGTTTAATTAAAACATTAAAAGTTCACTTACCACAATTTAAAAATTAAAAGATTAACTAGGAATGATAAATTAAGCAAGATAAAAACTTTAAATGAATTTGAAATGACTCAAAAAATTCTAAAAGAATTTTAGGATCATTTCCTGAGAAGTTTTTTCAATCTTTTGAACATTTTGAAAGACATTCAAGCCTATTATTCTTTGTTGAAGAGGATCATCTATAAAATTTTAGGGATCCATGACCAAAGAAAAATATGTTGAGATTTTTATACCTCTTTTATATTGTTTTAAATGATATTACATTTTAAAGAAAGGTATTTTTGATGTTTTGTCACAGGAATGATGAATTAGGGTCAATGGAGCAAAAAGATGCAAAAAGGAGCGAATTTGGAGCAAAATATAACCAAAATGTGGAAAACTTCACTAGGGCACCGACGGCGCCCTCGAGGCTGCCGACGACGAGAATTTCCCGAGGCTACAGAATAAATTCTCTAGAAGGCCGCCGACAGCACCATCGAGGCCGCCGATGGCGGGATCGACAGCTAAGTGACATGTACAATGGATAAGGCCGGATTTTTGAGGGGTGCATAAGAAACTCTTGGGAAAACTCATCCATATCTTTAAAGAGAACATTTTGGTCGAAAATAGAGAAGATAGAGAGGAGAGAGAAGAAGGTAAACAAGAGAAGGAAGAAGATAGAGAGGAGAAGGAAGAAGAGAAGAGAAGAGGAGCAGACTTTTGGAGACCTTGAGGTTAGATAGGTTCCATTTGAGCTTGCTAGAGCGTTTAATTGTGAGGAATTCTTTGAGAAAGTGTAAGAGTGGAGGGAAAGTGAGAGATTTCTTCCTCCTTGCAACTTCAAAGAGGAATTTTGTGTGCTGTAAAGAAAGGAAGAGATTCAGAGGAACTTCGAGGAGGCTTCAAAGAGGAATTCTGTGTGTTGTAAAGAAAGGAAGAGATTCAGAGGAACTTTGAGGAGTGTTATTGGGGAGAAATTTAGAGATAAGTTATTTACCTTTTATAGCTAGTATGTCTTTGATTTCATTTATGAGTTCCAAGTTATGTTCTGCTTTCCCCATGAGTTCTGAGTATTTTTCTGTCTTTCTCCTTGTCTTGAGATTTGGGAAATGGTGATTTGAATTGGTGAAGCCATGAAAATGTTTAAGAAATTGTGATGATCTTTTCAAAAATGGTGATTTGAATTGGTGAAGCTATGAAAATGTTTAAGAAATTGTGATGATCTTTTCACGATTTTAATTTACTTTCAATCTGGCCAATTAAATTGTTAAAATATGTTTAGTTTTACAACTAAAGTGAAGATTACATCCAAGGTTAAGGAAGGTCAAAGTCCTTGGAAGTTGGGTGCAAATAAATATGGAAATATTACTATCGGGCATAGAATTGGATATTTTAGAGCGACAGACTAAATCCCCAATTCGGTCCTATTATTTGGGTGCTGATGTGTAGATGTTAGCCCTAAGGTGAGGGGAACGTGGAAGCTTTGAAGTGAGAGCCGGTATCCTCTCAGCCTAGCCACAGAATCAGTAACCAAGCATAGGATTAGTCAATGTTCTTTATGCCTGGACCAAAGGGTAAAGAATAGGTATGCTCCTATTTGGCACAATATAAATTGAACTAATTCATTTTATCCATTCACTATAATTTCTTGGCAATGAGAAGGATGTTTTCTTATATATTGACTATCACAATTAAACGTTATTTTCTATAATTAGTTATTTTCTATAATTAGTTATTATCTAAATTATCTACTTATTTTAATTGTCTATTAGTTACAGATAAGCAACTTGAACGTCATTGTAGTTAAAGTATTACTTTTTATTAAATCTTAGTCCGTAGTATTCTANCACTACAATTTCTTAACAAGGAGAAGGATACTTTCTTATGTATCACAATCGTACCTTCATTAGCATATTTAGTTATTTTATAGATAAAATTACATAATTATTTCAATTGTCTATTAGTGACAGATAAGCAAATTGAACTTTGTTGTTGTAATTAAAGTATTGCTTTTTATAAAATCGTAGTCCATAGATCTAATTACTCCCACTCCCTATGGGATTGATATCTAGGACTCCATTAGAGCCCTATACTACTTGAGTGATACGTATACTTGTGTTGACAAATTTGACTTTAACATTATTGAATATTATATTTATACATCTNAGTTATTCTCTCTCATTAATTACTATCCAAAATTATTTACTTATCTCAATTGCCTATTAGTGACAAATAAGCAACTTGAGCATTGTTGTAGTTGAAGTATTACTTTTTATTAAATCTNTTTTCAATTGTCTATTAGTGACAGATAAACAAATTGAATATCGTTGTTGTAATTGAAGTATTATTTTTTATAAATTCTTAGTCCGTAGATTTAACTACTCCCTGTGAGATCGATATCTAGAACTTCATTAGAGCCCTATATTACTTGNTTAAACCTTCAGTAGTATCATTAGTTATTTAATAGTTATTAAAATTACATATTTATTTTAATTGCCTATTAGTGACAGATAAGCNGAACCAATTTATCCAAAAAGGGTTATCTTTAGAATTAATATTTGCATTTAGTTATAGTTACTATCTTTACATAACACTTGCATTTAGGAATAGTTGCTAGATAAAACATAATTCAATTGACATTCCAAACTAAAGACTAATTGAAGTTGATTAGAATTTGACTAAGGACATCTTACCTCGCTTCCCTGTGGGATCTAACAGTTACTATCTTTACATTTAACACTTGCATTTAGGAGTAGTTGCTAGATAAAACATCATTTTGGTTACTATCTTTACATTTAACACTTGCATTTAGGAGTAGTTGCTAGATAAAACATCATTTTACGATTATTATCTTTACATTTAACACTTGCATTTAGGAGCAGTTGCTAGATAAAACATCATTTTAATCGATATTCCAACTTAAGGACTAATTGTAGTAGACTAGGATTTGACTAAGGACCTCTTACCTCGCTTCCATGTGGNTTCGCAGTTCTAAACCACTCCCTGTAAGGATCGATATATAGGACTCCATTACAACCCTATATTACTTGAGTGATACGTATACTTGCGTTGATAAGTGTGACTTTACAATTATTGAAATTTTTATACATACATCTTTATCGACTCTATAACTGCTATTAAGTTTTTGGTGCAGTTGCTGAATTATATACATCCATCTTTATCGAATCCATAACTGTAATTAAGTTTTGGTACAGTTGCTGAGGAATTAAATCTTTTAGCAGCAGTATTAAATCTGTCCATATTTATCTTATATTTTAAGCATATATAAAGTCGCTGTGAAGTTTTTGGCGCCGTTCATGTTCATATCTATCTTATATTTTTAAGCATATATAAAGTCGCCGGTCAAGTTTTTGGCGTCGTTGTCAGGGAGTGAGTGAGTAAAATCAAAATTAGAGTAAAAGACAAATTAAAATTATTAGAAAATTTTTACTTAAATTGCAACTTATTTTTATATTTAGTTAATTATTTTACTGTGTACTGATTTCAAATTGTATGCTTAAATTTGGACTTAAAAATCTTATACCCTACGATTCGGAATTAGAACACACTGTTAGAAGGATTAGAAGATTAAGATTGATACAAATTAGAACGCACTGTTAGAAAAATTAGAAGACTGAGAAGAGAACCTAGAAATTCTGATACATAAAATGAACAATCAAGGAATAGAGAATGAACACCAACCTAGACCCCTACGAGATTATGCAAATCCTAATAGATGAAATTCACTCATCTATCCAAAATCCTGATGTAGTTGCTAATTCATTTGAGCTTAAACTTGCTATTATCTAAATGGTACAAAATAATCAATTCGGAGGTACACCAAATGAAGATCCTAATTTACACATCGCTTATCATGAACACCAACCTAGACCCCTACGAGATTATGCAAATCCTACAACAGATGAAATTCACTTATAAAACCCTAGATCTCTACGAGATTATGCAAATCCTACAGCAGATGAAATTCACTTATTTATCCAAAATCCTGATGTAGCTTTATACAATGGAAAACAACATGAACAATCAAGGAATAGAGAATGAACACCAACCTAGACCCCTAAGAGATTATGCAAATCCTACAACAGATGAAATTCACTTATCTATCTAAAATCCTGATGTAGCTGCTAATTCATTTGAGCTTACGCAAATCCTACAGCAGATGGAATTCACTTATCTATCCAAAATCCTGATGTAGCTGCTAATTCGATTCCTACAGCAGATGAAATTCACTTATCTATCCAAAATCCTGATGTAGCTACTAATTCATCTGTAATAGATGAAATTCACTCATCTATCCAAAATCCTGATGTAGTTGCTAATTCATTTGAGCTTAAACTTGCTATTATCTAAATGGTACAAAATAATCAATTCGGAGGTACACCAAATGAAGATCCTAATTTACACATCGCTTATCATGAACACCAACCTAGACCCCTACGAGATTATGCAAATCCTACAACAGATGAAATTCACTTAATCTAGACCCTTAAGAGATTATGCAAATCCTACAGCAGATGAAATTCACTTATCTATCCAAAATAGATGTAGCTGCTAATTCATTTGAGCTTAAACCTGCTATTATTCAAATGGTACAGAACAATCAATTTGGAGGTACACCAAATGAAGATCCTAACTAATTCATTTGAGCTTAAACCTACTATTATCCAAATGGTACAAAATAATCAATTCAAAGGTACACCAAATGAAGATCCTAATTTAAATCTTAAACCTGCTATTATCCAAATGGTACAAAACAATCAATTCGGAGGTACACCAAATGAATGCTTAAACCTGCTATTATCCAAATGGTACAAAATAATCAATTCAGAGGTACACCAAATGAAGACTTAAACATGTTATTATCCAAATGGTACAAAACAATCAATTCGGAGGTACACCAAATGAAGATCTTTAAATCTCTCCCAAGCTTCATAGTTTGACTCTCCATCAATTTGACAAAACTATGTTATGTCATTTTTAAGTTTAGCAGTTTTGGATGGACGAAAATATTTGGATAGAAATTTCTGTGAAAGTTATCCCCAAGTTCTAATATATCATAGTGCTAACGAANTTTAGCACCAGGATCTATTAGAACTTGAGGAAAACTTTCACAGAAACTTCTATCCAAATATTTCCCTCCATCCAAAATTTTTAAACTTAGAAATGACATAACATCATTCTTTCAGATTAATGGAGAGTCAATATATGAAGCTTGGGAGAGATTTAAAGATCTTCTTAGGAAGTGCCCTCATCATTCGTTGCCAGATTGGTTGATAATTTAAACTTTTTATATTCTTAGGAAGTGCCCTCATCATTCGTTACCAGATTGGTTGATAATTCAAACTTTTTATAATAGATTAGTGGGATCTCTTAGATCGATTATTGATGTTGCGGCTGGTGGTTCTTTAATGTCAAAACTTTTTGCGAGGCTTATTCATTAATAGAAATTGCGGCTGGTGGTTCTTTAATGTCAAAACCTTTTGATGAGACTTATTCATTAATAGAAGAGACTGCTGTTGGTGGTTCTTTAATGTCAAAACCATTTGATGGGGCTTATTCATTAATAGAAGAGATGGTTACCAACAATTTTCAATGGCCCTCTGAATGGGTAAATTCTAAAAGAGTAGCTAGTATCCATGATTCTGATGCAATATCTATGTTAGTTTCGCAGATTGTTGTAATATCAGAGAGATTAGATCATTATGGGATGAATTATTCTCCAACACCTCCTATAATGGAAGAGAATTCATCTGGGCAATTTTTGGATGTTTAACCTTCATATGAAACTTTAAATGCTATTAACAGACCCAACAACCCTCATTCAAACTATTATAACCTAGGTTGGAAGAATCATCCAAATTTTAATTGGAATAACAATTCC
>JXCR01146372.1:120241-179794 GCA_002079205.1 Phalaenopsis hybrid cultivar
CGAGAGTTTTCTTAGGTGGCTTTGGTCATTTAAGATGTAATTAACTATAGGGGCTTGCCCTTATAGGAAGCATGTCCAAACTCAGCTTAATATAAACCCTATTTAATTTTTTATATTAAATAGGGGAACTAGTCGGCAAACACAAAGGTTTCGCAGACCAAACGGACGTCATACTTTCCATAGTTTATTTTGATTGAGCCTCATCCTCAAGTCTTATGTTTATCCTTCGGGATAGATACAGGATTTGAGGTACAGTGCTCTTTCATTTTAAACTATACAAAATATGGGGTCAGTTTGATTTCATACTTCAACTTCCTTCCGAAGCGGGCAACGAGATTTTGATTCCATCGACCGACAGCTTCTTACTGGCAATCCCACAAATGAAACCCAAAATAATCGTCGATAAGCTAATGCAAACAACTAGCCAGCTTCCTAGCAGTAGATTCCCCGCAAGGAGCTTTCTAGGGCAGCTAAACTGCAGCTACCCCAAACAGATCCTTAGTTTTCCTTTCTATATTCCCAATGATATGAGAGAGAGGGATCATAGGATTTGCGAGGGAAGTGGTCAAGTGGGACCACGAGCGAGGAGCGCAAGTAGAGCATACCTTTTTTTTGCATTTACAAACACAAAAACTAAAAAAAAAATCTAATACAAAAGATTTATTTTTCATTTACAATCTTAGCTAAAATTATTTAAAAATTAGAAAAAAATAATATTTTTAAATACAATACAAAAAAGTAATATATAAATATTATACTAATTTTATTTATTTATTAGTTAAATAAGGAAAATAAAAAATAAAAGAAAAATACCCTCTTGCTCGGTGAACAGAGAAGATCAAAGCAAAATAAAAATAAAAATTATTTAATGTGTCTCTGACTTTTAATTAATTAAATACCCTCAAGATTATTTTAATTCTAAATAAGTAAATAATAATCACCATGGCTTGAAACTTTAGGAGTTGATTTCTCATGTTAATAAAGATATTATGTGTTTTTTATAATGTCACAGAGTATCTCACTTTGAAACTCTACTTTTCAAGCCTAGCTATCTATTTTTGCTTAAAATAATTATATAAATTAAAAGATAAATCAGAAAAATATGAGATTTATTTTGGGTAGGTTCCTAGTGGTTAGAGGACTTTAGGAAAAATATAAATTAAGTTTGAATGCTTCTGTGTATTACCATGGTTAATTAAATCCTAAAAACTCACTAAAATTAAAATAAATAAAATAATATTGAAAAATTAACAAAAATGATTTCAAACTGTGAATAATAATTATTTTAAATCATTTTAAAAATTTGTAACCCATTTGAATTAATTTGACCACCAAAATATATTTTCTGAGTAAAAATATATTTTTGCATTGAAATAATTATAATAAATTAACTATAATTAGAAAAATTATGAAAAATGATTTTCTGAGTTTCTTGTGATTATGGGTACATAGGAAAAATAAAAATTATTTTAAAATAAATAGTTCATTTTGAGCTATATTTTGAATTAAAAATAATTTAAAAATGATTAAAAATTTCAAAATTTTGAATATGCCTAAAATTGTTTCAAATTGTTCCCTAGTCACTTAGGACCCTTTAAAATATTTTTTCTAATTTTCTGATTTAGTTATGTATTTTTAAATGTCAAAAAATGTATTTTCTTTAATTTTTTCATTAAAATAACTACAATAAATGAAATAAAAATTACAAAAATTGAAATTTTGTTTCTCTAAGTTCTCTTGACTTAGGGAAATTTAATAAAAATATAAAAGTATTTTTTTAAAAATTAAAACATAATTCATATTTAATTAATTACTAAAATAAATAGATAATTTTAATAATTAAAGTATAAGTTTAAAAATTATGAAATTTTGTCTAAGTTATCCTCTAACCTAGTTGAACCTCCAATAAATTTTTCATGAACAAAAAATTTACTTTGATTAACTAAATAAATTAACATTGAAAATCCTGTTTTTTGAGCTACAATAATTATATACATTAAATAAAAATTTGAAAAATCATATTTTATCCTCTCATATTTTCATTGACCCATGAGTGGGGTACCATAAAATTTTAAAGTTTTTTGAGTTATATTTGATGAGTTATGAAGTGGAGAGCCACAGAGCCAAAATTGTAATTTTAGATTTTGATGTCTTAATTAAAATTTAGGATGAACCAAAAAGGTAAATGGGCAATTTTGATCATAGTGAACTTTTTTGAATGTTTGAAACCTAATGGGTAGAAACCAAATTAACACAATATCATGGTAAGGGTAGAATCATAATTTTATAAATTGCGACTTGAGATTAATTCAATTTGATGATCCTAAAGTAGTGGGCTTGAATTAGGAAGATAATAATTCATTTATCCCTTCATTGGTGATTAGATGATAGTAAGATCCTTTAATGAGAATAGATCTCACTTAAATAAACATTTTGATAATTGTAAATTTACCCATGGAATTGTTAAGGGCTTAGTTGTGAACTAGACTTAATCCAAGATTGTTTAATGAGATTGAAAAAAGATAATATAACTAATTATGAATGTTTTGAAAATACTAGAGCTCGACTTTAATCTGGGATATAACCTCCTTAATGACTATGAGTTTGTCCCTCAAGGCATTCACTCACATAACTTTTTAAGTAAAACATTAAGTGATTGTCTGATTACCCCACCCTTGGGATAATTAAAATATCAAGAGACACTGAGCATAGGGTGTATTAATTTATTGAAACTAAATTTGAAATTTGGATGATTAATTGAAAAATATAATAAGATCAAATGAACTTGAAATGTTTCAAAGTATTTTTAAAAGTTGTTTAGGGTTATGCTTCGAACATTTTAAAATCCTTTGGATATTTTGAAGGATAATTGAAATTATTATTCTTCGTTCCATAAAATCATCCATTAAAACCTTTAAGAGCTCACCAAGTTATAACCTAGGGTTTGCTAGATACATCTTCAACTGCTCTTCTTGTTTTTTGTTCTGCAATTTATTTAAATTTTTTATAAAATTTTATATATGTTACAAGTTCTAATATTTCAACGGAAGCGACGAGAAGATGAGAGGTATGCCTTTACAGTTTTATTTACTTTCTGCTATTTTATTTACTGCAATTTACTTCTGCTTCAACATACCCTATTGTTGACCTCAATTTCGAGACCTTCCTTTCCTATTCTTTAGATACCCTAGGATCAACCCTTATAATTTTTCTACTTTGACTCTCCTAGAAGACTAGGCCGAGACCTACAATATTTAAAAATTTAAGTTATTTCTTCGCCCCCTGAAGTTTCATATGGATGATTCTAAATCCTCAACACTTGGTTGAGTTGATTAAAACCGACATATTGAAGCTCATGTTGAGTTACTAAAGGAATTTGAAAGACATAGGTGGGTCCCATGACGTGTGCAACGTTTGACTTTCTTTTGAGAGCAATATGGTTGACTATGATTGTCGTTTAGGCGAGGATCGATCATCAATTTGCTCATTAAATAGCTCTGATTGGACAAAAATAACTTCTTTTACCGCGATGTGCGTGAATTAAAGTTAAATTGATACGATATTCAACAAACTTGTCCGGATTACCCCAGATGACAAAACTGACCACTCTAATGTGTCTGAAACGTCAATTTTAGCTGCGAAGGACATTTATCTTGATAGAGTTTCAAATTTGGTTGAATTGTGTCTAAATTGATGAATTTGAATAAAATAATAGTCTTAAGATTAAAAAAAAACCTACGCTTCCTTCCTCAACTCACGCGTCTTTCACCCTCGAACCCTAACCAGACACTTTCTTCCCTGAAGCTTCTCCCTGGTTACCATCCCCTTTTCCGAATACTCGCCGCAGGCTGTTCCACCGGAAGGATTTTTCTCGTCTAAATGTATAAAATCACCTTCCTATTTCAAAACCCTAGCCCATTTCTTCATTTTGGAATTTGTCTCCTCACTGTCGGTGAGTTGATTAGTAATTACATCTTCTCCTTTCGACTATAAATATGCCCCTTGGAGAGATTAAGGGCGCGAAAAAAAAACTACTGTCGAAAAAAAAGCTGTTGTGTGGATTTTGTCCTGCTCTAGAATTTTGGTCACGATCTCTTTCTTGCTTTTGGTTGTCTAAGGTTTTGGGCATTTGGAGATTTATACCCAAGGAGTTTCCTCATTCCTCTTTCAATCACCTAAGTTGTGGATATTTTCTACAACAGTTCGATGGCTGAAGCAGTGAGGAATTTCTCCTTCTTCTTTTGATCATCTAAGCTGCAAGAAATTCTTTCTTTGCAAAACTTAAAAGTCTGTTTAAAGATTATAATTTCATTCTTCTTTTTCTGATGAAATCATGAGAAGTTTTAAATGAATTTTCACATTCGAATTTTCAACAAATATTGGATGACATCTGTGTTAAGTTTTCCTTATAGATAATGCTTAGAGAAGCTTGTTTTATGCCCTCTGTCTTTTTCACCTAAGAACGATGTTATTCTCTCATAATTATTCTTTTAGTGAAATTTTTGTTGCCAAACATGTTAATAAATCATATTTTTTAAAGATTCAGCTCGTTTGTTTGATTTTGATAAGAGGAATTTGATTCCATCTTTGTCTAGGGTTCTAAAAGTAATTTACCAGGTGGGAATGTTAACCTTTGCTATTGATTATTAATGTCAGTTATTCAAGGATGAATTCTAACTGTTTGTATTTTCTTACTCATTCATGAAGAAAGTGGTTTATTAAATTATTTTCAGTATATATATATATATATATAAAGAGAGAGAGAGAGAGAGAGAGATAGAAGAAGGAATGGGATTAAGATTATATGTTCTGGTTTTATTTCTATTGATTTTTCATGATTCAAATCTGAATGAAGGGATTGCAACCACTTAATCTTTCTTTCAGCTCCCATTTATCCTCATTTGAATCAAGATTTACATGCAATAACTAGATTCTAATATCTATGAACAATTGCACCTAATTTTTATGTATGAATACCTAGATTTAATTTTTTTTTTATGTACTTATATCACCTGTGTTACCTACATCACTTTATCACTATTTTGGTTGTAGAAGTATTTATATATATTACCTAGTTATATATTGAATGGGTAAATGCAAAGAAGTTGAGTGGTATGTATAAAATTTTATAAATTTACATACATGATTTTCGATTTCTATACATTTACGCATCTAATACCTAAAGATTTGTGCTCTATGTTAAACTTTGAGGTAGTATGATTTGAATTCTAAGTTACAGATATTTAAATTCATAGGGATTACACTATGCGAATAGAAATATTTTTTAAATAATATATAAATAATTAACTTACGTATTCCCATTAGGGACGATATGGATGAATGCATTTCTTGTTGTGAAAAACGACAACAAAAAAGCAAAAAATGAAACGAAAAAATTGCACGCAGAAAAATACCAGAACGACAGATTTACGTGATTTGACAAATTTGCCTACGTCCACGGAGTTGTAAAGGATTTTATTTCTTCGAGGAATTACATTGTCGAGTGCCTCGACGTTTTCAAGAAAATCTCTATTTTCTTCTTTCTCTATCTTCCTCTCTTTCTCTTAGCTCTCAAGATGATTTGGTTTGACCTTGCTTGGCTTTGCTTGGCTTGGCTTTGCTTGGCTTTTCCTTTAAACCAAAAGCGATTATTTATAGAAACAATGAGAGCGGTATGTGGGAGGTAGGTGAGTGGTATGTGGGATGTGGTAGGTGAGCGGTAGGTGAGATGCTTAATTATGAAGCTAATTAAATTCGGTGGACCATGTCTCCAAATTACCCAACAATTCTCCCACTTAAGAACTGGGACATTGAATGCATCACCTACTGGCTGCATCATCTACTAGCTGTACCGATCTTTTCATCAAACATAATATCCTCCACCTCTGCAACTCAAAGCTCATTTCTTCATGTTAGAAGACCAGCTGAAGTTGAGCACAACTTCAGCTTCTCATGAGTAACACCCTCAGTTGACATATCGCCACCAATGTAGCATTGTACCACCAAGCTCTTTCCTGGATTACTCATGTATCTTCTTACAACTCTCACTGCATGAGCAATATCCTACCCCTGCTGAAAGCTCTTTTTAACAAGTCTAGCATTGTACCTCTTACTGCCACCAATGACAGTCTTCACTCGTTACACCCACTTATTGTGCAATGTCTTCTTCCTTGATAGAAGTTCTGTCAGCTCCCAAGTCTGATTCCCTGATAGGGAATCCATCTCCTTCTTCTTGGTCAGCTCCCACATGCTCGAATTCTCATCTTGTAAGATTTCTTCATAGCTCTATGGTTCTCCACCATTTGTCTGTACAAGGTCCAGTTTTTCTGCCTTTGGCGCTCTGCCACTTTTCAAGAAACTGACATTCTTTTGCTTCCCCATAATGCACCTCTGACTCATGTGTCATTGTCTAAGTAAACCTGTAGTCATATATAGTGTGTCAATTTTCTTACCCTGAGCCAGTACTAATGCTCCTTTGGTAACCTTCTCAGTGCTATCTGAGAATACCATCGAATGACCACCCTCATTGAGCTGCCCAATAGAACAGATTTTTCTTCAACTCAGGAATGTGTCTGACCTTTTGCAAAGTCCATTTGCTCTTATTAGAGAGCGCAATATCAACGTCTTCCATCCCCACCACGCCCAGAGATTTTCCATCAGCCAGATATAACTTCCCAAAGTTACATGCAACATAATTTCGCATTAACTCCTGACGGGAAGATGTATGGAAGGAAGCCCATGAATCTAGTATCCAGTCATCAACAGAACTATAAACTACCAGAAATAGTGCATCATGTATTTCTTCAGTTACAACATTAGCGTCATCATTCTCCTTCTTTTTAGGATTCCTGCAGTTCCTTTTTATGTGGTCAGTCTTGCCACAATTCTAGCAAGTTGTCTGCTGACCTGACTTTGATTTTGATCTTCCACAGTTTGAGTTTCTGTCTCATGATTTCCCTCTAGAATCAACAATCATCGCCGAAATTGAACCCGAGGTCTCACCAGAATCTTTCTTGCACACCTCCTCAACCAAAATCAAATCACAAATATCATCATATTTTAATTTAGATTTACCTGCAAAACTGCTAACTACCATCCTCATAACTTCTTAGTTATTTGACAATGATGCCAACAATATCAGTGCACGTATCTCATCATCAAAATCAATTTCAATGGACTATAACTAACTTGTGATAGTGTTGAAATCATTCAGGTGTTGAACAACAGCCACACCTTCCGCCACTTTCATGTTGAATAACTTTTTTATCAGATGCACTTTGTTATTCACCGTTGGCTTTTCATACATACATGATAAAGCCGTCATTAGATCTGCAATAGTCCTCTCCTTGATGATGTTGTGGGCAACCGATCTCGACAAGGTTAATCGTATAACCCCCAGAACCTGTCAATCAAACAGATTCCATTATGCCTCGTCCATCTATTCTGGTCGCTTTCCTAGTAACGAAAGATGAAGTTTCTTCCCATAGAGGTAGTCATCTATCTGCATCCTCCAGTAAGTAAAATCTGTGTCTTTGAATTTCTCGATCCCTGATGTCATCACTTCGTCTCCTTTCATCGTTCTTCCTTAGGTTTGAACCAAATTCTCTGATACCAGTTGTTGTGAAAATTATGGCAATAAAGCGAAAAATAGAACGAGGAAAATTACACGTTGAAAAACACCAGAGCGACACACAGATTTACATTGTTTGACAAATTTGCCTACGTTCACGGAGCTGCAGAGGATTTTATTTCTTTGAGGAATTACACCATCGAGTGCCTCGATGTTTACAAGAAAATCACTGTTTTCTTCTCTCCCTTCCTCTCTCTCTCTTCCTGTCTTTCTCTTAGCTCTCAAGATGACTTGGCTTGGACTTGCTTGGCTTGGCTTGTTTATAACTAGCCATAAGAGGCTATTTATAAAAACTAAGAGAGCGGTAGGTTGGATGTATGTGAGCAGTAGGCGAGAGGTAGGTGAGCGATAGGTAGAAAATACTATATTCATGCTTCTATAGTTGAAATCTAAATCAATATTCAATTATAGATGTCTTTTTCATCATTTAAATTGTTGGTAGTTCTATTCCTACCCTTAAGGAATTTGTAAACCAATGACTTGTATTACACAACAGATACTAAACTTGTGACACATCATTTACTTCACAACAAATACTACACTTGTGACACATCACATACTACAAAATAGATACGACACTTATGATACATCACATACTACACAACAAATACTACACTTGTGACACATCACATACTACACAATAAATACTATGCATCTCTACACATCACATATTACACATCACATACTACACCTCACATACTATACACCAGATACTACACATCACATACTATACACCAGATACTACACGTCACATATTATACACTAGATATTACGCACCAGATATCACATATCATATCTTACATATAAACACACTGCACATTTCTTTTTAAAATTCAGATACTACACATTGGTTCATTCATCAATTAAGTNAGGCGACGAGATTTTGATTCCGGTGGCCGACAGCTTCTTACAGGTAACCCCACAAATCAACCTGAAATAGCGCCGACATTATGATCTCTTAGATCTATAATTGATGTTGCTACTAGAGGTTCATTAATATCAAAACCCTTTAATGAAGCATAAGAATTAATAGAAGAGATGGCTACTAACAATTTTCAATGGCTCTATGAAAGGTAAATCCTAAGAAAGTAGCCAGTGTTCACGATACTGATTCGATTAATATGTTGGCATCTCAAGTTGCCACATTATCTAAGAAGCTAGAACAATTTAGAATGAACTTATCTTAAACACCTTAAGTGATTAAGGAAAACTCATTGGGATAATTTATTGATTCTCAACATTCATTTGAGACTTTAAATGCAATTAATAATAAACACAATAACCCATATTCTAACTATTATAACCCAGGATAGAGAAACCACCCTAACTTTAACTGGAATAATAATTCTGGTGGTGGAAAATAGTAGTGAGGAAAGCGAACCAATTGGGAAACTAAAAAAAATAGTTTGTTACTAACTATAAACCTTCTAAAAAAATTAAGCAGAAGAAGTTGTCTATTGAAGAAGTGGTGTTATAGATGGGGAGTAAATTACAAACTAAAAGTGCTACAATTAGAAATATTTAGAATCAATTGGAACAAATTGCTAACTCACTTAGTAATAGGCCTCAGGGAACACTTCCTAGTGACATTGAAATTAATCCTAAAGATAAAAACAGACAAGAAGTTAAAGCCGTCTAGTTGAGAAGTGGTAGAGAATTGGATACTAAAGTGCAAAATGAGATTGAAGTTTAGAGGGAATTGAGAAGATTGAAAAACACAAAAAAAATGTTCTTAAGAATATGAGAAAACCTTTCTCTCCAACTAAGATCAATTTAAACGACACTATTTTTGAGTTGTTTGTTCCGTAGAATGCTGATGTAGTTAATTATATAGTTAGTGATATTTTAACCTACAGATTAATATACCACCAAAAGACGAAGTTAATTCATGATGTAAAATTTTACTTTTGGGAAGACCCTTATTTATATAAGAAACGTAAGGATCAAGTCAACAAAAAAAGTTTACCATTTAAAGAAACCATAGAAATTATTCAAAAATGTCATGAATCTGATTTTGGGGGGACATTTTGGTGTGGATAAAAATGTAATTTAATTTTTACAAATTAGATTTTATTGGTGTACTATATTTAGGGATGTTAATATTTATGTAAAAACATATGATATATGTTATAAAGTAGGCAATATTTCTAAAAGGATTGAAATGCCCCTAAAGTTTACTTTTGAAGTTGAACTTATTTATGTATGAGGTTTGGATTTTATGGGACTATTTTACCATCTTTCAAAAAATAGTTTATTTTAATTGTTGTGGGTTAGGTTTCTAAATGGATTGAAATAGTTGCTTTACATCAATTTGATGCTCAAAGCTTTGCAAAATTTTAAAAGAAAAATATTTTTACCAGATTTGCAATGGCAAGAGTGATCATTACATATGAGGAAAGCCATTTTAAAAATATAACAATTTTAACATTAACTAAGAGATATGGAATTTAACTTAGAATTGCCTCAACATATTATCCTGAGACTAGTGGTCAAATAGATTTGTTCAATCATTAAATTAAAAGTATATTTGAAAAAAATTTAATTCCTAATAGAGAAGATTGGTATGTTAGACTTGATAATGTATTTTGGGCCTATCGGTCACCGAATCAAGAAAAGAATATTTGATTAATATAATATATATTATAAATTTAGAAAGTAATATTTTAATTTGAAAACACGAGACCGAACTTATCCCATATTGACAATAGTTTAAATAAATAAACACAACATTATAAGTGACGCACCTATCTCAAGGAATAGATATATCACTTATCTGTGAGGCTCTATTAAATAAAATTAAAGAATTCATGACATTCGTTTTAGAATACGAAACCATTTAGGTTGACCAACAAGTTCGTATGTCTAATATGAAATATTAGACAGAGTTTATTTTAGGCTAGGTTTTTAAAGTTTTCTATAACGACAAGCAATCATCGTTAAGTACATCTTAAATAACAAAGGTCACCTAAGAAAACTCTCAATTTAGATAAAAAAATTATTGTCTTCAAGAATCACAAAGGGTAGGATATTTCAAAGATCAAACTAAGAAGTGTCAAATGGGAAAGGCTCAAATTTTAAACATTGTTATGGAATCCAAAGGGAGAAAATAAGGAGTTGTCACAGATCCTGAAGAGAACCTCAATGACTTCCCAAGCAATCCTATGGTTTGGTATAAATTTTAAGAAGAAATTATTGAATGTTTAGTTCTTCCAATTATTATTAATTAGGGCTTATACTTGCATGACACAATCATACAAATAACCTGAAAAATAGGAGGGTTTTTTTTGTAATGAACAAAAATCTCGGAACCTAAGATGAGTTAGGGTTTAGATTGCACAACAAGATTGTAAAAAATCCTAATAAAAAGATGAGGATTTATGTTGCACTAGGCAAATAACCTTGAAATCGTATGGCTTTTTATTTAATTTTGAAGAAATATTTACTGTTGTAGATCCACTTGTTGTTGTAGAATGTTGCCCTCAAAGTTAGCTTCAAGCTCCTTGTCGAAGTAGCAGGACTAATGTTTAAAGGTTCAAAAGGTTTTAAATGACAGGTTCAGTTCAAGTATTATCGGGGGGGGGGTGGCGGAGGTTAAAGTTGATTAGAGTGACACTGGTTAGGATTCCACATCTCCCTCGTTCCGGAACCACTATTTTCTCTTAAACTTAGTTTAAATGAGTTATTAAGCTCATTTAAACTAAGGAGATCATGTTAGCAACCATGGGTTACCTCATCCGAGGGACTTCTATAAATTTAAGAGGACGCGTTATGAAATTATTGTTTAATTTTGAAAAATGGTTTTGTGATTTGCTCATAAAGTAATTAAATACAGTTAAAAAGAAGGTTATAAAGTAAAAAAATAAAATCGTAGTGCATAATATAAATGTGTACCTGTCATCTTCTCCCTATTTCCACTACATGGTTAGCATCATAAAGCGAAATAAATTTGTACAAATTAAATAAATTGCAAGACAGTAAATGGAACCATTCGGTATGGAAAAGTCAGAAAACGAGTAGTAGGAAAAACACAAGTAAAAGAAAACTCATAGTCGGATATAAAAGATCGAGACTAGGTGTAAGATATTATTAATGGTGGGGGCTCAAAGCTGGACTTTGTTCTTCCTGACCTTAAGTGAGAGCTACCAACCCGACAATCTACTAAGGGCAGTCCTAACCTCGATCAAAATGGTTAACCTTGGACCTTTATAAAATTTCATTGTTAATTTATTTTCATGCATATAAATTTTATCATGTAAAAGAGATTTTTGTTTAAAACATTTTGTAGAGTGTAGTCCACAGATTAATCAATTTAATCAAGCAAGGAATACAAACAATCTAATAATATAGGGGGAAATCATCTCCTTAAGATTCATCTAATAGTATCGTCGGTCCTTATCCTCTTCTTTTATTGAAGGTCCTAGAGGTAGAAGATACTATTCTAAAATCTTACATTCTATCCCTCATTATGGCACACATTAGTATTATCATCATTTCCCTAACCACCTAGACCTCAAACTTACAAAAGCTCGATGATCCATATGTGGCAAAAAAAAAATCTTCCCAATTGCTCACAAGGATCTAAATACCTTAGAGAAGACTTAAATCCTTGAGCTTTGGGTTAATTAATGTAGGATAAGTAGTGTAGAGAATTTTTATTGATTTAGGTGAATTAACAGATGCAAATACATAACTTGGTGGGTCCCTAAAAGTTTTAATGATTGATTTTCTTAAACAAAGACTAATAAGTGCAACTATCCTTCAATATATCCAAAAGATCGTAAAAGTGCTTGGGGCATAACCCTAAACCACTTTTAATACCCTTCAAATAGTTTCTAGTTCATTTGGACTTATTATATTGTTTAATTAATAATCCAAATTTAGATTTAGTTTTGACATATTAATAAACCATTCTCAGTGAAAATTAATGTTTCAACTATCCCAAGAGTGGGGTAGCCAAATAGTTATTTGATGTTTTATTTGGGAGTTATGTAAATGGATGCCATTAGGGAAAGCCTAAGTAATTAAAGATCTTGTACCCACAATTAAAGTTGGGCTTGTAGTGTTTAAAGATATTCATTAAATAATCCTATTCTCTTTTCTAAACCTTATTAAACAAGCTTAAATATCAAACCTAGCTCACTACTAAGCCCTTAAATCCAATCCATGGTAGGTTTGGAATAATCAAGATGTTGAATTAAGTGAGATTCAATTCTTGTTAAAGCTCATGCTTATCATCTAATCACCATATGAGGCTTCAAATTAGTGGATTATTATCTTCCTAGCTTTGGCCCACCATCTTAGAATCACCCAGTTAAACTGACTTCTGAGTCACAATAAGTTGGTTTCTACCACTCAACCTAACGTGTTTCAAATATCCAAAAGAGTTTATTATGATCAAAACTACCCATTTCCCCTATTGTTAACCTAAAATTTAATTGGGATATCAAAATCTCAATATTATCATTTTGCCTCTAGAGCTTTCCACTTCATAACTCTTTAAATATAACTCAAATGACTTTGAAATTTTTTTGGTACCCCACTTATGGGTCAATTAAAACATTAGAGGAGAAATTATAATTTTTCTAATTTTTATTTAATTTATATAATTATTTTGGCTCAAAAATAGGATTTTAAATATTAATTTATTTAACTAAGCTAAGTAAATTTTTTGTTTATGTGAAAATTATTGGATGTTCACCAAGGTCAGAAAACCACTTTTCATGATTTTTCAAATTATATTTTAATTATTATAAGAATTTATTGATTTTAAGTGATTAATTAAATAAAAAATATATAATTTTGTTTCAAAAAAAATTTTAAATATTTTTATTAAACCTCTCTAAATCTAGAGAACTCAAAGAAAACAAACTTTTTTTATTTCTATTTATTTATTATAATTATTTTAATGAAAAATTAAGAAAAAAATACATATTTAGCATTTAAAAATACATAACTAAATTAGAAAAGTTAGAAAAATATTTGAAAGGGTCCCAAGTGATTAGGGAACAATTAGGAACATTTTTGGTAATTTCTTATCTTTTTAAAATTTTAATTATTTTTAATTTAAAAAGTAGGTCAAATATGAACTATTTATTTTAAAATAATTTTTATTTTCCCTAAGTGTCCCTACTCCCAAGGGACTTAGAAAACCACTTTTCATAATTTTCCTAATTTTAATTTATATCTTATAATTATTTTAATGCAAAATAATCATTTCATTTGAATGATAGAATTTAGTAATCAAATCAACTTAAATGGGTTTCAAATTTTTACAGTGAGTCAAAGTAGTTATTATTTACTACGGGGAATCACTTTTGTTAATTTTTTAATAATATTATATTTATTAAAGTTTTTCAAAATTTTAGACACTTAATTAGTTAGAAGGTTATGCACAATCATTTAAATACATTCTATATTTTTCCTAGAGTCCTTTTACCACAGAGAATCTACCCAAATAAACCTCTTATTTTTCTAATTAATACATTAATTTATATAGTTATTTTAAACAAAAATGGGCCAATTGACCTGAAAATTAGGGTTTTAGAGCTAGAGATGTCCTCTAAACTTGGAAAATTAGGAGAAATCCCCACTGTCATGAGAAATCAACTCCCAATGTTTCCAACCATAGTGATTAATATTTACTTAATTAAAATTAAAATAGCTAAGCAAGTATTTAATTAATTAAATACCAAGTTAATTTTTTTATTTTTTATTTCACGTTATTCTTATCTATTCACTGAGCAAGAGGGTTATTTTATTTTATTATTATCATTTTTCTACACCAAGTTATGAATTTTTAAAGCTTCAGTATTTAATTAAATAAAAAATACCATTAATTTTCTACTTATCCACGTGGCGCTGATTAGATCCTTAGTAGCTCTAAAAGACCACGAGGCACACTCCCATTTGACGTAGCCTTTTGTCTTAGCTGTCATGTGGCTACACTTTAAGAACCATCTCTTGGTCCGACTCCTCCCATGTTGATGGATCGATACACACGAAAATGGATGACATTCGTTCATCGCCCCCATTAGTTCTAAACTAACAACCATCCTCACTAAAACACTTTGATATCACTTGATACTTAAACAATTCACTCATAGTTTGTTATTATAGCTTCATCTAATCAAGTCGAATACATCCATACAGCTAGATGCCCTTAAAATTAACATTCTTTTCACAATTGATGAAACTGAGCAATATTTTAGGGTTTGTGATCTATATCTTAGCCGAAGAGGTGAGGCCTCGATTGGGTTAGTTTTAGATGTTTTTTGTGACTCCAAAAAGCTCTTCCAACACCAATTTGAGCTAAGTTTGAGGTTGTAAAAGAGTTTGACAGAGGGGTGATGCGTCCTTGGCCTAGAAGTGGGTTATAGTGCTCAATATAAGAGGGTTTTGATGGGGGAACTTCATTATTTGGTTTGAGGAAGCTTTTGGGTGGTTTTATTTAAGCTTTGGTGGATTTTAATGTTGTGACAAAAAAAAACTCTAGATTTTTAACTCAAAATTGAGCTCAGGCAGTAGATTTTAATGAGAGAAAGTGGTTGGAATGAGCTTAAGGCGGTTTGGAGAGGCTTTGGAAGAAAATTAGTAGAGTTTCCTCAAGGATTTTGCATAGTTGGGAGTTGGTCAAAAATGGGGCTTTTTATAGGCATGGTTAGGGAAGGGCTTCATGCTCTAATTGGATTCTGCCAATAAGCTTATGTGGAGAGGAGTTTGGTGCCAGAAACAAATCAGGAAGTGCATGAGTGGATAGATTCAAATTTGAGTTCAAAGGATGGGAGGTCTTCTCAAATTTGAGCCCTTTGGTGACTAGCGTGGCTGACCAGAGGTGAGGTGGTGGCTAACTGAGTCTGGAAGGGTCAAGGAAGCTTTAATTGTGATTGGTCCTAAGGCTCGATGGTAGATCATGTAGTGTGAAGAGCTTAGCCAAAATGGCGGGAAAATCTCCTTAATTAGAAGATCCTTGGTCCATGACTCCAAAATTGGGTATTGAGTGATTTGATTAGCATCCTAAGGGCCTAATCACGGAAGGAGAGGATTAAGGTTGGTTAATGTAAAAGATTTGAGTTGATTTGGGGTCTAGGTTCAAAATTATGGTTTGGGCCAAAAGTTAGCTTTCGGCTTGGCTTAAAAATTGTTTGAAGGGTCGAATGGGTCCATGGGATGCCACGAAGAATTATGGAAGTGAATTTGGGGAATTTGAGTTGATCTTAATGTTCAATTTTGTGTAATTTTGAAGTTAGGTCAATTTTGGGGAAATGGATTTAAGTTTGGGTTTAGGTTGGGCTAGAGTTTGAATCAAGGCTAATTGAAGCTTTAAATTTGTATGGGGGAAATGCCATAAAGATTTTAGAATGAAAAATTGAAAAAATTAGATAGGTTAAGGGGTTTGATTTGTTGAAAATTTGGCTTAAGGTCAAATTGAAGATTAAAATTTTGCTTGAAATTTGGGTTTGAAATATGAGGGCATGAATTTGGTTCAAAATTTGTTAAGATATGGCTAAATTGAGTTTAGATTTGTAATTGAGGAAATTTGAATCAATTTGGTGGAAATTACGGGTGATTTGGGGTAATTGGTCGTTAAAGGTCAAATTGGACTTCATATATGGTTAAGATTGGTTTTGGAAGTGTTTGGAATGATTTTGGAGGTTTTGAAAATTTTTGGGCCATGAGGGGCATTTTGGTAATTTTTGTAATTTTGGGGGCATTTTTGGAATTTTAAAAAATTTTGGGCAATTTGGGTAATTTTTGAAAATTTAGGGTTTTAGGGGGCAATTTGGTAATTTTTAAGAAAGTTTGAGGGAAAAAGGCTAAATTAGGTATTTGGGTAGGATGAGATCAATTGAGGTTGCTAATCATAAAATTACATTTTTTTTTGAGACATTAGACCAAGGGAACTCCAATTTTGGAACCTCTGGATGTTGGTCTTAGCCAAACCCCAGCCTAGGGCTAAGGGTTTAGGGGACCATCCACATGAGTTTCCAGAAGAGTAACGTATCAAGCTAAACATGTTTGGTTAAGGGTTTAGGTTGTGAGTGAAGGTGAGGGGGTATCAAGTGTGTTTGTACAAGACTGACCAAGACCACACCACCCAGGGCTAATAATAAGGCCAAACAGAACTAAGGGGACTCTTCTTGAGCTCCCTCAAATTTGCTCAACCTTCTAAGTGGTAGAGGTTAAAACCAACATGTGGAACTTCAAGATGAGCAAAGTAGAGTTTTATACTTTCTAATGGTAAGGGTTCCTTTTCTAGACTTCTAGGAATAGTGAATAGTAAAGTCTTATGGCTAGATCCTAGGCTTCTAAAGAAGAGACTAGACCTCAACCAAAAGTGAGGTCAACAAATGGATCCCCACAGGTGTGGTATACGGAGCAAGCACACCACACATATTGGTGTTGAATGAAGAGATAACAAAAAAACACAATTGCCTAAGCCAACATGCTCAGAGCAGTGGAGAAAGCAAATAAAAAAGGTTTTCTCTTGGGAGTAGACAAGGACTCACACTTGGGATTGGAAGGCAGATTTTCAGAGACAACCATCCAGGATAATGACGGTTGTGATAAAGATTCAATTTGATTTTAATGAATTTTAGTTAAAATTAATTCAATTTTGATGTCGACCTCATTTTTGGTTAAGGTATAGCTTTTTCCTCTTTAGTAGCCTAGGGTATAGCCATAGGACTATCCTGTTGACTATTCCTAGAGGACTAGAAAAGGAACCCTCACCATTAGAAATTCTAAACTCTTCTTTGCTCAACTTGAAGTTCCACATATTGGTCTTAACCTCTAGCACTTAGTAGGTGGGGTCAGTATGGGGGAACTCAAGGGGAGTCTCCCATAGGATGGTCAGACCTTAGGACTAACCCTGGGTGGTCTGGTGATGGTTGAGGTGGCTTGCCCACACTAAACTTTCTTACATAGCTCAACCCTAAGACCCCTTCATTTGGTCTCATGATTCCTTTTGGAAAGCTCATATAAATGAACCTATACCCCTATTCTTTGTCTAAGAGGGTTAGAAATAGCATATTGAGCATCCAAAATGATTCCTCACATGGCTCGTATTGATTTGGCATGGCTTCATGGCTTACTTGCCCATTTTAGCCCAAAATCACCAAATTGCCAAAATACCCCCACAACCTTAACTTTTGCCAAAAATCCCAAAATTACCCAAAATACCAAAATTTGTCAAAAAATCATCTCAAACCACCACCAATACCTAAATTGGCCAAAATTCACCAAAATCACCAAATTTCCAAAATATCCCCAAAATCGCCAAAAAGTATCAAAATGCCCTTCATGACCCAAAAAATTTCAAAAATTCAAAAAACTCCCAAATATTCCAAATTTCAATTTTTAACCATCGCATTGACTCAATTTGACCAATTTTACCCAATTTCACCAAAAGCCACAAATTTGCCCTTAAGAGCACAATTTCCCCAAATTAGCCCCAATTTTGGCCCAATTGACCCCAACCTTGCACAATTTTAAATCCAAACCAAAATTCAGTATCCCCAATCCCAATCTAAACAAAGTTCAAGCCCAATTTGACTCAATTGCAAGCCTAATTTCGCCCAAATCAAAAAGCCCCAATTTTGACCAGATGACTAAATCCACCAAATTGGCCTTTCAATTCAATTCAAAATCACTTGAAACACTCCCAAATCCTTCATGACATATTCCTATATCAAATTCAAAATTCAGTTGATACAAATTTTAGCCCAAATTTAATCTCAATTCTAAAATCCTAAGCCCACCATGTTTAACTCAAAATGCCCAAATTCAATTAAAAGCCCACATGACAATTTATCCTTATCATCCATTTAATCAAAATCATTACCTAAGTTATAAATTCATGACCAAATAATTACATATTATGCCTCATGAAAGACACCACCAAAATATCCCTTTAATCCAAAATCCCTTCTCATGAAAATTAGACAAGCCACAGGTGAGCCATGAGAGCCTTAGGTGAGCCATGAGAGCCTTGCCACCTCATCAAGCTTTTAATGGAAAGAGGCCAAGCCACTTCCAAGCTTCCTTAAAAAGGTATTAACCCTTTTAATGATACACTTAAGCCCATGCTTAGCCAAATTCCCTTGGATGGGACCTCTCCACACCACTTAAGCTGAGCCACTTGATTCTCCTTAGCACCAAAACCTTCCTTGGTGGGTGAACCCAACTCCAAACCATGTATTGACCCAAATTGACCCAAAATAGCCCTTCCCTCATTCCTCTTTAATCCAACACCTTTACACATGGCAAACTCAAATTTACTTCACCAAAACCAAGCCCTGACCTCCCTGAGTCAGATGGTGACCCCTCCCTGGTTGGCCGACCACCTTGGCTGCCAAAAAAGCCAAGCCTAAATGCTCTACATAGGTTAAAACTCAACATTAAACCCATCCAAGCTACCTCATTACAATTTTATTGTTCCACATTTCTTCCCTCCACATATGGAACTTAGGGCACCCACTAATTGCCCATGATGGCCTCTCCTTCCCCCTCTATATAAACCCACCCTCCATGGTAAAGAGGGGAGAGCTTGAAATTCCTTAGAGAGACGACCACATTGATCCCAGAGCTCTTCAAGACCCATTAAGTTCAATATATCCATCCTCAAGCCTTTAAACCCATTGCCTGAGTTCAATTTTGGAGCTCAAAATCAAGCCCGAAACAGGACACCCCCAAAACTCCACCAAACTCAAATTAATTGCACCCATACCATCCTCATAGCGAGAGAATAAGATCCCCCACAAAAGCCCATTCACCAGAGCACTCTAAGGTAAACTTTGATTGAACCCGTAAATCGGCCTTGGTCGATTTCATACCTAGGCATTTAGCCATAGCTTGAGGCTTCATCTAAGAGCTCTTTGGACTCAAGGCAAGCTTTTGGAAGCACCCAATCGAGGCCCCACCTCTTGGGCAAACGTATTGAACTCTCCCCTTAAACCAAGCTTCATTTAATTATCCATGCTTATAGATTTGATTTAAGTCTTGATCAACCTTATAGATATGTTCTCCTAGTAAAGACAAGTTTATAGGAACAAATCACACTTAATTGGGTTAAGAATCAAGAGAGATATTAAGGTTTAAATTTGGACTGTTATCGGGATGGGGATTTGGGAACGATGAACCGATACCATACGTTTATGTATGTATTGGATGGACGGATGAGATTGCACCGGACAAAGGAATGGAACACGAACCACGTACCAAGTCAGCGTTCAGGTGTCTGGCAGCGCCGAACCGAAAGACATCGCGTGGAAAGTTTAGATCTGCTTAGGTTGAGGTGGCGCTGCGTCACTTAAGTAGGAAAATAAAGAATTTCTTATTTTTTTAAATGGCCAGAACTTCAGAAATTCATATCTTATTGTAGAATAATCATCAAAAAAAATAAAAATACCATCTTGCTCAATGAATAAAGGAGAACAATGTGAAAATATTTTCATGTCCATTTGATGCATTTATAATTTTTAATTAATTAAACGGTGTTTTTCTTATTTTGATTCTCCATTTCCATAGATATTTCACCATGACTTGATTTTTAGGTCTTTGATGCTATCTATTATGAGGAGGCTTTCGTGAGATTTCCAAGGTCAGAGGAGATCCCTTGGCATGGACATTTAATTTTCAAGTTAATGGTCCCTATTTTAGTATAAAATTTTTAATAATTAAAATACTCATTATAAAAATAAAAAATATATTGTGGTAGGTTCATTATGATTAGAGGACCCTAGGAAAAATATAAACTTAATTTAACTCATTAAAAATAATCCTAATTGTCACCAACCCTAAAAAATGAAATAAAATTAATTTGGAGAAATTAAAAATGTAAATTACATAAAAATCATTCTCCACTATAATTTAATCTCAGTGGAGCGTTCCATAAAAAGTTCAAGTCAATTGGAGTTAATTTGACCACTCAAGTAAATTAATCGAGTGAAGTCACATTTTTGGCATTAAAATAATTATAATAATTAAAATAAAGCTCAAAAATCACCAAATTGGTTTTTGGAGCTCATTATGATGAGAGGAATCTAAGAAAAATAAAATTAGAAATAAAATAAATACTTCATTTTTTAGCTATTTTTGGGCATTTAAATAACTAAAAACTAATTAAAAATTTTAAAAATTGAAGAATTGTAAAAATACTTTAAAATGTCACATTTGACGTACTAATCACTTAGAACCGATTAAAAGAATTTCCCCAATTTTCTAAGTCAAAGGTATTAATTTTAAAGGCTTAAAAATGAGTTTTCTTTAATTTTTCACTAAAATAATTCTAATAATTAAAATATAAATCACAAAAATATGAAATTTATTTCTTTGAGTTCCCTAGATTCAAACAGATTTAATAAAAATATAAAACTTAATTTTTTTTACTTAAATAATATTTTATATTAAATTAAAGCTAAAAACAAACAAATAATTCTAATAACTAAATTAAACTCTAAAAATCATGAAAATTGATCTAAGTGCTCCTCTGACGTATATGAACTTCCAATAATTTTCTTAAGGACAGAGGTTTTGTTTTGATTGAGTTATTAAATTTTGATTGAAAAAACCCTATTTTTGTATTAGAAATAATTATAAAATTAAATAAATTCCAAAAATTAGATTTTCTCCTCAGATGTTTTAACTAACCCATGAGTGGGGTAACTTAAAATTTTCAATTCATTTGAGTTTAATTTAAAGAATTATAGGGTATTATGGCCATAAGGGCAAAAGGGTAGTTTTGGAATTTAAAGCTTAATTAATATTTAGGATTAACAAAAGGGCTAAATGGGCAACAATTAATCTTAATCGATACGTTTTGATGATTGGAATACGAAAGGGATAAATAGTGGTAACCAACCTCACTTTGGTCTTGTAAAGGATAAGTTTGTAATTTTCTTAAAATTGACGAAACTTGGAAGAATATTTAAATAAAAAAAAAGGATATTAAGGTGAGGGATTTGATTTTTGGAATATCATAACTCACACTAATTTTAAGCTCCAATTAATGGTTTTGAAATGACTTATAATTCATGATAAGGATTAAAAGTATAAAAACTTAATCTTTTTCTAAAATTGCAAATCTACCCATTAATTTTTTAGGGCTTAGTAGTGAACTAGGCTTAATTCAATTTTTTTTAATGAAGTTTAGATAATAACCTATAACTAGTTTAAAACCTTTTAAAACACTACAAGCCCATCTTTAAAATCAAAGTGCCAAGTTCCTTAATTAAATCAAATTGCCCCTAAGAGTCTTTACTTATATAACTTACAAATAAAACACCAAGTGAAATTACCCCATCCTTAGGTTTGACTAGAACATCAGTTCATTGAGCATAAGGTATGATAGAGATGAGTTATTAAGCAACATAATGAGTTTGAATAAACTCGGGACTTTTTAGGGGATTGTGAGATCTTTGGGGTCTGGTCCCTAGGCCCTTCTCATACTCTTTTGGATATCTTGAAGTATAATTGAACTCATGATGTCTTTCTTAAGAAATCATCCATACATTTAAATGAATTGGGCCCATTAAGATATGGCTTAGGATTTGATAGACACATCATCTTAAACTTGTACTTCCTACTTTTTCTATAAGCATGTTTTAATTCCTGCAAAATTATATATACTTATGTCTTGCAAGTACTGAACTTTCAAGTGGAGGAAGAAGAAGAATTAATAGGTATGCCTTTATAGTTTACAATACATTCTTTTCCTATACTTTCTTTGTTGTACTTTTCCTGCTCGTGAACTTGTATGTTAAACGTCACCCTGCATGCCAAAACTAGAATTTAAAAATCAAACAAGACAAAATTCACTGCCAAAATATTCAAAATATAAGACAACTCAAAATTTAATCATAAACATCATAAAAAACCAAAATTGCAACTAAATGAAAATGTCTTTATTGAATAATCGGGAATCTATCAGAGGAGGTAGCCTACGGTTGCTAACGATATTTTTCATGGTCTTAATGAAAGTATGGAACTCATTAAGTTTAGTTTAGTAAATTCATTTAGGCTAAGTGAATCTGAAAGAAAGTAGTGGTGCTAGAATGAAGGAACCATAGGATCCTAACCGGTGTCATTTTAATCAACTTTAATATCCCCATAAAATTTAAATAACCATAAACTTTAGAAAAATTTGATTTGACATCATGACCTGACACACTAGAAAATGTGACTTCTAAATCATGATATTTTTCTCATCTCTTCAATTAACATTTTTAAAACTAAAACCCATTAATTCATTGAGGAGCTTGGAGCTTTCTTGTAGGCAGTATTCTACGACAACAATATACAACAGCAAGAGAATCTACAACATAATATCTTCTCTTAGAATTAAACAACAATCCATAGGACTTCGAGGTTATTTGCTTGTGCAACATAAATCTTCAATTTATCTTTAGGCCTATGTATGGTTCTGCTATACAACATAAACCCTAACTCATCTTAGAATTTTGAGGTTGTCATTCGTCACGACCTAAATACTCATACCTTCCAGGCTATTTGTGTGAGCGTCTCACACAAATGTTTGCTCTAATTAATAAAATTGACAGGATGAAATATTCAATAATTCTAATCTCCAAAATAGAAGCCAAATAATATGACAGTTTTGGGAAGTCACTGAGGTTCTCCTCAGGATCTATGACATCCCCTAGTTCTTCTTCCTTTTGATTTTAAAATAAAATGTCCCAAATTTGAGTCATTACCCCTTCACACCTCTTTGTTTGATCTCATTGAAAAGTCCTATTCGTTTAAACTCCTTGAAGATAATATCCCCTGATTTTTATTAAGAGTTTTTTTAGGTGACTTTGGTTATCTAGGATGTAATTAACTATAGAGGCTTGCCCTTATATGAAGCATTTCCGAACCCAACTTAATATAAACCCTATTTAATCCTTCATATTAAATAAGGGAACTTGTCGGCTTATGATAATAAAATGGTTTTGCAGACTTAGCATATGTCATACATTCTTTAGTTTTTTTAATCGAGCCTTACCACAAAGTGGTGTGTTTATCCTTTAAATGGATACATTACTTGCAGTATTTAGCTCGTTTATTTAGACTACAGGGGATATGGGATTGCTCTGGTCTTGTATTTTACAAAATCCAAAACACTATTTTTTTTAAATTATATATTAAGTTAAATTAAAATGGGTGTTGAGGTATCCATCCTAGCAACCAACAACTCCAGAACTCCCCTAAAATTGTGCCAACAAATTCTGGTGATTCCATTGGGGACTTGCTTCTCTCTCTAAATTAATCAGGGAATATTATCATCATACATCGGTAATATGTCGATGTCCCTTATGGAATAAATTACCCTTCTTCCATTGGCCTGCTTCACCCATTTCTTTCTTTGGGAAGTACGGTCAACTCCTTCAGACTTCAGGACCATATGTTCCATCACAATTGATCAGAGAAGTTCAGGAGTTCACCAGGACTATCTATATGTGGGGTGATACACCAAAAAAATATATGCATTTTAGACCCATATGTTATACTTATTTTTGGTGATATTGCACCTTAATGGAATGTATTTTGATGTTTTTTTGCAGGTTATTGATTTTTAGGACTTAAAGAAAAAAAATAAAAAAGATAGAATTTGGAGTCAAAATGACGTTTTTGAAGAAGTACTCAATGCCGACCGTGCCAAAGGCATCGCCAACGACGCAAAACAACAAAACAGATGAAATTTTTACTCAGTGTCAACGACACCGGAACTAGCGTCGACGGTGCCAAAGGCGGTTCAACCCCCGTTTCTAGAAGGTTTGATGTATTTGGATAATTTTTAAAGAAATTTTGGAGGCACCTCTTAGAGAACCTACCTTGGGCTTTATATGGGGGCGAAATTCATCAGGAAAGTGACTCCTTTTCGCTCCAAGACATTCATCCACGCTCCATTTTTACCATTCTTCATAATCTAATATCATTCCACTACCATATTAGAGTCTATTAGTGATTTTTCTTTTATAGTTTAGAGTTTGTGTGGTAAGATTTATTGTGAAACTTTCTGTAAGAGTGTTTGAGAAGGAGAAAAGTGAGAGATATTAACTTCCTGCATTTCTAAGGAAAGAATACAAGGGATTTGTATTGAGAAAGAGCTTCAGATAAGTTTTGTTTGTTTATTAGTGTTATATGAGCTTTATTTTATATATGAAATTTGTGTTTCGTTGTGTCTTTCTTATGAAGTATGAGTAGTTCACTCTATCTTTCTCCCTACTCTGAGATATGGTGAAATGAAGAGATAATATGATGTGCCAATAATAAAATATAAAATAAATTATCATGATTTTTCAACTCTGAACTTAATTTACATTTTGATTTGGTCAATTGAATTGTTAAAATAAGTTGTGAAACATATCATTAGGTAAATGAAGTATGATTTCTACAATAGATTGAGGATCACATTTGATTTCATGGAGAAAAAATTCTTTCATAAAATTAAGTGCAAATAAATATTGAAATATTCTTTGTTGGGTGTATGATTGGAGAATCTTTAGGGTGACAGACTAAAATCCCTAATTCGGTCTTAGTTTTTGAAAACTAAAGTGAGAGTTAGAATTCAGGTGAAGGGAAGTGGGCTCTCTGGAGTAGGAGCCGATATCCTCCTAGACTAGCCATAGGTTTAGGGAGTAAACCTAAGATCAGCCAATGATTTTCTATGCACTGTATCAGGGTAGAGAATTATAATTGCTCCTATTTGGCACAATACATATTATAAACATTTATCTCATCACATTTTACCATAACCTCATTGTAGTAGGAAGTATGCTTTCTCACATAAGAAATCTTCATTACATAAACATAGTTTATAGATTAGAAATTACTTTTAAAGTTTGCATTTATGTTTTGCTAAAAGTTAAGTACTTTAGTTTTGATAACATCTCAACATTCAAAATTAGTGACATTGATTTCGTTTGATTTTCTATAAATTTCCTAGTAAAACTTATATTTGCCAATTTACACCTTCCCTGTGGGATCGATATTTGGGGCATGAAAAGAAAGTCCTTTATTATTTGATAATGATATGTATACTTGCATAGAATCTCATTATTAATTTCCTATAATTATATATATTTTATACAACTTACTTTTCATATAAGGATCAAGTTTTTGGCGTTATAGTGGTGTCAACTTCAAACATCCTTACATATAAAAAATAGGGATCAAGTTTTTGGCGCTATTGCGTGGGGAGTGTAACAGTTAAATTTGGGTAAATTAAATAGTTTTGGTAAAATAAGAAAGTTAGAGTTAATATATATAGTATAAAAATATAAAAAAATAAAAAATATATAAAAAATCAAAAATCCAAAAAAAGAATTTTACTTTGCTTACTTTATTTATTTATGCGAAATATTGGATTTGAAGGCTTAGAACCTTACGATTCAGAGTTAGAACGTACTATTAGAAAAATTAAAAAACAACAAAGAGAAATTAAAATTTTAAAAGAAATGGCAAATAACTTAGAAAATCCAATAAAGGAGAATCGACAAAGACCTTTAAAGATTATGCGAATCCGACAGCAGATGAACTTCACTTGACTATTCAAAATCGTGTTGTTGCTACTAATTCATTTGAGTTTAATCCTGATATTATCCAAATGGTACAAGTAATCCGTTTGAAGGATCACCTACCAAAAATCCTAACATACATCTTGCTATTTTTCTTGAGATTTATGCTACATTTAAATATGACGGAGTATCTAATGATGTTGTTAGGCTTAGACTTTTTCCATTTTCATTAAGGTATAAAGCCAAGGCTTAGTTAAATTTATTAGCACCTCGACCTATTAGAACTTGGGGAGAACTATCACAAAATTTCTTGGCCAAATATTTTCCACCCTCGAAAACTGCTAAGCTTAAAAATGATATTACATCTTTTTGTCAGTTTGAAGGGGAATCAATATATGAAACCTGGTAAAGATTTAAAGATCTTCTTAGAAAATGTCCACACCATGCTTTGCCAGATTGGTTATTAATTCAAACCTTTTACAATGGATTAGTAGGATCACTAAGATCTATTATAGATGTTGTTGAGGGTGAATCATTAATGTCAAAACCTTTTGTTGAAACATATTCTTTAATTGAAGAAATGACTACTAATAATTTTTAATGGCCCTCTAAAAAGGAAAATCCTAAAAGAGTAGCCAGTATTCATGATTCTGATGCAATGTTTATTTTGGCATATCAAATTGTTGTTATTTCTAGAAAGATTGATAAAAAAGGAGTGAACTACTCTCAAATACACCCTATATTTGAAGAAAATTCACTAGGATAGATTATTGATACTCAACCATCTTATGAAACTTTAAACGCTATAAATAATTAAAATAACTCCTATTCTAACTATTTTAACCCTGGATAGAAAAATCACCCTAATTTTAGCTGAATAATTATAACAATCTGGTGAATCCACCCAGAAATCTGCATAATCAAGGAAATCCTAATTTTTGATCTTATTATCCTGCAGGATTTAACTCCAATATTAACCAACAAGGAAAAGAAGTTGACGATAGAAGAAGCGATGTTGATAATGGGAAATCAAATACAAAATCAAGGGGCTGCTATTATACATTTTGAAAATCAATTAGGGCATATTGCTACAGTACTTAGTAACAGACCTTCTGGAATTCTTTTGAGTACTATGGAAGTTAATCCAAAAGATCAAAATAAAGACCAAATTAAAGCTATTCAATTACAAAGAGGAAAAGAAGTTGAAACAAAGATCCAAAGAGAAACTGTAGTTGATGAAGAGAAGGAAGAAATGGAAAATGATCAACATGAAAATGAACAAACACAGGTTCCTTTAGAAAAACCAATACCTCTGTTTCCTCAAAGACTAAAGCAGAAAAATAAAGATAAACAATTTACAAAATTTTTGGAAATTCTTAAGAAATTAACGATAAATATTCTTTTTGTTGAAGCTTTGGAACAAATGCCAAGTTATGTGAAATTTATGAGAGATGTACTAAATAAGAAAAGAAAGTTTATAGATCATGAGACCGTTGCACTCAGTGAAGAGTTTAGTGCTATTATTTAGAAAAAACTTCCTAAAAAATTAAAAGAATCTGGTAGTTTTACCATATCTTGTGCAATTGGTGAAAACTTTTATGAAAAAGCTTTATGTGAGTTAGGAGCGAGTATCAATCTTATGCCCTTATTGATCTTTAAACGTTTAAATTTGGCAGAAATTTCCCCTACTACTGTAACTCTTCAGTTAGCTGATCGATCAATAACTTATCCAAAAGGTTATAAAGGATGTAATAGTAAAAGTGGGTATTTTCCATGTAGACTTTAAAGTACTGGATATGGAGGAAGATAAAAAGATTCTTATTATTTTAGGGAGACCATTTCTTGTAACAAGAAGAGTTGTAATAGATGTGCAAAAAGGAGAATTAATAATGAGAGGTAATGATCAAGAAGTAAAATTTAATATAGCAAAAGCTATGAAATATCCTGGAATAGAAAAAAACAATGAATGTTTCAGGATGGAAGTAGTTGATTATCTGAGTAATGAACAATTTAAGAATGAGTGTGAAGATAAATTAAAGCAAGGAGAAATTTTTGAGAATGAAGATGAAATAAATGGAGAAGATTTGGATTATATTCAGGGCAAATTTAAAACATTAGACTTGTTTGAAAATGGTAGTAAAAATCCTATTCCTTCAAGTGTTAAACCACCTGAATTTGAATTTAAGATATTACCTGCCCCTTTAAAGTATGTATTTTTAGGAGATTCATCTACATTGCTTGTTATTATATCTTCTGATTTAATTGAAATTTAAGAACAAAAGTTGATAGAAATGTTGAGCAAGTGTAAAAGGCTTTTGGATGAACTTTAGCAGATATTAAAGGAATTACTCCTTCAATTTGTATGCACATAATTTAATTAGATGAACGATATGAACCTAAAGCTGATCCTCAAAGAAGATTAAACCTAATAATGAAAGAAGTTGTTAAAAAGAGATTTTAAAATAGTTAGATGCTGGAATTATATATCCTATTTCAGATAGTGCTTGGGTAAGCCCAATTCACCGTGTTCCGTAGAAAGGAGTGACTGTTGAAGAAAACGAGAAAAATGAATTAATACCAATAAGACAAGTTCTTTGTTGGCAAATTTGTATTGACTATAAAAAATTAAATATGGCCACCAGAAGAGATTACTTTCCTTTACCCTTTCTAGACCAAATTTTGGATAGATTGACTAGGAATAAATATTATTATTTTTTAGATGGATATACCGGTTATCATCAAATTCCAATTACTCTAGAGGATCAAGAGAAAACAACATTTACAAGCCCATGTGGAACATTTGCTTTTCGTAGAATGCATTTTGGAATATGCAATGCACCTGCAACATTTCAAAGATGCATGATGTCAATTTTTAGCAATTTTATAGAACATGGAATGAAAGTGTTTATGGATGATTTTTCTGTATTTTGGACTTCATTTGAGTTTATGTATTAATAATTTAGAAAAAGTTTGGGATGTATATGAAAAAGTCAACCTAGTATTAAATTGGAAAAAATGTCAATTTATGGTTGCAGGAGGTATTGTGCTTGGGCATAAAATTTCTAAAAAGGCATGGAGGTAGATCTTGCAAAAATTTAAGTTATAAAAAAATTACCACCACCTACTAATGTTAAAGGGGTGAGAAGTTTTCTGGGACATGTTGGTTCTTACAGGCGCTACTTAAAATTTTTTTTCAAAAATAACTAAGCCGTTATGCCAACTTTAAGAAAAAGATAAGAAATTTCATTTTGATGAGGAATGCATAAAAGCATTTGAATTATTAAAGAAAAAATTAGTCACTACACCTATAATAGTACCACCTGACTTGGAAAAATTATTTGAAATAATGTGCGATGCTAGTGATTATGCTATTGATGTTGTATTAGGACAAAGGTACGAGACAATTTTTAAAGTTATATATTATGCTAGTAAGACTCTAAATGATGTTCAAATTAATTATAATACTACTGAAAGAGAGTTATTAGATATTGTTTATGCCTTTAATAAATTTAGGCCTTATTTAATTGGAGCTAAATGTGTAGTGCATACAGATCATTCTGCTATTAAACACTTAATGCAAACGAAGGATGCAAAACAAAGATTAATTAGATGGATACTTCTATTGCAAAAGTTTGATTTTAGTGTGATTGATAGAAAGGGAAATGATAATCAAATAGCTGATCGTTTGTTTAGGATATAAATAGAAATATTAACTAATTTTGCAAATGAAATTTTAGAAAATTTCCCTGATGAACATGTATATAGTAATGATGAAATGGATGTATTGTGGTATGTTGATATAGTGAATTATATTGTAAGTGATATTTTACCACCTGATACAAAAAATCCACAATTAAAGAAATTTATATATGATTCAAAAGACTATTTTTGAGATGACCCATTTTTATATAAACAATGTAAAGATCTAATTATTAGAAGATGTGTGCTTTATGAAGATGCTCATCAAATAATTGAAAGATGTCATGATTCTGAATTTGAACGACATTTTGGAATAAATAGAACTGCATATAAGATTTTCTAAGCTGGATTTTATTGGCCTACTATTTTTAAAGATGTTAATGAATATATTACAATGTGCGATAGATGTCAACGAGTAGGAAATATTTCTAAGAAAAAAATGAAATGTCTTTAAATTACACATTGGAAGTTGAAATTTGTGATGTGTGGGGATTAGATTTTATGATACCATTTATTCCTTCAATTAGAAACTCATATATATTACTTGTTATTGATTATATGTCCAAATGGATTGAAGCTATTGTTGTAACTAGATGTGATACTTGTAGTGTTTCAAAATTTTTAATTAAAAATAATTTTACAAGATATGGAATGCCGAGAGTAATTATTACTGATGGAGGATCTCATTTTAGGAATAAGAGAATAAAAAAATTAATTAATAAATATGATATTATCCATGTATTCTCTACTACTTATCATCCTCAGACTAGCGGTCTAGCAGAGATATCAAATCGTGAAAGTAAACATATTTTAGAAAAATCTATAAATCCTTATACATTAGATTGGTCTTCTAGAGTAGATACTGTTTTATGGGCATATATAACTACCTATAAGACTCCTATAGGAATGTCCCCACATAGACTGATATTTAGAAAAACATGCCACTTACCAGTGGAATTAGAACATAAAGCATTTTAGGATATTAAGGAATTTAATTTTAATCTAAAAGATGCTGGTGAGAAAAGATTATTGCAACTCAATGAACATGAAAAAATAAGAAATGAAGCATATGATAATACAAAAATCTATAAAGAAAAATGAAAATATGGCATGATCAGAAGATTATTCTGAAGAAATTTAAACCTGGACAAGTTCTATTATATAATACAAGATTGAGATTATTTCTTGAAACACTAAAACCTAGATTGTTAGGACCATTTAAAATGATTAAAGTATGTCATTATGGAACTGTTGTTATTAAAGATCCTAACACTGGAAAGGTATTTAAAGTTAATGGGCATTATCTGAAACATTATTATCAAAAGGCACATACCTCAATTTAAAGAAGTTTTAATGTTAAGTTAACCCAACTAAAAAAAATGGTGTGTCGGGCTAACGATGTTAAACCAAGCGCTTTGTTGGAGGCAACCTGTACATATATGTCTATGTATTACTATTTTGTTTGATGAGTGTCTTATATATTAGTAGATAATAATCCCAAACAATTTCATGTATTATAAATTAAATCAAATATTGGTATTGGAGAAAATTTGGGAATTAGATTGAATGAAAAATGAAAGTCGCAAAATTTTGGCCACTAGCGCCGACAGCGCCAGAATGGGTGCTGACGATGCACAAGAAAACATACCTCAGCTCTGACAACGCTAATCCGGAGCACCGACGATGTCGAGAGTGGTTTGACGGTTTAGACGACTTTTAGCAGACTTTGGCCGAGTTTTGCTCCATAATAACTGTCAGGAGGTGTTTTTAAAGTCCTTACAACTTCTTAGGACATCTAGAAACTTGCTATTTTCGGATTCCATGACTTCCAATTCTAGAAATAATTCAAGGTATGGAGTTTTCAATAGAAGAAAGTTTATTATTTTTGACGTGGAGAGGTTATACGATAAATTTATTATGAAGAAGAGATTGATCAAGGAAAGAGGATTTGTTAATCATGGATTGATCAATTTAAGTGCTACGGTTGACAAGATCATTTTGTAAAGGTGATGGGAAGTTCTGTACTACACTACCACTGCAGTTATTATGCTTTTAATGAAGGAGTTCTATGCAAATCTACATGGAATTATCTAAGGAGTTGTCTTCGTATGAGGTAAGGTTGTATCATTTACTCCTACGAGGATTAATGAATTTTATGCGGTAGAAAATGTTCCAATACTTCATTATACAAATTTTGTTCCTACGTGAGATTTGACGCAAGATATTTATAAATTTTTGACGGATGAAAGTGATATGTGGGAAGTACGAGATGAAGGATATATTTGTTTTTTTGCTTCATCACTTAATCCAATTTCAAAGCAGTGGCATTTCTTTATTTGTGCAAAATTACTCCATACTATGAAGATTGGTAGAGTCACCAAGGAAAGTGTTATTTTAAACTACTCTATTCAAATGGAAAAACCTATTGATATAGGATCAAACATATTTAAATATGTTATGGGTATCATTATGAATGGGATAATTTATGGACTTATTCATCCTTCTACATATTTTCTAATTTGCAGTCAATCCAAAGTGTCATATGAAAGTTGGGAAAATGTTTTACTACCATGAGAGCCCATGATCCCTATTGATGATCAATATGTTGGTAATGGAAATGAAGCACTAAATGCTATTATCGATCATTCTTCACATGCTTAAACTCCATTAATACCACCAACAGTAGGAAGTTCGCTTGCTTTGGAGAAAAAATTGAAGAAAATTGAAAGGGAACTTTAGATTATTATAAATGTTGTAGGAGATCTTAAGTACCTTTTTAATCACCTTGATTGGAGAATGAAAGAAAATTTTGATCATACTAGAACTTTTGAAGCAGGATTAGTTTGGATGTTTAAAGAAAATGGGTGGATCGAAGAAAATTTGACAGATCAATTCCTGTATCGATCCTTCTACAACCAATATGTTCATTACCAATCCATGGGAGATATTAAAAGAGGTGAAAACACTGAAGATGAAGCGGAATGACTGAAGACTTTGGATTCTCTACTTGCTTAAGAATATTTATGTATTTGATGTAATTGTGTGGATTTAATTTGATTTGGTTTGGTTTGTTTTTGCTTTAGAATTCTGAACTTATATTATGTGTATAGTTTTGTGTTAGCGTTTAGTGTTGTGGCTTGACTGCGACGCTGATTTGTTCGCTTAATAGGTGGGAATGTGTGATTTGTGAAATGTGTTTGTAAAAAGTGTATTTTCATATATAAAAGTTAGTTTGTTGTGTTTTATAAAAATGATTGATTGTGAATGTTTATTTGTGAATTATTGTTAGATAAAAGTTTGTGTTTAAAAATACAAAAAAAAAACTTTGGAGTAAATTAAAAGGAAAATTGAAAATTTGAAAAATCAAAATAGTGAATTTCGGGCCTTTAGCGCCAGCATGGGCGTCGAAGGCGCCTTCGACCCGAGAGCAGTAATAACCCCTTTAATTTGCAATTTTCACCACAAAACCTCCATTTTTACCCTTAAAGTCACAATCAACCTTCGGTTTTCACACTTAGGGCTGATTTTGGGTGGATTTGAGGTGATTTAGAGGTAAAGGAACTTAAGATTTCATTTTCTCACGTAAGAGCTACACTTTAAAGTAAAAGTTTTTTATTTTCACCAAAGATTTTTCTCACATTGCCTAGATCTGAAAGTTTTTTTTGAGAGATTTCAAGAAAATGCTTTGATGAAAAACTTGTACTTAGTGAATTTAAGTTTAAAGTGCTTTACATTTTGATTTTCGAAATTTTAGCATTTTTTCAGAATTTTATCAAAATTTTTCTAGATTTTTTATTGCATCTAGATCGAGCAAAAGAAAATAGAATATGATGAGCAAAAGTTTGTTAGCTTTAAAGCTAGTGCTCGATTTCATAGTCTTCAAGAAAATAAGAAAGTGATTCAAGATTGAGGTTTAAAAAACCTGGGAGGAGAAGTTGAACGATTGTTTATCGCTCCACAGTGGGAAAACTTTTGCTATTTTTCTGCGATGCGATAGCTGGGATACTTATAGAGTTTTATGCCAACTTTCCGGAAGCTTCTGATGATTTTTTTCATTCGAGGAAAATAGGTGGAGTTTACTCCAAGAAAAGTAAATGAGTTTTATCAATTAGAAGATTTTTATAGATGTCAGTATCATTCATTCTTTGCTACAAATCAGGCTTTAGATGAGGTAATTTCTTTTCTGACTGGTGAGAAAGGGGCTTGGTAAGTAAAGAATAGAGTTAAAGTCAACTTTCCCATTTCTATGTTAAATGTAGTATCTAAGGCCTGACATTATTTTATTTCTGGGAGGATGATTCCAACAAATCATAATAGTGAAGTGACCAAGGATAGAGCCATCCTGAACTGATGTATTTAGCAAGTGATGATATAAATGTAGGCTCTATCATTTATATGAACACTCGATCCATTGCTCTAGGAGTGACCACATGTGGATTGACACACCCTGCTCTCATTTATACACTTTGTTAGCATGCAAGAGTTGATTTCAAACCTGATGAGGAGAGGATTAAGCCTCAGAGATCAATTGGGTCTGCAAACATTAGGACTTATGAGTCCCATGTTGATTGGAGATTTGGAAGTAAGGTCAGGGATATGCCTTCTACTTCTAGGACCCCTACTTTTAGTGAGCCTTCAAGTGACCCCAGTAGCAGGGAGTTATTGGACCAGATGATGATTCGGTAGGGAGATATTTTGAGGATAGATCATAGGATGCAGAATATGGAGGCCAGAAATGCTCATGTAGATGATCTGATTCGCCAGAAGTTTGAATACGATGCATCTTATGATGATGCTTTAGTGAAATACCTGAGGGGTGATCATATAGTTCAGTTCTCTATTCACCATGTTTATACTCCATATCAGTAGAAAAAGTTAGATGTTAATGATGAAGAAGACGATAACTGGTGATCTTTTTGTTTGTTTATTTATTTGTGTTATACTTTGTGATTGTATTGTTTGTTTTGTGATATTGTTTAGATTTTGTTGTTATGTTGTAACGTGAAACTATAATGTGTAAAACTGTTTTCATTTTTAGAATTTAGTTTAGTTCTGTTGTTAGTTTCAGAACTTTGTTATATGTATTATAATTAACTCTTTCTCAGCACATTATATATATATATATATATTATGTGCAATTTAATGTTTAAGCCTTGCAATTTTTCATATTAGCACTTGCAGTATTTCAGATATTATTTGTAAAAATTAGAATCTTCAATAGGTTTGAATTTTCTTTATGTATTTAATGCCTTATTTCACCCTTTTATTTTTAAAGTTCTTCATGTAAATCTTTTTTAAAAAAATTAAGTTTGGGGGGGGGAGAAAAATTATAGTAAAAAATAAAAGAGAGAATTTAATTTTATTTGTCCTCACTTAACTATATTTTCAAAATTTTAAATTTAACATGACCATTGGTATTAGAGTTTAACTTTGGATAACTACATTTATGTTTCTAAATATATAGTAAATTTAAGTAAAATTTTTCAATAATAAAGGTGAATTCCAGAGACTAAGATATTTGGTAAAAGAGAATAAGACTATGTTTTTCTGTTTTAAGTATTGTATTTTTGAAGTATTAAAAATCTTAAAAGATTCATGTAAAAAGAAAATAATTAAACTTTATGTAATTTTTAAGTTAATATAAATTTGTTAAGTGAAGAAATGTAAGAAGTTTTAAACATTAAGAAGAGGATTGTGAAGTTCAAAATCATTAAAGGCTATCCAGATATAGTAATCCTCGCATTAAAAAAAATGAAAAAAAAGAGGAAGAAAGAAAAAAAAAAGGGATTAACAATAATCTTGAAAAGTAAAAAAAAAGAGATGTGGGGAGAAGCTTGAGGAGATGCCTAATTAAACATTGGCTTCACTTGAATCAACTTAAGGAAAAAGACTTGGACACATTTTTCTAAACATTTTATTCAAGTATTAGCTTAATGATTAGTTAAGTTTTATGAAGTTGTTTTTCATATGAATTTTATAAGTGACTTTAATATGAAAAATTGGATTTTTTCTTGAAAGAAATAGAGGATCAGAAATCTTAGACTTAATTACTGAATATTCTAACACCTTTAGTATTAACTGGAGTTATTTTGAATTTTTCTTAAGTTATACTATTATATTTAGAGAACTTAAATATGAAAGTCTAGAAGTTAAATTCTTTATCATAAGTCATATTTTTATGTAGTAGAGGAGTTACTTGAGGACAAGTAACATATAAGTTTTGGGAATTTTGATACACCAAAAATATATGCATTTTTAGACTCATATTTTATACTTATTTTTGGTGATAATGCACATAAATGGAAGGTATTTTGATGTTTTCTTGCAAGTTGTCGATTTTTAGGACTTAAAGCAAAAAAGGAAGCAAAAAGGATGGAATTTGGAGTCAAAATGATGTTTTTGAAGAAGTACTCAATGTCGACCGCGCCAAGGGCAACACCAACGCCGCAGAACAACAGAACAGCTGAAATTTTTACTCAGCACCGACGATGCCAGAACTAGCGTCGATGGTGTCAAAGGCTGTTCAATCCTCGTTTCTAGAAGGTTTGATGTATTTTGATGATTTTTGAAGAGTTTTTAGAGGCACCTCTTGAAGAACCAACTTTGGACTTTATATGGGGTCGAAATTAATCAGGAAAGTGACTCCTTTTTGCTCTAAGGCATTCCAACAGACACCATTTTTGCCATTCTTCATAATCCATCTTCATTCCACCACCATATTAGGGTCCATTAATGATTTTTCTTTTATAATTTATGGTTTGTGTGGTGAGATTTAGTGTGAAATTTTCTGTAAGAGTGTTGGAGAAGAAAACAAGTGAGAGATATCTTCTTCCTGCATTTCTAAGAAAAGGCTACAAGGGATTTACTTTGAGAAAGAATTTCAGATAAGTTTTTTTTTGTTTATTAGTGTTGTATGAACTTTTTTTTATATATGAAATTTATGTTTTATTGTGTCTTTCTCATGAAGTCTGAGTAGTTCACTCTATCTTTCTCTCTACTCTGAGATATTGTGAAATGAAGAGATAATATGATGTGCCAATACTAAAATATAAAATAAATTGGGATTTCATTTCATGGAGGAGAAATTCATTCATGGAATTAAGTACAAATAAATAGAGAAATATTCTTTATTGGGTGTAGAATTGGAGAATCTTTAGGTAGACAAACTAAAACCCCCGATTCGATTTTAGTGTTTAAAAACTAAAGCGAGAGTTAACCTTCAGGTGAAGGGAAGTGGGAGCTCTGGAGTGGGAGTCAGTATCCTCCTAGTCTAGCCACGGATTTAGGGACTAAATATAGGATTAGCCAATGATTTTCTATGCACTGTATCAGAATAGGGAATTATAATTGCTCTTATTTGACACAATACATATTATAAACATTTATCTCATTTCATTTCACCAGAACCTCATTGTAGTGGGAAGGATGCTTTTTTACATAAAAACCTTTCATTACATAAACATAGTTAGTATATTAGTATTTATGTTTTAAACTTTGCATTTCTATTTTGCTAATAGCTAAGTGCTTTAGTTTTGGTAACATCTCAACATTCAAAATTAGTAACAGTGATTTCATTTGATTTTCTATAAATTTCCTAGTGAAACTTATAATTGTCAATTTACACCTTCCCCATGAGATCGATATTTGGGGCTTAAATAAAGTCCTTTATTACTTGATAAAGATACGGATACTTACGTTGAATCTCATTATTAATTGCCTATAATTATATATATATATATATATATATATATTACACAACTTACTTTTCATNTAACTTTGGATTAATATATTTATGTTTCTAAATATATAGTAAATTGAAGTAAAAAAATTTTCAAAAATAAAGGTTAATTCTAGAGACTATGATATTTGGTAAAAGAGAATAGGACTATGTTTTTCTATTTTTAGTAAAGGAATTTATTTTTTTGAAGTATTAAAAATATTAAAGGATTCATGTAAAAAGAAAAGAATTAAACTTTATGTAATTTTTAAGTTAATATAAATTTGTTAATTCATGTAAGAAGAAAAGAATTAAACTTTATGAAATCTTTAAGTTAATATAAATTTGTTAAGTGAAGAAAATGTAATAAGTTTTTAACTTTATGAAGAGGATAGTGAATTTCAAAATCATTAAAGGCTATCCAGATATAGTAATCCTCGTTTTTAACTTTAAGAAGAGGATAGTGAAGTTCAAAATCATTAAAGGCTATCCAAATATAGTAATCCTTTTCTAACTTTTAGAAAAGGATAGTGAAGCTCAAAATCATTAAAGGCTATCCATATATAGTAATCCTCACATACATAAAAAAAAAAGAAGAAAGAAAAGAAAAAGGGGATCAACAATGATCCTGAAAAGTAAAAGAAAGAAAGAAAGAGAGATGTGGGGAGAAGATTGAGGAGATGCCTAATTAAAAATTGGCTTCACTTGAATCAAAAAGACTTGGACACATTTTCTAAACTTTTTATTTGAGTATTAGCTTAATGATTTGAAAGTTTAATGATGTTCTTTTTAATATGAATTTTCTAAGTGACTTTAATATGACAAATTGTATTTTTTTCTTGAAAGAAATAGAGGATCTGAAATCTTAGACTTAGTTACTGAATATCCTAGCACCTTCAGTATTAACTAGAGTTGTTTTAAATTTTTCTGAAGTTATATTATTATGTTTAGAGAACTTAAATATGGAAGTCTAGAAGTTAAATTCTTGATCATAAATCATATTTTTATGTAGTAGAATTACTTGAGGACAAGTAACATGTAAGTTGGGGGGATTTTGATACACCAAAAATATATGCATTTTTAGACCCATATTTTATACTTATTATTGGTGATATTGCACCTTAATGGAAGGTATTTTGATATTTTCTTGTAGGTTGTTGATTTTTAAGACTTAAAGTAAAAACAAAGCAAAAAGAATGGAATTTGGAGTCAAAATGAAGTTTTGAAGAAGTACTCAACACCGACGGCGCAGAACAATAGAACAACTAAAACTTTTACTCAGCGCTGACGACACCAGAACAAGCACTGAAGGCGTCACTGGCAGCTCAACCCCCATTTCAAGAAGTTTCAATGTATTTGGATGATTTTTTAATAGATTTTGGAGGCACCTCTTGGAGAACCGACCTTGGGCATTATGCGGGGCCAAAATTCATTAAGAAAGTGACTCTTTTTTGCTCCAAGACATTCCTCCATGCTCCATTTTTGCCATTCTTCATATTCCATCTTCATTCCACCACCATATTGGATTCTATTAGTGATTTTTCTTCTATATTTTAGAGTTTGTGTGGTGAGATTTAGTGTGAAACTTTTTGTAAGAGTGTTGGTGAAGGAGAAAAGTGAGAGATATCTTCTTCCTGCTTTTCTAAGAAAAGGCTACAAGATATTTTCTTTGAGAAAGAGTTTCAGATAAGTTTTGTTTTTTTATTACTATTGTATGAACTTTCTTTTATATATGAAATTTGTATTTTGGTGTGTCTTTCTCATGAAGTCTGAGTAGTTCACTTTATCTTTCTCCCTACTCTGAGATATGGCGAAATGAAGAGATAATATGATGTGCCAATATTAAAATATAAAATAAATTATGATGATTTTTTAACTCCAAACTTAATTTATATTTCGATTCAGCCAATTAAATTGTTAAAATGTGTTGTGAAACATATGATCCTGGAAATGGAGTATGAGTTCTACAACAGAGTGAGGATCACATTTGATTTCATGGAGGAGAATTTTGTTCATGAAATTAAGTGCTAATAAAAGGGAAATATTTTTTGTTAGGTGTGGAATTGGAGTATCTTTAGGTTGACAGACTAAATTCCCCAATTCAATCTTAGTGTTTAGAAACTAAAGCGAGAGTTAGCCTTCATGTGAAGGTAAGTGGGAGCTCTAGAGTGGGAGCTGGTATCCCCAAGCCTAGCTACGAATTTAGGTATTAAACCTAAGATTAACCAATGATTTTCTATGCATTGTATTAAGGTAGAGAATTAGAATTGCTTTTATTTGGCAAAATGCATATTACAAACATTTATCTCATCTCATTTCACCAGAACCTCATTGTAGTGGGAAAGATACTTTTTCACATAAAAAATCTTCATTACAGAAACATAGTTAGTAGATTAGTATTTACTTTTTAAACTTTGCATTTCTATTTTGCTAATAGTTAAGTACTTTAGTTTTGATAACATCTCAACATTCAAAATTAGTGATAATGATTTTGTTTGATTTTCTGTAAATTTCTTAGTAAAACTTATATTTGCCAATTTACACCTTCCATGTGGGATCGATATTTGGGGCTTAAATAGAAAGTCTTTTATTACTTGATAACGATATGTATACTTGCGTAGAATCCCATTATTAATTCCCTATAATTATATATGTTTTACACAACTTACTTTTCATATAAGGATCAAGTTTTTGGCGCTGTAGTGGTGTCAACTTCATAAATCCTTACATATAAAAAATCGGGATCATGGGGTCATACCCCAATAGGTGTGTTGGTGGACTAGTTTTGCCTGGGCATTGTGCGTTGCGAAGTCGGTCCCACACTGGGTCCTAAACTTCACTTTTCCTTTCAAGCTTGGTTTGATATTTTGTAAATTAAATCAAATTGTGGCACGTTGTGCTTGCAACCTTCTTATTTAATTAAATAAATTCTTCTACTTCCAAATTATTTTTACTAAATTTAAAAAACTTAATAAACTAAAAAAATTAAATTAAATTTGCCCAGTCTACGGATCAGCCTTTGTTAATTTTTCTCTTAATTTTTGCACTACAATTACGAGGTGTTGGCCAAATAACTAACCCTAGAGCTTTCTCTTTTGAAGCTACTACAATGGCGTTCCCTACGTTCACCTTTTCTTGTAATTTGCTAACTAGCCACAATGCTCGTAATATTGCCCCCACCATCAAGTTTGGAAATGGATTTGACGAACTTGAAGTCATACTTAAAAAGGCTTCGTTCATTGTAATGAAAGTCACCGATTCGGAGGCTCAGGAGCCCTTTGCTAAATTTAACATAAACTATCCCTAAGAGTTCCCTTCTTGCAAGAAGCAGAAAACCGCTACTCCCCCAGCACCTGCCAAGTCAGTTGTTCCCTTTTTTGCTAAAGAAAAGGAGATTATGATCATAGAAGATGAAATTGAAGAATTTTCCATCTTTCCTTCAGTGTTTGAAGTCGGATTGAGTCAAAGTTTGTTAACTCAATCACAGAGAAAGAACTGTAGCCGGAAAGCTCGGGGGCAGCTAAGGCCCAATTTTCAGAAAAAAGAACCAGATGATTAGTGTCCTCATGAGGAGGATCTTGGATTACAGGAGACCTCTCTACTTTTGTTAGGGATTAGGTTCCACTTGTTGATGAATACTAATGGATAGAGAATTATTCAAGAAAAATTTGCTACTTTACCGTCATTTCATGGTCGTAGTGAGGTGAAAGAAGCCCAATTCAATCACTAAAGTTCGCACAATGTTCTAGAGATTGGCCACTAGAGAAGGATGCTCAATGGTCAAACTGTTTAGATGAGTGAGATGTGCAGTATCCTCTCAAATGAATAAAGAAATCCTGAAGGATGTCAGGATTGCTCGACAACCCCACAAGTCAGCTGAAGCTTTGCCAGCTTGTATTCCTGTCAGATTCTGTATGGGAAGCTGAATTGATACTATCGTTACTACTACAATTTTTTTTGCTTATGTAGCCCCAAATTCTACAAAACATCGACCAGTTAAATCATGTCTGGGTTCGAGGACTCAACCAATAATTACCCATAAGAATGTCCTAAAAAGGGAAAAAATAAAGAAGCTACTCGATATTGTGTTTGGATCGCACTACGAGAAGTATACTTCTTTCCGACATGGCGATGCCTGTTGAAACACCACGACTCAAGTCATCATCGTCGAGAAAGAAAGTGTGGGTAACCAAATTCTCCATACAGATACGGTCTGGTGAGCCTATAGGGTAGAATGACAGAATGAAGAAAAAGTCCGAAGTATCTAATATCGTTGCAATTATTGCTACAAAATTTGATGAACAAGTGAAGGATGTTCAGGAAAGTCCTCCAGATCTTAAGAGGATTCATGAGGCGATAAGTGAAGAGAAAGTTGAAAAGCTAAGAGCTGAGATTTTAGCTAGAAAACATGGTGTAGCCCTTAATGATGATGATGAGTATTTTGATTTCAATGATTACCTAGATGAAGATTTTTTGGATATTCAAGTCATCAAGACTAGAGCTACCTCATCTACACGCGATGCCCAACCTTTCGTTGAAGGGAACATCGCGGATGACTTGCAGAGCCATTTTCTTGAGAGATGAACATATAAGTTAAATGGAAAAAAGAATGGATGAAATGGTAACTGTCATGGCTACGGTTAATGGGATTATTCTAGTGGTTAACCAGCCTAAAATAATGTATATTACTAATGAACGAAGAGAAGTTGCTTTCGCTAATGGAGAAGACCAGCAAAAGAAAGAATCCTCACCAAACACCAGACTAGAGAAAGATATTAAACAATTAGTCAAACAACAAGTTTGGGAGGCCTTAGCCCAATCTAAGGGTAGTGCATTTATTTCAAAGGGTAGACCTTACCAAGAGGAGTTCTATGATATACCCTACCCCAAGGGTTTTATGTCAGTGAACTTCAAAGCATTTGATGGGGCTGAAAACCCTATGCAACATATAACTCATTTTCGAGCCAGTAGTGGCAGCACTGGAGGAAATGAAGCCTTACTCTTCTGAGTGTTCATCAGCAGCCAGTCAGAGATTGCTTTTGATTGGTACGTCGAGTTACCCAACGAATCAGTTAAAATGCTTGCCAAATTAGAACAGAGGTTTTTCAAGAGATTTGCTGGAACACAACACCATGTTTTTACTGGAGATCTCGTAGTGGAGAAGCAAAGACCCAACGAGTCTCTAGTAGATTATATCTTGAGGTGGAGAAACCTTTGCATGAAATGTGAACCTCAACTACAAAAACAAGATGCAATTGAGATTATACTCAATTGCATACATGGACCAGTAGCTTTCATGCACAAGGGACTCACAATCAAGTCCTTCGAGAAGCTGTTAAGAAAAGGCAGCAGTTTACAGGAGGAAGTTAAACATATGGATTCCCAAGAGAAAGCAAAGAAATTCAGGACAACCAGAGCATTTGAAAAGAAGTTTGAGATAGTGGTAACAGTCAATATGGGAAAATAGCAGATGAAGATACAGGCAGAGCATTCTCACTAAAGCTCTCAGCAATCATAACAGCAAGCCCAAAAACAAATATAATAGTATAGCCAATCCAACCAATAGTCATACTAGAGAGGACTATACCGAGTAGAAGGTAGAGCAGGTCCAACTCTTGCGGAACAAAAGAGAAAAGTGCATTCTTTCAAAGATGTGGTTGTGTCAAAAATCTTTAGAAATTTAATGAAAAACTAAGAGTTCAGATTGCCAGAGCCAAAGAAGTCGGAAGAAGTTGACAAGAAAGAATATCCCAATTTTTTTCTGTAGCACAGGATGTTGGGACATATGATAGAAGGCTATTTTGTCTTCAAGGACTGGCTCGAGAGAAAACTTAAAGAAGAGAATATAACCATCGCGAAGGAATATTTATAAGAACCTAAAAAATGTTCTGTAAATATGATTTCGGCCGAGCCAATTGTGTCGATAGATCCATATGCAGAAAAATATGGATTGAGCACAGTCTGGAGTAAGTCATCCAAGAGGATACTGAATTAGATTCAGACCACTTCAGCTCAGGTAGCTGTTCAGAATCTATAACCTGTTCAGCTCACGTTGGAAATCTCGCTAGAAAAGTCACCGCAACCAGAAAAGAAAGAAAAGAAAAATGTTGTGAAGATCGATAGTGCGAAGGGTAAGATTGGAGCTGCCTCTATTAGATTGGTTATCTCAGATTCGGGGAAGAAAATCCTCGAACCTTTGACCATGTATGATTATCTTTTTGCCCCATCAGGGTATTATGAATATAATGATTATGATTTTGGCTACGCTTTGACTATTTATAGTTATAACGTAACTAATTTTGTTCAATCAAACCCCAATCTTGATTCCTAAATCGATCCTCAAATTGTACTTGAGTCCAATGAACCTATCAATGAGAATGAAGAAGACATCAACAATGCCGGTTACGATAGCACCGGGAGAGAGGGAGTAGTCCTCGAGTGCCATGGCGCGACATCAGCCTGAATCTCTCCGATGAAGAAGAGACACCATAAATTTTACCCACAACATTTCAGGAAGAAGAAATTAGAGAAGTAAATCTAAGGAGCCAGAAGATATTACTCCAAGAACAGCTTCAGTGGATAAGGGGAAGTAAATAGTCACTCAGGAAAAGCTACCTCCACCTTCGCCGGTGGAAGAACCACACAGCCAAGTAAAAATCAGAGGATTATACAAAGTTTCCAATAACTTACTAGCTCATCTTAGGAGGTTGCTGACCAAATCAAGCATCTACGATACTCTAATACTATCAAAGCAGATGAGAGAGTCTCTGGTTACAACCTTGCTTAACCCAGAGATTTGCTTGGCGTAGTTGGCTAGCACATCCTTAGATGAAGTTTGCCCATTGAAAGAATAACCTGGGATAACATTCATAGAAAAAGACTTGCTGCTTGGTACCATCGACCATAACCGACTGCTCTACATCTCGGTTAATATCGACAGATTTATATTGTCTAGAGTCTTGGTAGACCCGAGAGCATCACTAAACTTAATGAGTGTACAGACATTGCCATATCAGGATATTGAAGCTCAAGAACTTACAGTTGATAAAAAGATGTTAAGAGGATTTAATCAGAGGGGAGAAAGAGCCCTTGTATCAATTACATTATTAATGAAAGCTGGAGAAATAGTAACAATTGCAAAATTCGATATCATCAACGTAGAAACCTCTTGCAATGCTCTACTCGGAAGACAAGGAATTCACGAGCATAATATGTTTCTGTCATCATTACACCAATACATCAAATATTTCAAGGAAGGACAAGAACATTGTATAAAAGGGGATTTACAATTGTTATCAGTTCATGAAGTAGGCATTCATGAATACATTGCCTACTACGCATCTCCAAGGAAAATAGTATTTTCTCTTGAAGTCGTGAATAATGAAATAGAAGACTCAAAAGAATCACAAAGAAGAGGCCATTCAACTCTGCTGCGACAATCTACTATTGCCTCTTCACAACGAAGTGGTAGAGGTTCATTTAGCCATACACTTGAGATCAAGGCCAGGGACGTGGATACGGAAGATCCAACACGATTGTTGAATGGACTAGGCCAACCATCAATATCGAAATGGAAGAAAGCTCTGATGAAGAAGGTTCCAAGGAAAAAATGATGATGATAAAATAGAAGAAACCTCAATACGAAATCTCCTTAGAAGATGCGGAGAAAGATGAATATGAGTCAATGTATGATCGAATCAACCACTATGTGAATGCTATGACCCTTACTTTGATCTACCCCCAAAAGGTTGAGAGTTTAGAGGTCAAGGAAGTTCATAGTGTTGGATTGAAGCTGATCAATTTTTACCGTGCTTAATCATGTAGATTTAGAAGAGGATTCTAATGAATTAATGGAATTACCTTTTGGTTACTTTTATCCTTGTGTACAAAATTTAATTCAACAGGGATATGTGCCAAAACAAATGCAAAATGATAAGTTGAGAAATTGTGGAATGTTAAAATTTGATCCCCTAATTCAAAAAAAGGTCTCAGATTTGGTACTGTAGGACCAGTTGATGATTCAAAATTTTGCATTGTTGTTACTAACGGATTGGAGGAGGGCTGCATTGATGTAGATAATGACTCTCAAGATCAGTTAATAAATGATGCTCCACCATAATTTGAAGAAGAAGTCAAGTCAAAGGTTGATAAGTTGAAAAAAATCAACCTCATGACTAAGGACCAGCCTCGACCAACCTTCTTAAGTTCTTTACTCGATGAGGAAGAATCAACGGAGCAGATAAAATTATTATCAAAATTTAAAGATTGTTTTGCCTGGAGTTATGATTAAATGTTAGGGCCGTCAGCTGAGGTTGTAGTGCATAAGCTCATGGTGGACAAAAATATGACCCCACTAAAACAAGTTCCCAGAAGAATGCTCCTCGAAATAGAGAAATAAGTCATTACCGAAGTAAAGAAATTAATAGACTCTAACTTTGTGTGGGAAGAGCAATACCCCACATGGCTAGCCAATATTGTGCCAGTTAAAAAGAAAAATGGACAGATCCGTGTATGCATTTATTTTAGGGATCTAAATAAGGCATCTCTAAAAAATGAATTTTTTGCTACCAATGCCAGAGTTAATGGTGGACATCGCTTTAACACATGAGATTTTTCCTTTATGGATAGATCTTCAGGATACAACCAAATAAAAATGGCTCCAGAAGATGCAACATTTACAGCTTTCAGGACGTCGATTGGGATTTTTTGCTACAAAGTGATGTCATTCGGGTTCAAAAATGTCGGTGCAACATACTAACGAGTAATCCATATTACCGATGAACGAAGATATTTGAAAACCTCATTCACAACCAATTGGAGTGTTATGTGGATGATTTGGTCATTAAAAGTAAACAGAAAATAGACCATTTGTACAATTTGAGGATCGTGTTTGAACGATTACGACAATATATTCTTAAGATGAATCCCTTAAAGTGTGCCTTTTTTTATCACCTCTAGGAAGTTCCTAGGATTCATTGTTCATTATCAGAAAATCAAGATCGACCCTGATAAGATTATAGCAATCTTAAAAATGCCTCCTCCTAAAACCTTCAAAATATTTATGTTCCTTCCAAGGAAAATTGGCATATCTGAGATGTTTTATCTCTAATCTCTCAGGTAAGTGTTAGCCCTTCTCGACATTAATTAAAAAGGATGCCAAATTTTTTTTGAGAAGAGAAATGTCAACGGGCCTTCAAGGATGTTAAATGATACCTAATGAAACCTCCTATTTTAGCAGCACATATCCCAAAAAAACCGTTGATACTTTATACCGCGGCTTTAGACGACTCTCTTGGAGCTTCATTAACCCAAGTCAATAACAAGGGTAAGAAAAATGCGTTATACTACTTGAGTCATCGTATAATACCAATAGAGATAAAGTATCTTCTTATTGATAAGTATTGTCTAGCTTTAATTTTTGCAGCCTAAAAGCTTTGGCACTACATGCTTTCCCATAAAATTACCCTCATTTTGAACGTTAATCCATACAATATTTAATGACTCGACCAACACTTTCTAGAAGTCTAGCAAGATGGTTGATGCTTTTATTGTAACTCGATATAACTTTTGTTCCCCTCCGTGCTATAAATGGCCAGATTTTAGTAGATTTTCTCGCAGCATGCCCACTCCCAACTGGGTCCCCTCTCAACGATGAATTATCAGAGGAGCAAATACTATAAATAGAACCCTCCAATGTCAGACATTTGGAAATGTAATTTGATGGGGCTTCATCAGCCCGGAAAGATAAGGGATTAGAAAAGGTTATACCGGGTAAAGCAGGAATTGGTTTGATTTTCATCATGCCAGATAAAGGTATGTTGAGATTCTCCTACCACCGGACAGAGCCATGTACAAACAATGAAGCAGAATATGAAGTGTTAATCACTGGGTTGGAGTTGGCGATCTCAATGGATATAACATACATTGTCATTTTTAGTGATTCTTAACTTGTCATTCAACAAGTCGCCGGACTATACAAGATTTGGAGACTGAGGCTTACAGAATACCACTGGTACATGATGAAGCTGCTTAAACAGATCCCTAATGTGACTATATATAGGATTCCTCAGGAAGATAATGCCCATGTTGATGCTCTAGCAAAATTTGCTAAAGAGTTGGCATGTCCATTAAAGGGTTCCATTGATATTATAGTACAAGGAAGATGAGTTTCATCTCAAATCAACTTCGATAGTCTATATAAGCTTGAAAAAGAAGAATGAATGATGATTGTAGTTTCTGACATCAATAAAGATTGGTGCAAGCCATTAACAAAATATTTGCAAAATGGAAAGCTGCCAGAGGATAAGTTTGAAGCATATCACATCACAAGAAGGGCTATATATGCCCTAGTAGGAGATGTTCTCTACAGGAGATCGTTTGATCAGATGTGGTTGTGATGTATAAGCAAAGCAGAAGCACAAAACATCGTCAAAGAAGTACATGCCAGACTGTGTGGTGCTCCCGAGTTAGGGCCAAAGATGAAGATGAAGATAAAGAGACTCTCATAGTATTGGCCAACAATGATATTTGATTGTATGGATACAGCTAGAAGGAGTCACCTTTGCCAAGTTCATGGGGTGGTTTTACACCAACCTCCAAATGTGCTACACCCAACTATTGCCTTGTGACCATTTAAGTGTTGGGGCACGGACACAATAGATCTGATAGACCCTCAATCCTCTAAGAGACAGATTAATTCTTATCGCTACAGATTATTTCTCCAAATGGGTAGAAGCAGTGCCGTTACAAGAGGTTACAACACAACATGTTCTGCAATTCTTCAAGACCAATATAGTCTACCTTTTAGTGTTCCACGCAAGGTAATTTTTGATAATGGGACAGCCTTCAAAAGCAAAAAGATCAACAATTTCGTTAAACGACATGAGATAGATTGGAGATACTCTACAATCTACTATCTCAAGAAAAAAGTCTTAGCCTAAGCTTTCAATAAAATGCTCATGCAGATTCTAAAGAAGACACTGGAAGAAAATAAAAGAGACCGTCATAACAAACTGTTAGAAGCCTTTTGGACCAATCAGAAGACGTTCAGGACTCTCACTCAATGTACACTTTATGCGCTTGTGTTCGCGTTCGAGGTCGTACTACTTCTATCAATTCAGACATCATCACTTAGAGTTGTCGTCGCCAAACAAATCACAATCAAAGAAAGTGCAAAACTAAGACTTTATGAATAAGAAAGTATTGAGGGAAAACAACTAGAAGAAAAACTGCACTTGGAGCTCTACCAAGTAAGGATGGTGCAGGCTCATGACAAATTGGTCTACCCGAGGATGATTAAAGTTGATGATGATGTCCTCATTCTCAAAAGGCCTATTCTTGTACACCGTAAGATAGGTGGGAAATTTGAACCAACTTGGGAGGGACCATTTGTCATAGGAGATGTTTACTCAGGAGGATCTTACTAGCTGGTGGATTTTTGGGGTGAAAGACCTATGTTTCTAGTCAATGGTCGCTACTTAAAGATATTCTACCCAACGTGACGCTGCTTGACATCAACATTTGCATTTGAAATTTAGATTTTTCTGGGGTTATTTATTTTGCCAGGCGTCTGTGACTGGGTCTCAACTTTTGTAATAAATTAACCTCAATAAAATGAAAAATTTTGAAATTTGCCCACTTTGTTTCTCTTTCTATTTCTAATTTTCAAAACCTAAATAAAATTAAGTTAAATTGATTGAATAAAATTTGCAAATAATAAAAAAAAATTTAGTGCTTCCTTCTTGTTCCTGTTCGAGATGAATGTTAGCGCACTGACATTTTTTTCTATCTTGTGCAGAAGAAATGTCAGGACACAAGCTGATTTTCTCTTTTTGAGATGGCCTCAATCTCACACTTAATGAAGAAAGGGCTACTCAGGGTGGAATTATGGACTTGGACTTAAGCTTCAGTCAAGTCAATGTAGAATATGAGGGCCCATTGATGGACATCGTCAGTCACTGGGAAAGGAAGGATTACCATCTCTGTTAAAGAAGGGCGCCCAAGAAGACTCCTCACGAAAGAGGAAGAAAGTAATCACTCAACAACAATATCCAATTGAAGAAACCAGTCATCTACAATTCCTGATAACTACTCCAACATGGGATTTGGTAGGTGCCAACGAAGAGAGAGTGCCAGATGCACCACTCGGAAAAGGATCAGAAAAAAGCAATGTTGCAATGCCAACCGACATAAACATAGATCTTTTCTGCAAGAAGAAAGAAGATGGTAGAAAGAAGCAGTAGATCTACTCACCCCTATTCTTGAGGGGAAGACTTATGAACCATGCATGAAGGAGACCTCTTCTAGCCCACTTGATACAGTGGATGAGTTAGAACATGCTACAGAGCTGATGCAGATAGAAATACGCCATGAATCTTACAAGGGTTGCCCGCTATGCAATGTTGAAATTCCCGTGGGAGAATCTACTGGATGAGTATTTGTCGAATGTCCAGGATGCAACATTGTACATTTGGATTGCAATAGTTCTTTTTAAGAGTTCATTGCCGCAGATGTGGGAGCCTAGGAGGCAGTATATCCAAATGTGGATTCGTACAGCCCATTGCCTACAAAACCAAATCAGACATGGATTCCTACAGATGTTCAGACTAGGGGATGACCACTGTAGTTTGATGAGATTTCCACATTAGAATAAGAAAGAATGTGCATCGTCAAAAGAAGAGAGTTTGAATTCTACGAGGAAGTTCAAGGTAGAATTGTCAACATCTTGGAAGGCCTGACACTGTATACCAAGGTATTCTCAGAAAGTGATGAAAAAAGAATTATAGACTGTGTATTCAACCTGAGGGACAGAGATTGAGCTGGTCAGTTGAGGTCGAAAACATAGTCAGAGCCGCGGAAATGAATGCCTGGGAAAGGAAGAATAACCATTCAATGTGCATGTTGTTTCAATTTTACTGAAGATAAGCAAGGGAACCACCATGGGATCTTAAGATATGATGAGGTGGATCCAATGCCTTATGCAATAAAGAGAATGGTGAAGAGGCTGATTCGATGGAGTTTACTGCCACCTGACTGCATCCCGAACAGCTATATCATTAACATTTATAAGAAGGGGGATTGCATTCCTCCTCATATTGTCCACCATGACTTCGTCAGAACTTTTTGCACAGTGTCTTTCATGAGCAGGAGCAACATACTCTTTGGAAGAGAAATTGACATCATGACGAGATTCTACTCCCGATAGGATCGGTACTGCTTTTAAAAAGAAATGGGGTCGATTTGGCCAAACACTCCATCCCGGGAGTACGATATCCCAGAGTATCTGTAACGTTCTGAAAAATGCAAGACAACAAAATACCACGGGGGTTCCGTCCGAACCTAGAATTGGAACTACAGTCTTATGAGCTATGAGAAGGTTTTACCTCTAAGTACACGGAAAGGGAGTGTTTGTGCTAAAGTGTGGCTTAGTAGGTCAGCTTGATCAGGAGCTCACCCCACCAAGGATGGATAGTTAGTAGACACCTTTTCGTACCTTATTTTGATGCAGTTGTATGATGAGACACGTATCAAATATGTTCAACTTATGATATGTATTCAGTATATGATGTTTCAGATGTTTTCAGTATGTTGTCTTTTGATACTTCAACATGAACTCAATCTGTAAGTCATATTTGAAGCAGATTAATGAAGTTTCTTTCAGATTTCAACTTGCTTGTCAAATTACCCTCTCCGTGCTATTCACAAAGATCCATGGAACCATGTGTTGGTTCTAGATTATAATGATTCAAGAATGACACAACAAAAGCCTGATGTTAAAACTTCAATATTTTTGAAAAATCAATAACAAAAATAAAATTTTGAAAATATATTTTGACAATTAAATGTGATAAAAACAACAAGGGAAGAAAATGATAAATTTCTTGAGTTTATTATCTCAAGTTTGAGGTTTCTTACTCTTTGCTTGCAGAGCGCGACTATCCTAGTCGTTAATAGTTTTCTTCACACCCCTGCAGAATTGCACATTCTGCACAAAATTTCATAAACTTTTCTCACCAATGTTGATCTTCATATGACACATATCTATGAGCTCAACACCATAAATTCTCTACATTATTTTCATATTGTTCTCAGGGACAGTACCGAGTCACTAAATCTTTTTTCGCTACCCCTTGCGTTCAATATAAGTCCCAGTGCTATCCTCCCCAACGCAGCAAATATTTCACTTGTCATCATTTTGGTTGGATATGAGTCCTGCACCTCCCCTCCATAATGTGACACATATCTTCGAGATAGGTTTAAGACCACCTTAAATGGAGTAAGTCATCCTTTTTTCTTCATTTGAGATAGGTTTAAGACAATCTTAAATGGAGTAAGGCATCTAATTCTCTTCCTATATCTTCGAGAAAGGTTTAAGACCACATTAAATGGAGTAAGGCATTCTATTCTCATCCTTTAAGATCGGTTTAAGACCTCCTCAAATGGAGTAAGGCATCATCTTCTCTACCTATATCTTCAAGATAGGTTTAAGACCACCTTAATTGGAGTAAGGCATCCTATTCTCATCCTTTGAAATTGGTTTAAGAACATCATAAATAGAGTAAGGCATCTGATTCTCTACTTATATCTTAGAGATAGTTTAATAGCACTATAAATAGACTAGGGCATCCTATTGTCATCTTTTGAGATCAGTTTAGGGTCACCTTAAATAGAGTAAGGCATTTGATTCTCTACCTATATCTTCGCGATAAGTTTAGGACCACCTTAAATGGAGTAAGGCGTCCTATTTTCATCCTTTAAGATTGGTTTAAGACCACCTTAAATAGAGTAAGACATCAGATTCTTTACTTATATCTTTGAGATAGGTTTAAGACCACCTTAAATTGAGTAAGGCATCCTATTCTAATTTTTTGGGATCATTTTAAGACCACCTTAAAGAGAGTAAGGCATCTGATTCTCTACTTATATCTTCGAGGCAGGTTTAAGACCACCTTAAATGGAGTAAAGCATCCTATTCTTATCCTTTGAGATTGGTTTAAGACCACCTTAAATGGAGTAAGGCATCTAATTCTCTCTCCGAGATTGACATTCAAATTTTAATTACCATCTTTGGGTCAATACCTGAATCCTAACTCTCATCCTCCAATATACTCGAAACCTGATAATTTGAAATCCACCTTCTAAATCCCCTATGGGAGTTCCAAGTTCTTATTATGATTGGACATTCACTTGACAATTCCCCAGCAAAAACAATTTTCAGTCAAACCTACTCTTTGTTCTAGGTCTCGTGACCTAGAAAATCAGTATTGGTTTTGTTGATATCGTCGGTCAATGTCAATACGTGCGGTGTGTTTGATCAACACAACACAACTATTTTTTGTTGAAGTCTAGCTTTTTCCTCTATAGTAGCCTAACTTCTAGCCATATGAATTTCCTGTTAACTATTTCTAGAGGACTAGAAAAGGAACCCTCACCAAAAGAAATTTTAAACACTTCTTTGCTCAACCTGAAGTTCCATATATTGATCTTAACCTCTACCCAATTAGTAGGTGGGGTCAGCATGGGGAGCTCAAGGGGAGTCTCCCATAGTATGGTCAGAAGTTAGGTCTAACCCTGGGTGGTCTAGTGATGGTTGAGGTGGCTTGCACACACTAAGCTTCTTACATTGCCCAAACCCTAAGACCCCTTAATTTGGTCTCATGATTCCTTTTGGAAAGCTCATATTAATGAACCTATACCCCTACTCTAACCAACATATTGAGTATCCAAAATGAGTCCTCACATGGCTTCTATTGGTTTGGCATGGCTTCATAACTTACATGCCCATTCTAGCCCAAAATCACCAAATTTCCAAAATACCCATTCAACCCTAATTTTTGCCAAAAATCCCAAAATTACACATAAAATCCAAATTTACCCAAAAATCTTCTCAAACCACTTACCATTACCTAAATTGGCCAAAATTCACCAAAATCACTAAATTTCCAAAATAACCCATAAATTGCCAAAAACTACCAAAATGCCCTTCATGACCCAAAAATTTCAAAATTTACAAAAATTTCAAAATCATCTCAAACATTACCAATTTCAATTTTTAACCATCTCATTGACTCAATTTGACCATATTTACCCAATTTGACCAAAAAGCCCCAAATTTGCCCTTAAGGGCTAATTTTCCCAAATTATCCCCAATCTTGGCCCAATTGACCCCAATCTTGCCTAATTTCAATTCCAAACTAAAATTCAGTATCCTCAATCAAAATCTAAGTGAAATTCAAGCACAATTTGACCTAATTGCAAGCCTAATTTCACTCAAATCAAAAAGCCCCAATTTTAACCATATGACTAAATCTACTAAATTGGTCTTTCAATTCAATTAAAAATCACTTGAAACTTTTCCAATTCTTTAATGAAATATTACTATATCAAATTAAATATTCAATTAATCCAAATTTTAGCCCAAATTAAATCTCCATTCTTAAATCCCAAGCCCACCATGTTTAATTCAAAAAACCCAAATTCAATTAAAAGCCCATATGATAATTTCTCCTCATCATCCATGCAATCAAAATCATTCGCTAAGTTTTAAATTCATGACCAAATCATTCCATATTAGGCCTCATGAGAAAATCCACCAAATATCCCATAAATCTAAAATCTCTTCTCATGAAAGTTAGCTAAGACACATGCAAGCCATGAAGGCACTCCCAAGCCATAGGTGAGCCAAGAGAGCCTTGCCACCACATCAAGCTATTAATAGAAAGAGACCAAGACACTTTCAAGATTACTTAAAAATTTTTAGCCTTTTTAATGACACATTTAAGCTCTTGAATGGGGACCTCTCCACACCACTTAAGCTGAGCCACCTGATTCTCCTCAGCACCCAACCTTCCTTAGTGGGTGAATCCAGCCACAAACCATGTCTTGGCCCAAATTGACCCAAAATAACCCTTCCCCCATTCCTATTTAATCCAACACCTTTACACATGGGCCAACCCAATTGACTTCACCAAAACCAAGCCCTGACGTCCCTGGGTCAGATGGTGACCCCTCCCTGGCCGGCAGACCACCTTGACTACTAGAAAAACTAATCCCAATTGCTCCACCTAGGATAAAACTAAAAATTAAACCCATCCAAGCTGCCTAATTACAATTGGATTGTTTCACATTTCTTCCCTCTACATAAGCAACTTAGGGCACCCACCAATTGCCCCTGATGGCCTCTCCTTTCGCCTCAATTTATACCCACACTCCATGGCCAAGAGGGGAGAGCTTGAAACTCCGTGTGGAGACTTTGCCAAATTAATCCTAAAGCTTCTTTAAAACCCATTAAGTTCAATCCAAACATCCTTAAGTCGTCAAACCCATTGCCTGAGTTCAATTTTGGAGCTCAAAATCAAGCCTAAAACAGGACATTCCCCAAAAATCCACCAAACTCAAATTAATTGCACCCACACCATCCCCACAGTGAGAGAAGAAGATCCCTTACAAAGTCCCATCACCATAGCACTCTAAGGTGGACTTTAATCAAACCACTAATTCGTCCTTGATTGATTTCATACCTAGGCATTTCACCATAGCTTGAGGCTTCATCTAGGAGCTCTTTGGACTCAAGGAAAGCTTTTGGAAGCACCCAATCGAGGCCACACCTCTTGGGCAAAGTTATTAAAATCTCCCCATAAATCGAGCTTCATTTAATTCTCTGTGCTTATAGACTTGATTTAAGGCTTGATCAATCATATAGATATGTTCTCCTTGTCAATACAAGTCTATAAGAACAAACCGCACTTAATTTTGTTAAGAATTGAGAGAGATGTTAAATTTTGAAGTTGGAAGGTTCTCAGGCTAAGAATTCAAGGAGGATAAACGGATGTCGTCTGTTTCCACATGTATTGGATGGAATGACAAGATTGCGTCAGATAAAGGAATGGAACACCAACCATGGGCCGAGTCAGCGCTAAGGTGTCTGGCGGTGCCGGACCGGAAGACTCCGCGTGGAACGTTCGGATCTACCTAGGTTGAAGTGGCGCCACGTCACTAAAATAGGAAACTAAGGAATTTCTTATTTTTTTAAATCGCCAGAACTTCAAATATTTATATCTTGGTGTAGAAAAATCATAAAAATGAAATAAAAATATCCTCTTGCTCAGCAAACAGAGGAAAATAATGTGGATATATTTTCATGTCCTTTTGATTAATGTATAATTCTTAATTAATTAAATGGTGTTTTCTTATTTTGATTCTCCATTTGCATAGGTATTTCACCATGACTTGATTTTTAGGTCTTTGATTGTATTTGTTATGAGGAGGCTTTCTTGATTTTTCCAAGGTTAAAGGAGATCTCTAGGCATGAATATTTACTTTTCAAGTTAATGGTCCCTAGTTTAGTTTTAAAATTATATCAATTAAAATACTCATCTGAAAAATACAAAATTTTTTGTGGTAGGTTCATTGTGGTTAGAGGACCCTAGAAAAAATATAAACGTGGTTTAACTCATTAAAAATAATCTTAGTTGTCACCAACCGTAAAGTTGAAATAAAATTAGTTTGGAGAAATTATAAATTTAAATGATATAAAAATCATTCTCCACTATAATTTAATGTTATAGGAGCTTCCCATAAAAAAATTAAGTTAATTGGAGTTAATTTGAACCCTTATAAATGAAATAAAATGTAAATGACATAAAAATTATTCTCCACTATAATTTAATGTTATAGGAGCTTCCCATAAAAATTTTAAGTTAATTGGAGTTAATTTGACCACTCAAATGAATTTATCAAGTGAAATCACTTTTTTGGCGTTAAAATAATTATAATAATTAAAATAAAACTCAAAAAGTTACTAAATTTGTTTTAGGAGTTCCTTATGACTATAGGAACTTAAGAAAAATAAAATTGGAATTAAAATAAATACTTCGTTTTTGAGCTATTTTTGGGCATTTAAATAATTAAAAATTCTAAAAATTGCAAAATTGTTAAAATACACGAAACTCTTGCTGATCACTTATAACCAATTAAAATAATTTTCCTAATTTTCTCACTAAAGGTATTAATTTTAAAGGCTTAAAAATGAGTTTTCTTTAATTTTAACTAAAATAATTCTAATAATTTAAATGTAAATCACAAAAATATGAAATTTATTTCTTTGGGATCCTTAAATTCAGAGATAATTAAAAAATATATAAAACTGAACTTTATACTTAAATAATATTTTATATTTTATTAATGCTCAAAATAATTAAATAATTTTAATAATTAAATTAAACCACTAAAAATCATGAAAATTGGTCCAAGTGGTCCTCTGACCTAGGTGAACCTCCAATAATTTTCTTAAGGACAGAGGTTTTGTTTTGATTGAAAAATCCCGACTTTTTATATTAGAAATAATTATAAAATTAAATAAATTCAGAAAAATCACATTTTCTCCTCTCATGTTTTAATTAACCCATGAGTGGGGTATCTTAAGATTTTCAAGTCATTTGAGTTTAATTGAATGAATTATAGGGTATTAGGGCCTTAGGGGCAAAAGGGTAATTTTAGAATTTAAGGCTTAATTAGCATTTGGCCTAACCAAAGGGCTAAATGGGCAACAAATAATCTTAATTGATATATTTTGATGAATTGAATATGAAAGGGATAAATGGTAGTAACCAACCTCACTTTGGTCTTGTAAATGGTAATTTGTAATTTTCTTAAAATTGACGGAACTTGAAAGAATATTTAAATAATAAAAGGGATATTAAGGTGAGGGGTTTGATTTTTGGAAGATCATAACTCACTGATTTTAAGCCCCAATTAAGTGTTTTGAAATGACTTATAATTCATGATAAGGATTAAAGGTATAAACATTTAAATTTCTACCCATTATTTTTTAAGGGCTTAGTAGTGAACTAGGCTTAATTCAATTCTTGTTTAATGAGGTTTAGAAGATAACCTATAACTAATTTAAAACCTTTTAAAACACTCCAAGACCATCTTTAAAATCAAAGTGCTAAGTTCATTAATTAAACTAAATTGCCCCTAAAGTCTTTACTTATATAATTTACAAATAAAACGCCACCTTCCTTAGGGTTGGCTAGAACATCAGTTCATTGAGCATAAGGGTTTGATACAGATGAGTTATTAAGCAACCTTATGAGTTTGAATAAACTTGAGACTTTTCAAGAGATTGTGAGATGTTTGGGGCCTGGTCCCTAAATCCTTCTCATACTCTTTTTGATATCTTGAAGTATGATTGAACTCATTATGCCTTGCTTAAGAAATCATCTATCCATTTAAATGAATAAGACCCATTAAGATATAAAATAGGATATGGTAGACACACATTAATTTTGTACTTCCTACTTTTTCTACAAGCTTTTTTTAATTCCTGTGAAATTATTTATACATGTGTCTTGCAAGTACTGAAGCTTCAGGTGAAGGAAAGAGAAGACTTGATAGGTACACTTTCATAATTTACATGACATTCTTTTCCTGCACTTTCTTTGTTGTACTTTTCCTGCTCGTAAACTTGCATCTTAAACAACTGTGTCACCCTGCATTCCAAAACTGAAACTTTTAGGATACCCACAGAATTGAAAGCAAAATGAGAATCTAAAAATCAAACAAGCAACATTCACCGCCATAACATTCAAAGTATAAGACAACTAAAACTTTAATCATAAACAACATAAAAAACCAAAATTATAACTAAATTAAAACATCTCTATCGGATAATCAGGAATCTCTCGAAGGATGTAACCTACGGTTGCTAACGAGATTTCCCATGGTCTAAATGAAAGTATGGAACTCATTAAGTTGAGTTTAGTAAATTTATTTTCGATAAAGTGAATCTAAAAGAAAATAGTGCTGTCGGAACAAGGGAACCATAGGATCCTAACTGGTGTCGCTCTAATCAACTTTCATATCCTCCATAAAGCTTAAATAACCATAACCTTAGGAAATAATTGATTTGACATCAAGACCTCACACACTAGAAAATGTGACTTCGAGAAAATGATATTTTTCTCATCTCCTCAATTGACATTTCTAAAACTAAAACCAACTACTTCATTAAGGAGCTTGGAGCTTTCCTGTGGGCAGCATTCTATGACAACGATCTACAATTAACAAGAGAATCTACAACAATATATGTTCTCGTAGAGTTAAACAACAGTTAATAGAACTTTGAGGTTACTTACTTATGCAACATAAATCCTCAATTTATCTTTACGCCTATGTATGGTTCTGTTATACAATATAAGCACTAACTCGTCTTAGGATTTCGAGGTTGTCATTTGTCATGACCTAAATTCTCATACCTTCCAGGCTATTTGTGCGAGCGTGTCACATAAATGTAATCCATAATCAATAAAATTGGCAGGATGAAATATTCAATAATTAAAATCTCTAAAACTAATGTCAAGCAGTAGGATAGTTTTGGGAAGTCACTGAGATTCTCTTAAGGATCTATGACATCCTCTAGTGTTTCTTCTTTTGGATTCTAAAATAAAATGTCCTAAATTTTACCCTTTGACACCTCTTTGTCGATCTTGTTCAAAATTTTTATTCCTTTGAACTCCTTGAAGATAATATCCCCTGATGACCTCCTTGAAGATAATATCCCCTGATTTTTATCGATAGTTTTCTTAGGTGACTTTAGTTATCTATGATGTAATTTACTATAAGAGCTTGCCCTTATAAGAAGCATTTCTGAGCCCAGCTTAATATAAACCCTATTTAATCCTTCATATTAAATAGGGGAACTTGTCAGCTTATAATAATAAAATGGTTTCACAAACTTAACGGATGTCACATGATCTTAAGCTTATTTAATCGAACCTTACTAGTAAGTGGTGTTTTTATCCTTCGGAATGGATACATTACTTGCGGTATTTCTCTCATTTATTTAAACAACTAGGGATATGATATAGTTCCGGTCTTGTATTTTCTAAAATCCAAAATACTATTTTTTTTTCAAATTATATATTAAGTTAAATCAAAATGTGTGTTGGGGTATCCATCCTGGCAACTAACAAATCCATAACCCCCCCCCCCCC